>BTPG01000002.1:29385886-29388386 GCA_036245525.1 Semisulcospira habei
CCATCAGGTATCTTTGTACCAAGTTCGAGTTTGAAGTTGTGAATAGCATTTGAGAAAAAATAAATTATGTCAAAATATAGCTATTTTGGGCCTTTTGCCTCATCCCCTATGACCTTGACCTCTGTGATAGGTCACTGAACTTGGTATGTTTAGAAAGGTCTTGCCACAAAGTATCCTTGGGACAAGTGTGGAGACTGTGGCTTGAATAGTCTATGAGAAAATGCAAACGTAAACGGCCGACGGACGACGGACGGACGACCACTGGCCCTGAACATAGAGTCACTTTTGCTTCGCACGTGATCGAAAAAAGAAAAGTAAACAAGAGATCTTCCGGACCAACGTATGGTGCGTGTCACGGCCAGACGTCTCGCCAGAAGGTCAAATGCTCATCGATTTAATTTAGTTTCATGGATAAAACATGAATTAACTTTTTAGCTGTCGGTACCTTGTTTGGTCGAGGTGACTCCTACAGGAATCACCTCGACCAAACAAGCTACCGACAGCCAAAGGGTTTAAGGCTAAACGTGACGCAATAGGTTAGAGTTATAATCTGATAATGCCGATTGTCGAGTGTTTAGCCCTTTTCATCCTGAGACATTATTGCTTGAAATAAATTTGACTATGATAGTTCAAGGGTGGTACCAGAACAGCTTGGCGCCTAAGGCGCCAAGCTATTCTGTCACCATACGTGAACTTAAATTGTTTATCTATCGCCTGATCTGTAGTGTGGCCATCATAGGACAGTAAGCAACTTTATTAAAAGGCAGCATCAGGATGTCATGGGTTAAGGACACCATTAACGCATTCGGCCCCGACACACATCAGCAAGACATTGATCCAGCATAGCAGTTCAAAGGTGGTGCCAGAATAGCTTGGCGCCTATAGTCGCCAAGCTATTCTGGCACAATCCTTGAACTATCATGCTCGATCTGACTCCAGAATTGTAATACAGTCCTTCAGAGGGCAACTTCCAAATTTGGGGATTTCGGTCCTGGGGTAGAATGTGTTAACATTTGTATCCCCCTTCCCCCCCCCCCTTCTTGCCCCAACCTCCTCCCCCCGCCCCCCCCCCCCCTACCCCTCTTTTGCGCATTGGGTAGGTGTTTTTGTTGTTGTTTTTGTTTTTGTTTTTGCTTTGGCGGGAACAGTTTTAGAAATGAAATACCTGTTCCTCCTTTCTGTAATTCAAACAATATGGGATAACATTTAGTTGTCTGGTTTTTGTAGTGGTGTCTGAGTTTGCTTTGCCGCTTTGCCGCTAATTGTACAAATTCAAAAGAGGAAGTATATAATAACGTTCCGTCGACGCCTAGAGACCATAAATTAACCCATTTATCTTTCAAACACCACAGCGGGAGATGAATCGACCACGATAACCGATCGGCGCCAAGCTAATCTGGCACTTCCCTTGTCATTCAAGAGTCAAGAGTCAAGATATGTATTGTCCCAAAGGGCTATTCTTTTCGCAGAGTACAGTTTGTAAAAGAAAGAGGTTAACTGATTATAATTGTAGTCATAAAAGATACAATATAAAGAAAAAAGATTTAAAAAAATATTCACATTACATTCTGACGACGACGAATCCCATAAAATTTGTACGCCGATTGATTTGCATATCACATTAATTATATCGTATTACACTACACCATTTGAGTTATATTATATATGTGGCTATGACAGCAGTGGTTGATTCATTTCCTGCAACCGGAGCATAGTCGTTAGGTGACACATCCAGAATTGCCGACTTGGGGCCTGCCCAAGGCAATAAAGGGTCGCAACATCTGCTGTATAGATGTTCTTCGTATGTGATACAAATCCCAATGCGGAAAATGCCGTCGGGCCGACGTCGGCCCGACGGCCTTTTCCGCATTGGGATAATGCTGGACAAACTTAAACTTACGAAGTTTGAATATTGTAAAATGAAATACCTTCTACACTTTTCCTCCGTACGTAGGACATTTTCACCGATGCGCACGCATGTTTGTCCGGGCTTTTAGTCCACTCTTCGAGTCAAAAGATTCGAATTGTTTTCCCTAATGTAGATTGACGAAAGTCGTCTATTGATTAAGCAACAACATTTAGTTGGTTTTGTTGTTAGTTAGATGTGTTGTGTACCTTGTTTAGTTCGTACTCTTGTCGGATTCTTTTTGTTTGTTTGTTGTTGTTTTTAAAGAACATTGTTTATTGTGATGACTGTGTTGTGGTGCGCTCTTTTATTTTGCACGCCATATTGTTTGTGTAGAGTCTGCTGATTGTACATGTACAGTTAGCGACACTGCTCAGGCAGGTGGTGCGGTGGGTGGAAAGAGCTTTGTACAGGGCTTTGAGTCTAGCCATGGGGATTTAGCGCAATATAAAAACCCGTTGATACTATTATTATTATATTATTGAGCAAATTTTTTTTAAATAACCAATAAACAAACACACAAACAAAAACCAACAAGCCAACAAACAAGCAAACAACAACAAACAAACAAATAGGCACACAAACAAAAATCTC
>BTPG01000002.1:29393386-29418386 GCA_036245525.1 Semisulcospira habei
TGAAAACGACGACAAACTTTGACCTCTATTAGCTTAACATCTTTCGCCATCACAAGGTGATTAACTCATTCAGCCCGAGGGCCGTTTTTCCCAAATTTGGGAGGCAGGAGATGGATCGACCATGATAATTCAAGGGCAGTGCCAGATTAGCTTGGCGCCGACAGGCGCCAAGCTAATCTGACACTACCCTTGAATTATCATGGTCGACCCATCTGCTGTACTGCGTCAGGGCTGAATGGATTAAATCACTATATTATTTTGTTGCACAACAACACCGTAAACAGCTGAAGCATCGTATTAATTTTCCCCATTGCGGACCACACACGAAAATATCATAAGTACAACCATGACTAGCAAGAGGCATAGATTCTCATGAGCCCCTGAAGTTGCAGGGGCTCATGAGAATCTATGCCCCTTGCCGAGGATGGAGACCTATGCATGGTTTATGAGACTTTATGCCCGGTGAGAAAAAAATGACTGAAACGGTTGTAGGACAAAAACAGAAACTATAGTCATTTCGAGTCGACCATGTGGCAAGTCACCTTACGAGATGCGGCAGACTGTCACTCCAGGATGGTTCTCCATGGCCGCAACACACGATGCTCTGCGGACGACACTTAGCGGCGCAACTCAATGAAGACTGAAGGGGATGAATACTACTACTACTACTACTACTACTACTACTACTACTACTACTATTACACAGGGGTGGATCAGTTACCTAGGAGAGGGGGGGGGGGGTCCAACGTTTTGATTAGGACATTCAAAATGACATTATAAAAGGCCTCCCGACGCTAGACCTTCCTTTCAGTCGCCCAAAAATCAAAGAAAGGAGGGAGTGGGGGTTTGGGGTGGTGGTGGTGGGGGAGGGGTCACGACTTTCATGATCACCGACATATCCGAGAGCGGGGGAAGGGAGGCAGTCGTGTGACAGACGAGCGTGTGTCAGGACGCTCGCCAAAGTATCAAAGAACAGGGGTGGACGGAGGGTGGGTTGTGTGTGTGTGTGTGTGTGTGTGTGTGTGTGTGTGTGTGTGTGTGTGTGTGTGTGTGTGTGTGTGTGTGTGTGTGTGTGTGAAGAGGGAGGGGGGGAGGGGGTCCAAACTCACCGGAAAGAAACTTTGTTATAATATTTTACAAAATTGTATCATTAGTCCAATGACGCTGTGTTCATAGTGACGACTCGATGTTATGTCACTCATCGCAGTACTAACATTTGACGTATCAGATAATCAACTTTGCAATTTTCTTGCTGATTTTCGCGCCTAGAGCTTACAGGTCACAATTTGACCTAATCCTATCCCAGGGCCGGGACAAACAGCAGGCTTATGCAAACACTGTTTATGAAAATTCATCCGGGTATTAATGAGAAGATAGTTTATTTTCGTAAAAGAAAAATTAAAGTTATGATAGCTGTTTTACAAATGATTCATAAGAAGTGGTGAAAAATATTGTCTGATATTCACCCCTAGAGCATGCAGGTCACAATTGACCTAATCGTACCCGACAGCCGAAACAAACTGTATTATTATGTAAAGATTGTTTGTTTGTTTTTTCGTTTAAAAAAAAAGATTCAATTGTTTTAAAGATTAACCCATATAATTCGTGAAATAATGCAAAAACGTGAAAATATATTTTTTCAAAAAATATTTGATTATCACTCAAAACGTTCTAGAGGTACAATGCTGGTTCAATATCTCCCTTTTTTCTAGCTTTACTTAAAATGTCTAGTAAAAATAAGATTAATTACGGACTCCAGTGTGGATCAACCGTTTTGGTTTTTTGTTTGTTTGTTTGTTTGTTTGTTTTTTGTGAAACGGCCATTTTCTCGCCAATGAGCATCTCAATCAAAAAGTTTAAAAAAGGTCCCCAGATAATTTCTTAATGGGACAATATCCTAAAAGTTCACGCTTGTCCGTCCTCAAACGCGGGCTCTAGTCGCTGTCACATACACACACACACACACACACACACACACACACACACACACACACACACACACACACACACACGCACACACACACACATACTCAAACGCCGTTTGGCGCCAAAAAGACGTTCTCCAGACCTGGACCTACCGGACCTGTCGGACCACTACGCTGTGTTGTGTAAAGTGGCAGTTGCCAGGCCATCCCCACCCACACGGCTTGTGACGTCACGGAAAGTTAGAGCCATAGATCCTGCAGTTTTCCAAGCCGACGTTAAAGTGTTTGCCGCTGATGTTAGTAGCCGGAACTCTGATCTTCTCCAGCATAATCTATTGGGCCTGTACAATGACGGTCAGTCTTCGACACGTGTTGGACCGTCATGCCATTCTGACAACGAGGCGTGTCAGGGACCGTCCGTCTGCCCCCTGGCTGTCTGAGGATGTGAGAGCCGCACGGTGAGAGGAGCCTTGCCGAGCGTCAGTGGAGAAAGCACAAACTGACCGTGTACAGGCAGGTATACACGTGTAAAAGACAAGCCTCACTTCTGCCAGACGACATTATTTTCTTCATGGACAAGCTTGGCGCGGCTGCCTCTTCCAGCAAGCTGTTCTTCTCAGTGTCAAATGAACTGCTGGGAAAATCCAAGTCTGCAGCCCTTCCTGCTGATGTCCCCTTTTCTGAACTGCCGCAGACATATTGTGATTTTTTTCACTGACAAAATCAAACTGCTGCGTGAGAACTTAGATGCTAAGCGATCCACCCGTTGTTGCTGTTTATGATGGTCCATGTTTTGCAAAGTTCAAATCCGTTACAGAAAGCGAAATCGCTGCCATAATTGCAAAGTCTCCAACAAAATGTTGCATGTTGGATCCTGTTCCGACTTGTTCCAAAAGCAGTGCATTATTGCACCGTTGATTGCTGCTATTGTAAACAAGTCTCTGTCAGCCGGAACTGTTCCGAAATCGTTCAAACAGGCTGTTGTTACCCCGTTGCTCAAAAAAGTAGGCTTGGACAGAAATACCCTGAAAAACTACAGGCCTGTATCCAACCTACCATTCATGTCTAAGGTACTGGAGAAAGTTGTCTTACAACAGCTCCTGGAACACTTAGAGGTGAATGGTCTGTTGGAAGTGTATCAATCCGCCTATAGAACAGGTCACAGCGTACAGACAGCGGTGCTGAGTGTTCTAAATTACTTGCTTTGTAAAGCAGATCAGAGACTTGTCGTCCTTGTGGCCCTGTTGGATCTCAGCGCTGCTTTCGAAACGCTGGACCATTCCATTCTCCTGAGGAGGCTTGAAATCACCTTTGCCTGCGTGAAACGGTTCTCTCTTGGTTTGAATCTTACGTTGCTGATCGGTACCAGTTTGTAGGGGTAAAAGAAAGTGTCTCTAGACCTTCCATTCTGGCGTTTTGAGTGCCTCAGGGCTCTGTCTTAAGCCCTGTATTGTTTACGTTGTATTCACAACCGCTGTCAGATGTTATTTCCAGCCCTCAGTGTTCTTATCATAAGTATGCCGATGATACTGAAATCTCAGTCTCAGAGTAGTCCGCCTGGGGAATTTCAGTGTGTTGAAACTGGCATCAAGTCTTGTGTTGACGATGTCACGACATGGATGGACAGTAACAAGCTTATTTTAAACACAGAAAAAACACAGTTACTGCCCGTTGGCTCAGCATGCCGGCTTCAACAAATTCACACTGAGTCTTTACGCATAGATGACCGGCACTGATATTCCATTTCAATCTTCGGTCAAATATCTGAAGTTGGTGTCAAGTTCGATAAGACTTTGAATATGCAGGATTACGTCGGTGAAATCTGTCGTATGGTGCTTCATACTCTCTGAGACGCATCGCCTCTGTCCGACACAGTCTTTCTGAATCTGCCACTGCAATGTTAGTGAATGCTGAACCGTCTTGACTACTGCAATTCTCTCCGTTTTGGTTTTCCATCTGAGCAGATTAGCCGCCTTCAGCGAGTTCAAAATAATGCCGCAAGGCTTGTGAAGCGCAGGCGAAAACGAAACCACGTAACCCCTATACTGAAAGACCTTCACTGGCTTCCAATTCAATCCCGCATAAAAGTTTAAGATAGCGCCCTTGCATACCGCCACTTTGATGGCAGTCTTCCGTCATACCTTTCCCCCAGTCTAATTACTTACTAGCCCTCTCGCTCACTGCGTTCATCGGGAGAGAAACTTCTCAAAGTTCCAAAGTTTCATCTCAAATCTGCCGGTGAACGCTCTTTGAGATGTACTGCTCCTTTAGTTTGGAATTCCTCACCGACTGAGCTGAGAAATGCGAACACCTATACGCAGTTCAAAGCAAAGTGTGTGTGTGTGCGCGTGTGTGTGTGTGTGTGTGTGTGTGTGTGTGTGTGTGTGTGTGTGTGTGTTTGTTTGTTTGTGTGTGTGTGTATTTGTGTGTCTGTGTGTATGTGTGCGTAAATTGTTTTTTCATGCTCATATAAAGTCCCACGTTGATTATGTCTCCACAGTGTGGGACGGCTGCAGTGATGTCCACATGGAGAGGTTAAACTCCATATACAAAAGAGCTGTAAAAATGATACATAGACGCCCCATCCCTACCACAGTCAAATTTAGACATTTAAACATTCTCGGTCTGCGTCAGCAACTTACATTAAACAAATGCGTCTTTATGCATAAGATACTGAATAATATGACACCCCAATATCTAATCACTAAATTTATATCTCACCAAGAACGTGAACGGACCTCAAGAAACAATACCTTACCCCTACCACTGCCAAGAATCGACCTTTTTAAAACTAGTATGTCATTCTCTGGTCCGTTTGCTTGGAATTCTATCCCTGCACATTTGAAAACTATTACCTCACCAGGAAGTTTTAAAACAAAACTTTTTGATTACCTGAGTCAAACTTAGTACTTTTCTCAGGTACTGTAATATTTCCTGTACCTCATGTATTTCATACAGATGGTTTTTATATGTGTGCGCGCATGTGTGTGCTCGTGTTTGTTTGTGCGTGTGGGTGTATGTGTGAGCGGCGAGCGTGCGTGTGTGCATGTGTGTGTGATGAGGGTTATTTTTTTTTCTGTATATAATGATGCTATTGGGTTTTGTATGTAAATATATATTTTTATAGTTTCCTTTTTTCATTTTTTTTAAATTATTTTTTATTTATCCTGTAGATGTTAGCAACGGCAAGTTTGTAAAATGACGATTTGTTTTCTGTCAAAACTTTTTACCGTTGAAAAATAAAGTTTCATCATCATCTCTCTCTCTCTCTCTCTCTCTCTCTCTCTCTCTCTCTCTCTCTCTCTCTCTCTCTCTCTCTCTCTCTCTCTCTCTCTCTCTCTCTCTCTCTCTCTCTCTCTCTCTCTCTCTCTCTTAGTTTCATCGTTCGTCTGAGATTCTGGATCTTACGGCATAAAGGCTATGTCACAAACAAGTACGCATTTTATTCAGTTACAGTACATGACGACACACACCTTTACGCATTTTATTCAGTAATTGCACGTGACGACACAGACAAGCATTTTGTATTCAATCATTGTACATGCCGACACAGGCAACAGCACCCTTTTATTCAGTCATCAGGCAAGCATGTTATTCGGTAATTGTGCGTCACGTCACAGCCAAGCATGCATTGTATTCAGTCACTGTACTTGACGACACAAATGAGCACACATTTTATTCCGTCGTTGTGGGTGACGTCACAGAAACGCAGACATTTTATTCAGCCATTAGGCTTGACGTCACAGACAAGCAGGTATTTATTCAATTATTGTGCTTGACGTCACAGACAAGCAGGCATTGTATTCAGTTACTGTGCTTGACGTCACTGACTAGCAAGAATTTTATTCAGTTATTAGGCTTGACGTTACAGGCAAGCAGGCATTTTATTCAGTCATTGTGTTTGACGTCACAGTCAAGCAGGCATTTTATTCAGTCATTGCGCTTGACGTCACAGTCAAGCAGGCATTTTATTCAGTCATTGCGCTTGACGTCACGGACAAGCACGCATTTTATTCAGTCATTTTGCTCGACGTCACATACAAGCATGCTTTTTATTCAGTCATTGTGCTTGACGTCACAGACAAGCAGGCATTTTATTCAGTCATTGTGCTTGACGTCACAGACAAGCAGGCATTTTATTTAGTCATTGCGCTTGACGACACAGAGCAGCATGCTTTTATGCAGTAACTGCGTTTGTTGTCACATTCCAGTATGCGTTTTCAGTCAATGATTAGCGAGGTTACGTTTGCAATGAACGATGCCTGACTATAGAAAATACTCCAAACATCTACAAGAGGCATAGATTCTCATGAGCCCGTCGGGATCATAAGGATATATGCCTCCTGGAGATGTTTGGAGTGTCGTCTGTGTTTATGATACATGCTGGTTGTCCGCCGTGACTTCGCTCTCGTTCGTTGTTAGGAGTCGTTCGTCGCAAACGTAACCTCACTAATCAACATGACGTCACAGATTAGCACGCATTTTACTGCGCTTACGTCAAAAATCATCACGGCGCTTTTAAATGCAGTCATGGTGTTAATGACATGCTAGCAACGGACTCTGTGTCTGACGGGTTGTTGACATGGAGATTAGACTCTGTCCCGTTGTATGTCTCGTTGCGAGGAGGATCATGGTTGTCCCTGTTCATCAATTGCGCTTGCATTACCGCCATCATCGTTTTAAGCTCTTGCGTCTCGCCTTTTAGTGTCACTATCTCAGATCTGGTTTGCTGAAGAGCTTCGTACAGCATACGGTTTTGCATTCGGTCCTGCATTTGGAGAGACCATTGCGTTTGGGTGGCTGCAGCCATGCACAAATCGAGCTGAGCTTGCAGCGAGGACTGCAGGCCGGCTACACCAGACTGCATTTTGACCCTCAGACGTGCGATGTCTGTCGCCATTTGAGCTTTGACTTTGATTATTTCAGAGTTCAGTTCGCTCTGCGGATTTGCCAGTGCGGACTGCACACTTGTTTTCAGCTGGGATATTTCAGAATTCATGCAGGCCTTCAACTGGGCCATTTCAGAATGCAGACTGTCCTGCATTTGTTTGAAGTCCGTCTCCCACGGTCTCTGAATCGTCCCCTGAATTGCTCCTGCATCACTGTCATTTGACGACCCGTGAGATCTCTGAACAGCTTCTGCGTGATCGTCTATCAACACTAATCTGGGCGTCGATAGACGATCAGGCTGAAGCGATTCAGCAATCGTCAGACTCGAAGTCTGAGGGGTTGCTCTCGAGCAATCTTCCTTTTCGGGTAGGCCAGTCTGCGCATTGCTGCCCTGCTCATGTAAAGAACGGCAGTTCATTTCATGTGCGGCGCATCCGTCCGTATCTCGCGTGGAGAACTTGTTCGTACCTTGCAGTGAATGCCCGTTCGTTTCTCTTGAGGCACTTTTATCCACCTCTTGCAATGAATGCCTGTTTGTTGCGCCTGAGTCATTTGTGTCCACAAATTGCGAAGAATGCCTGTTTGCTTCTTCTGTGAAATTTCTGTTCACCTCTTGTAAAGAATGCCTGCTCGTTTCTCCTGAGGCATTTGTGCCCACCGTCTCTGACAAGAAATGCCTGTTGAATTCCCCTGAGGCATTTCTGCCCACACCATGTGCGGAATTGCTGCCCATCTCTCGTGAGAGAGTGCTGTCCATTTCCTCCACACAGTCATAAAACACGTCCTGCTCTGAATCCGAATCGTGTTCGTCCGGTGACTGATTTGTTCTGTTTTCATTAACCTTCTTGTTTGTGCAGCCACAGGTGTTGTTTACAGTATCGGTGGCTGCAAGAACAAGAGGATTAACAGACTCATGATCCCCCTGAACTTCGGGCCGATCTGCGGACATCACTGGCCTTTCACCGGGTGTGACTGACGTTGAAGACGTCACTTCAGGAGAGGCTGGAGAAACCATTGCAGGCACCTCGAAAGGTGTCTCTGAATTAGAGATCTCAGATGTTCCGTTAACCGTGTCTGCGGAGGATGAGACAGATGTGGCTAATGCACCAATGTCTGTGGAAGATGTGACAGATTCGGCAAATTCTTCAAAAAGCACATCTCTGGAAAATCCAGCAGCTGCTTCGACGTACGCAGGTGTAGGAGATGTGAGGGGCGCTCGATCAGGTGCATCTTGAAAAGATGAGTCGGGTGTTTTACGAGCAGAGTCTGGTGTGTCTGGAGTGAACGTGACGGATATTTCACGATGCGATACAGCAGGAGAATCACTAGAATCATCGAGAGAAAATATGGCGGATATTTCGTCATGTATGATCGCAGAAGACATAGTCGGTGATTCGTTAGACACTGTTGTGTCAGATCCGACCGTCCGTGCCCTGGGTTTAGCTGCACGAAATCTGACAGCTGATGGCGGAGACGCTAGAATTGATGCATCAGGTATTGTTGAAAAATATACGCCTAGAGGGTCTGTTAAGGATGCGACAAAGTCTGTTTTAAGTGACTGGATTGCCGATGGGATGACGGCCGCGCTTGCGATCACAGGAATTTCGGCAGGCGTTACTTCACAGGAAATGGTGTCTGTTTCACGAGGTTTCTGGCGTGGACTTGCTATACTTTCTGTGACTGTTGGTATCCATGTGCCGTCGGCGACGAGCTCAGACAGAGAACCATGCCCATAGGCTAATGTGGACACGTGGTATGGTTCACTGTCGGAGGTTTCAAACCCCGACGCAGAATTATACCCAGCCACCAAGTTAGCATACAGCGTGGCCGCTGGGTATGAATCCGCGTCTGAAGGCATGAGAGACAAAAAAGCCCGGGTGACGTCTGCACTGTCCGTCCCAAAAGACTTACAGCTAGGACCGAGCCTGTTTGTGCATTGTCCACTGGGAAACCTGCAAGAGAACACATTACGTGAAAATTCGTCCACCCTTTCACCCCTTCCCTGCAACTGTACGTACATTTTGTTTCTTAAATCTGTATTCATTTGAACGAAGTCCATCTGTGGGCCATTACACAACAACTGTCCCAGGCTTAATTCATTCAGCCCCGAGAAACACAGCAAGACATGGATCGAGCATGATAGTTCAAGGGTGGTGCCAGAATAGCTTGGCGCCGATAGGCGCCAAGCTATTCTGGCACCACCCTTGAACTATCATGCTCGATCTGTCTCTAGAATTGCAATACAGTACTTCAGAGGGCAACGTTTAAATTTAAGGATTTCGTTCCTGAAGTAGAATGTGTTCATTGTGCTCAGTACCACAAAATTGTAAAACAATAATAAAATTAGCGACAAGGAATCAAAGCCTCATGTAGATTTGTATGTAAAATAAAATCATTATTACAAATAAAACTAATGATAAATCTGATGAACTCAAACTGTATTATAAAATGACATTCTACTGACCTTCTCAGAGCGTCCTTGACATCATCCGTGAGTCCCCCTGACAAAGAATTTTGTTGCCATGAGAGGCTTGCAGTCTGGACAGATAAACATGTAAAAGTGTTTATTTGTTTGTTTTATTGTTCTTGGTCTTTGTTTAACGCACATCATATAAAGTATTAGCAAATAATTTTGCAATCACATCAACGTGTTATCTGCATAACAATAACTGACTTTCTTTTTAATGTGTCAGTCTCCGAAATGTAAGATTGACGGTCAAAAATTTCAAAATTATTTTGAACTATTACATTGCCGAAACCGTAGTCTAAATAGAGATTGACATACACATGTATACTGTATCGTTCTAAATGAAGTCTGCATTGGCACACTGCTTTACTGTACCAAAAAGATTGTTTCTTGAGAAAGTTATGTAAAAGGACATTCCAAACTATTTTTGATTACCCTCAATGAGATGCATGCGTGTGTGAAAGTGTGTAAATGTTAACCCCTTGACTACCAAAACACATTTTTGCGGGTTTCAGCAAGAGGCATAGATCCACATGAGCCCCCGCGTTCGCGGGGGCTCATGTGGATCTATGCCTCTTGCTGACACCCGCAAAAATGTTGCCGCAAGGGTTTCACGTGAAAGGAAAGCAGAAAAGAGATTGTACATTGCTTAAAGTCCCGACAGCAACAAGACTTTCTCAGGAAGTGCCGGCACTGCTTACGAAAAAAAAACTAAACATAATATTGAATGTATGTCGCCAGCCAGTCCAATACGTTAAATACACCTACGACATTGGGCTAAGACCTAAAGCTAAGACCATTTAGCAACACACATCCAATATCAAGAGCTACAGGCAGCGCAGACAGTAGGAAGAGTTTTAAAAGGCAAATACAGGTGAATGGACCAAGGGTAGACAGAAACACATGTCCCAGAATAGAAGGGAAACCCACCCTGTGGGGCTGACCAGGGTGACTCTGGGACCTAAAAGGTAGTTAACCCCACCCAAGTCCCCAAGGGCAGATCCGGGTGGGGGCCAGAAAAGAGAGGTGGAAAACCCTTTAAGTATGAAACATGAAGCATGAAAGTCTCCTGCTGTTCACACTTGTTATATGTGTTTCATTATATGTGTTGCATTATAAGTTTCATTATATGTGTTTCATTATATGTTTCATTGTATATGTTTCATTATATGTGTTTCATTATATTATGTGTTTCATTGTATGTGTTTCATTGTATGTGTTTCATTGTATGTGTTTCATGATATGTGTTTCATTGTATGTGTTTCATTATGTTTCATGTGTTTCATTATTTGTGTTTCATTATATATGCTTCATTATATGGGTCATTATATTTGCTTCATTATATGTGTCATTATATATGTTTCATTATTTGTGTTTCATTATATATGCTTCATTATATGTGTCATTATATATGTTTCATTATATGTGTTTTATTATATGTGTTTTATTATATGTGTTTTATTATATATGTTTCATTATATGTGTTTTATTATATGTGTTTTATTATATGTGTTTCGTTATATGTGTTTCATTATATGTGTTTCATTATATGTGTTTCATTATGTGTGTTTGATTTAAGTGTTTCATTAGCGGATTAGATTCAACGGTTTTGACGTAACACATATATGAGAAACGTAATCTGCGGCCAGGGGCAGGGAAGGGGTTAATGCGTGGTTGATTTTGCTCTGTCTGTTGTGTCTGTATGTCCTACGAGTGAAAAATCTGACAAACCTCTCCAACGTTCGATCCTGGAGGAATGTCATCTGAAAAATAAAAAAAATAAAAATACCATAAACATACAACAACATCTCAAGAGACTATATTAACCTCTCAACTGCGAAAACCCCAGCACGACCCAAATGCAAGAGGCATAGATCCTCATGAGCCCCCGCTGTCGCGGGGGCTCATGAGGATCTATGTCTCTTGCAGAGACCACTTTGTGTCCATGTTTTTTTTGGGACAATTGCGGCTTTTGGGCGTTCAGTGAACACAGATTTCCGAAACACAGTGCACGTCCGTTGGCTAAAAAATGGTTAATAGGTAAAAAAAAAAAATGTATTTTAGGAAATCTACACTAAAAGATGTTATTTTACACGTATTTAGTCCCTTTGTAGTGTGTCTAAATCACTCCTTTGAACTATCAAAGGGAGAGTACAAAGCAAGAGACAGGTAAAACATTGATTGCCCCCTTTACATACTGATGCTACTAGGGTTTACTCCCGTTTCAGCAAAGCGTGACTCGTGTTTTTCCAAATGACTTTTGAACGCAGATGCTTCTAAGACAACTCTAAGAAGAAAAGTTAGATCACCACACTTGGACGTATTTTCATTTTTATTTTCCTTTAGTCTTGACAGCAATGGTTTAGGCATTGCCATCGGGAAAATCTGAACATGGCCCATTTAACACTTTTAGCTCCGGATCCCTACAGCAGGAGATGGCCTGACCATGATTATTCAAGCGTAGTGCCAGATTAGCTTGGTGCCTTTAGGCGCCAAGCTAATCTGGCACTACCCTTGCATTATCATGGTCAAGCTATCTCCTGCAAATGGTACATAGCCGTTCGGCAACGCCTCCAAAATTTTAGAAATGAGAACTTGGGGCTAAAAAGGGTTAATAATATATATGACTCAAAAACTCTGATATATTTATTCACGTAAACTTCACACTCTCCGTGTTGATTGTTCAATAGTTTGGTCTTGCAAGGTGTCTGATCCGCGCATAGCTTGTCACAGTTCCAGCATAGATTCACGTCAGTGGTCACTGAAGACTCACCAGGGTATATATTTCAGCTTTTTTAGTAGATTTTGCCAATGTTCTCCCGAGGGCAGTAATTAAGGCGGGTAATGTCATGTGATACGCAAGGGTGTGTTTGCGTGTGTGCGTGTGTGTGTGTTTGTGCGCGTGGTATAAGGTAGTGTCGTCTCAGCACTTTTTTTTTTCTAGGTGAAAATTAACTTTACATATAGTTGTGATGTTATATATGTGCATATACTCGCTGAAATATGTCGCTGTGTTCTAGTCAGTCAAATGTATTTATTTGTTTTATGTTCACATTTGTTTTACGTCTGTTTTAAAAATTCCTCTGCAAACAAATTTCACATCTTTGGGACAATAAAGGTATATTTGTATCGTTTCGTTTCGTATCGGAAAACCGGTGGGTTTGAAGCCAACTATATTCTAAAATAAATGAAGTCAAATTTTCGTGATTATATTTTTTTAATTCTTGGTGTTGTCCTGAATTATGTCTTTGTTCAAAAGTTAATTGGGAAAAAAGGACACGAGTCAGACTAAGCACTAAATTAGTGAACTACAAAACACAAAATGTAAGAATGTCTATTACCTCCCTTGACATGTTTCTCTAACGAGTAAAACAAAGAATGTAACCCCGTCAATGCAAGGAGCAGAGTAATTAACAAAGCCCAGATGCAAGAGGGAAAGATCCTCATAAGCCGGCACATTGTTAGGTCTCTGTTCAAAAGTTGAATGGAAGAAGAAAAAAAAAAAAACACGAGTCAGACTAAGCACAAAATTATTAAACTACAAACACAAAATGTAAGAATGTCTATTACTTCCCTTGACATGTCTCTGATACGAGTAAAAGGAAGAATGTAAGCCCGCCACTGCCGGGAGCACAATACACAACGACCAAATTCTAGAGGGAAAAATCCTCCTAAGCCCCAAGAATTATTATGTCTTTGTTCAAAAGTTAATTTGGAAAAAAAAAAAGAGTCAGACTAAGCACTAAATTAGCTCATTCTACCCCAGACACACCATAAGAAGATAAGGATCGACCATGATAGTTCAAGGGTGACGCCAGAATAGCTTGGCGCCTATGGGCGCCAAGCTATTCTGGCATCACCCTTGAACTATCATGGTCAATCTGTGTCATGCACTGCAATGCAGCCTTCAGAGCACAACGGCAAAATTTAAAGATTTCGGTGTTGGGGTAGAATGAGTTAATGCACTACAAAACATTTATGTAAGAATGTCGATTACTTCCCTTGACATGTTTATGATACGAGTGAAAGAAAGAATGCAAGCCCGCCACTGCCGGGAGTACAATAAACAACGACCAAATGCAAGAGACATAGACCCTCATACGCCCCCGCATACGCGGGGGCTTATGAGGATCTATGGCTCTTGCTGCTCTTATTCAAGCGATTTTTTTTTTATTTCCAGGGCTGGTTTTGGTCGCAACAAAATTGCCGATCCACTACGGATTCTCCATACTGTCTCGCCTCAACTGAAACAGTCATAGCCTTTTTTTCACAATACATGTGAGTAGGCACACATAACATAGGTTTTCTACTGCCCCTGTGTACGCGTCGGTGGAACTCTCCTGCATACAAAGGAGAGGAAGGGCAGAAAACTCTTCCATTTTGCGAATTCAAGCTTCATGAGTTAAGTTTGTCTTTTGTGCAGTATTACTGACTTTAACCCATCCAGCCCTGACGCACGACAGCACGAGATGGGTCGACTATGATAATTCAAGGGTAGTGCCAGATTAGCTTGGCGCCTTCAGGCGCCAAGCTAATCTGGCACTACCCTTGGATTGGATATACTCAGAACACTTATAAAGGAAATATTAATAATAATAAAGAGGATTTATAAGGCGCCTATACATGGTTATATTCTCTAGGCGCAGTACATACGAACAAGACAAATATTACACAAAAGGTGACAAAACTAAAGCCACAAAAATTACACAAATCAAAAGAGAATGACTAAACACACGAACACTGGTAATCAAGATGGGAAAAAGATGGGTTTTAAGACTGTGTTTAAAATAAATATATAAAAATATTGCGAACTGTTAACCCTTTTTTGCCTGGAACAGGTCGCTTTAATGTTATTAAGGAATACACGCGCGTTTTATTCAGTTCAATCTATTTTTACATAACTGAAACTATTCAATTGTATTAATCAAATTGTTAAGGGAAATAAAACAGGCAATAATAGTACGCAAGGGAAATAAAATGGGCAATAATAGTACTCAACATCTCCCTAACTCATTCGAGACTTGCCGCATCCGGACACGCGGCCTTAGGCCGCGCATTTGTTGTGTCGTAACTGTCTTTTCTAAACGTGTTCTTTTCTCCATTTGGTTCTTCTCTGCATTTTATACGCTTGGCAGTCACCTTTTGGGTCTGAATAACATTCTTTGCAGTAATGGTTAAAAATGATCAGCTTAACTTGTTCATTACTGTCAAGCTTCAATGTTGTAAAAAGGAAAGAATCTTCTTCCCTTTTTCTCCTTAGCTATGTGGCATAATTGCTCTATGCAAGAAACGACAGTAAAGATAACTTCGTTTTGTGTGCTTATTGAAAGGTGTTTGAAAGGAAGTACATAAAGTCCTAGCTTAACCAAGACAAACATCGAGAACCCGTTTCATTTTTAGCACTCACAGAATGACTTTCTGTATGCAACTTTAACTTCAAATATGTAGGTTCAATACAATACAATAAATACAATACAATACAACACAATACAATACAATGCAATACAATACAATACAATTATACGTTATTGACCACGAGGGTACAATAAAGTATTATTGTATTGTATTGCATTGCATTGCATTGTACAATAAAGTATTATTGTATTGCATTGCATTTTTCTCGAAGGAACAATAAAGTATTATTGTATTGTATTGCATTGCATTGCATTGTACAATAAAGTAGTATTGCAGTGCATTACATTGCATTGTCCCCGAGAGGACAATAAAGTATTATTGTATGGCATTGCATTACATTGCATTATACAACAAAGTGTAATTGCATTGCAATGCATTGTCCCCGAGGGGACAATACAGTGTTATTGTATTGTATTACATTGGATCGCAATATTGTATCGTATCGTATCGTATCGTATCGAATTGTTTGTATTATTTTTTTTCATATCAATTTCAAATACTTTCATTTTATTTTATCAGGATTCACGACTCACCTGTCAGGTTAGTGTCTTCCGTGTATGTGTGAACATAGTGTCCTGGGAGGGATCTGACCAGGAACACGCTCACCGTTCTGTCCCCGTACCATGTTTTCAGTCTTACTTCTTCATTAAGCACTACTATGTTGGCGTCTGCAAAAAAAGAATTATATCAAAAGTAAAAATAAAGTGAAAGACTACGCCAACAACAAAGGAAAGAGTGTAATCATAGGGACACTATGGAATAGTCTGTCGGTTCAGATCGATCGATTAATTGATCGGTCAATCAGTCAATAAAATCAATCAATCAACAAATCAACCAAACAAACAACCAATCAATCAATCAATCAACCAACCAATCAACCAACAAAACCAATCAATCAATCAGCCAACCAACCAACCAACCAATCAATCGCCCTCCCAACCAACCAACCAATTAATCAATCGGTTTATCGGGGACATTCAGCAATCCTCCAACCAATCAGTCGACCAGTCAGCCAGCCAGCCAATCGTTCAGTTAACAGTCAGCCAATTGAAAAAAAAAAAAAAACATCTCACCATAAGTGCCACCAAACTAATTAATGATGATTGCTGAACTCCAATAAGGGAACGGAACAAATTAGCAAACCAAACGCATTCTTTCACTCACTCAACCAACCATTGAAGCGCGAAACTCACCATAAGCTCGATCAAACTGAACGAAAGCAATCCCGATATGTTTCAGAAACTGCACGCTTCTAACAGGAGACGATGAGGATGCTGAGAAGCCGCCTGCTAAACCCTCGAAGCAGACTTTGATGCACTCCTCAGTCACGTGATCAAAGTAAAGACCAGTGACGAGCACTGTTGCGGGCTCCTGAGACTCATATCCTTGTGGACTGTCCGCATCATGTCGATCTGTGAAAAATTATTTTACTCATTCAGCCCCAGCGCACAACGGCAAGATGTGGCTCGACCATGATAGTTCAAGGATGGCGCCAGAATAGCTTTCGTTCCTGGGACACAATGAGGTAAAGTATTTTATATTCATTAGAGGTTAACCAATGATTACAATCAATATTCGGTTTCACTTTTTTAAACTCGAAGATTGAAATTACTTCCATTCACAAGAATGGAAGTCATTTCGTTCTTCGAGTTTAAGAGTTGACTTTCGCGTAGACTTTTCGCAAAGGGAGGTAACTGTTCGAGTCGAAAGCGTTTAGAGTTGTTTTCCAGCAAAAATGTTATATATATATATATATATATATATATATATATATATATATATATATATATATATATATATATATATATATATATATATATATATATATATATATATATATATATATATATATATAAAGGGCAGCTGATGTCCTGATGACACAATGCAAGCTTACCAGCCTGGAATTCCACAGCATTAGCACAGCATGAGCATTTTCAGCATTGAATTAAAAAAAATTACGTCCCTTGGAGATAATCTGATTGAGTGCATTTTTTGGCTTTGGGCGACGCCTTTGTTAAAAGTAAAGAATAATTGCACCACAAAATTGCCTAGGTGTTGCCTTTTCAAAATTAGTCCCTCTTTTTCCGCTACAACACCTCATAAAGCTCTATGGATGCTACCAGTAAATTCTGGAGGCGGCTTCTAGTACATGCGTTGTGTTTGCAATTTCAGGTTACGCCGCACGAGTACGAAATAGCTCAGGCGGTTAAGCGTCGGAGCAGGAGAGCGAAGGGAATCGCCGGGTCGTGGGTTCGAATCCCGTCCCGGCCCCGGTAGCTGGACTGGCAATCCATGGGAGAAAGACGGATTTGTTCAATAGCATGTCCGTTGAAAGGTCCTGGTAAATCAATGTGGCACAGTTGGAGTGCGCCTGAGTTAATCAGTGTTCAGGTCATACTCCATAGGCAATAGATTTCCCTGTCCCCCATAACCCGCCCGTCAGGACCGTCCATTATCACTTCGGTGCCGTGGACGTTAAACCTGGAACTAATGAAATCAATCAGGTTACGCCGTATGCCTACCTGAAGAGCCCCCCACACTCCCCCTCCCCCCCCCCTCCCTTTTGGGGTGAAATCGGTCGTAGGCGGCAAAAACTTAAATCTACTCAGCAGGTCCAATATCTCTTAGGGAATATTTAATAGCATCCCCCCATCGGGGGACTGGATATTCTCCTTCGGATGGCGGGGCGCCTGGGGTTAGTCACTACTGCTTTATGTAGTAGGTGTTCAGTGGAAGGCTCAAAATGATAGGTCTGTCATTCCTTCTCTCCCACTACCATTTCTTTCTAGAACTAGTGAGCGATGCTGTCACAAAAAGGGCAGCTGATGACACAATGCAAGCTTACCAGCCTGGAATTCCATAGCATTAGCACAGCACGAACATTCTCAAAATTGAATGAAAAATTACGTCCCTTAGAGCTAATCTGATTGAGTGCCATTTTTTGGCTTTTGCGAAGCCTTTGTTAAAAGTATATATATATATATATATATATATATATATATATATATATATACCGTTACAATACCGTTATTATATAGGCGTTTTTTCTCAATTTTGGGGAAATCGACTCAAAGCGCCGCGCCTGAAACCCAACACACACACTCACGAAACAGACACGGATTTACGCCATTTAAGACAAACACAGTACAAGACAAACGAAGGGCCAGTCAGCTACTGAAGTTACAGAGAATTTTTGATCGCTTGTATTTGAAATTTGTAAAGTGGCCTGAGACCGGTACCAAAGTGGGGGGGGGGGGTGGAAGAACCGGAGTACCCGGAGAAAGAACCCCCGACGGTCCGCCCGAATTAACGGTGACACTTACCAGAGGAGAAAAGTCCAACGCCGGAACCCGGTATCGAACCGCGCACCTTTGGCATTGGTGGCAGGCGCCTTAACCACTGCGCCACGGACCGCCCCGCCTCTATTATTATATATCTTTTCCTCCATACGTCACACGACCAGTCCCTTTAGCACATACCGTGTGCCATGTGACCTCGCGCTGGGACCATATGGCGTTGAGGCGCGTTCCTTGGGTGGTGGATAGGGGGTCCCTCGTGAGAGGGGTGCACCGAATGAAATAAGGTGCCGTGAACCAACATGGTCTAAGGGAAGGTGACCCCGACAGAAAACCCCTGGTCCTCCTAGTAAGGGGGTTGGGCGTGGGGGTAGCTTCCCCACCCTGCAAAAAAGGAAATAGCTACAAAAACGTCGACGAAAAGACAAACAGCAATTCCTTTCCTGGAGGAGGAAGGTTCTTCTACCAGAAGACTTATGACGTCCTGTGGTGAAAGCCGGAAGTCTTCGGAAGCCACAGGACCGAGCCGCCTCTCTCTATCCAGGGATACAACCATGGGCACATGGAACGTCAAGACCATGTACCAGAGCGGCAAGGCCGCCCAGATAGCAGCGGAAATGCAAAAGTACAACCTTTCCCTGCTAGGTACCAGTGAAGCCAGATGGACGCAGTCTGGCCAGAAAAGGCTGTTAAGTGGGGAGATGATTCTGCATTCAGGTCATGAAGAGGAGAATGCCCCCCATACAGAAGGCGTAGCATTCATGCTGTCACCAGTGGCACAGAGAGCGCTGATGGGCTGGGAACCTCTTGGGCCAAGAATCATAACAGCAGCCTTTAGAACCAAGAAAAAGTTCAAGCTGAACGTCATCCAGTGTTATGCGCCCACTAATGACAGGGACGAGGAAGAGAAACAAGAGTTCTACGACCGACTCCAGAGTGCCTTGGACAAGTGTGCGGAGCGAGACATCACCATCGTCATGGGCGATTTTAATGCCAAAATAGGGGAGGACAACACCGGATACGAAGAGGTGATGGGGAGACAGGGACTAGGCTCGGAGATGAGTGAGAACGGGGAGAGGTTTGTAGACTTTTGTGCTCTAAACCGACTTGTCATTGGAGGCAGCATCTTCCCACACAGAAGGATACACAAAGCAACTTGGGTCTCACCTGACCATACAACAGAGAACCAAATAGATCATATCTGCATTAGCAAGAAATTTAGAAGATCCCTTCAAGATGTTCGAGTGAGGAGGGGAGCAGATGTCGCCTCCGACCACCACCTACTTACCTTAAGAATGAAGCTCAAGCTAAAGAAAGGCCGCACAGAGACAACAAGAAGACAGCGCTATAATGTAGGCCTCCTGAGAGAAACCGGAGTTAGAGAAGAGTTCAAACTGGTGCTGTCCAACCGGTTTCAAGCGCTACAGGAGCTAGTAAATGAAGAGGAGGCGGCCACCACAGAGCAGCAGTGGAAGGCAGTTAGAGAGGCGCTGAACTCAACCTGCAAAGACACTGTAGGGTTCAGGAAACACCATCACAAGGACTGGCTGTCGGCACAGACCTTGAAGAAGATAGAAGTGAGGAAGCAGAAGAAAGCAGTTGTCAACAACAGTCGCACGAGAGCAGCCAAAGTAAGGGCACAGGGGGAATACTCAGAAGCCAACCGCGAGGTGAAGAGGAGTATCAGGGCAGACAAGAGGGCCTACACAGACAGCCTGGCAGCAGAGGCAGAAAAGACAGCAGGCAGCGGCAATATGAAACAGCTCTATGACATTACCAGAAGATTGTCAGGCAAGTATGGCCATACAGAAAGACCAGTAAAAGACAAAGAAGGCAAGCCTATTGCAGACAGAGCAGACCAACTCGACAGATGGGCCGAGTATTTTGAAGAGTTACTGAACAGACCTAGCCCACCCGACCCCCCAGACATCCAGCCATCAGCTGTGACAGACCCAGCCGGGAAGAGATCAGAAGAGCAGTGGCATTTTTGAAGAATGGCAAAGCAGCAGGCCCAGATGGCATCCCAGCGGAGTCTCTGAAAGCAGACCTAGAGACAACAGTGGAGATGCTGTACCCACTGTTTGGGAAGATCTGGGAAGAGGAGGTGATGCCGGCTGACTGGAAGGAGGGGTACCTAATCAAGCTTCCCAAGAAAGGCGACCTCAGCAAGTGCTCCAACTACAGAGGAATCACCTTGCTGTCAGTACCAGGAAAGGTCTTCAACAGGATCATCCTAGAGAGAATGAAGAGCTCCGTTGACCCCCAGCTGAGAGACCAGCAAGCAGGATTCAGGAAGAACCGATCATGTACAGACCAGATCGCCACTCTCCGCATCATCGTGGAACAGTCTCTGGAGTGGAGCTCCCCGCTGTACGTCAACTTTGTGGATTATGAGAAAGCATTTGACAGTGTGGACCGAGAGACTCGGTGGAAACTCCTACGACACTACGGTGTACCCACAAAGCTCGTCCGCCTGATCAAGAGCAGCTACGATGGCATGACATGTCGCGTGATCCACGAAGGGCAGTTCACCAGGGAGCTCCAGGTCAGAACTGGTGTCAGGCAGGGGTGTCTGCTGTCTCCGTTCCTCTTCCTACTGGCCATAGACTGGGTCATGAAGATGACCACAGAGCACAGACGAAGTGGAATACAGTGGACACTGTGGACACAGCTTGACGACCTCGATTTTGCAGACGACTTGGCATTACTGTCCCACACTCATCAACAAATGCAGGACAAGACCACGAGGCTTGCTGACATCTCGTCCCAAGTGGGCCTCACCATTCACAAACAGAAAACAAAGACAATGAGGCTGAACGCAACCAGGGAGGAACCAGTCTTGCTTGCTGGCACCCCGTTGGAGGAGGTGGAGTCGTTCACCTATCTCGGGAGCATCATAGACAAAAAAAGGTGGCACTGATGCAGATGTCAGAGCACGAATCGGTAAAGCCAGAGCAGCCTTTCTCCAGTTGAAAAAAGTGTGGAGTTCCAGAGAGCTGTCACAACACACCAAAGTCCGGATTTTCAACTCCAATGTAAAAGCAGTTCTCCTATATGGAGCAGAGACTTGGAGATTGACAAAAACCACAGTCAACAAAGTACAGACCTTCATGAACAGTTGCCTTAGAAGAATTTTGAAAATCCACTAGCCAGAGAAGATCAGCAACGTCAGACTCTGGGAGAGAACAGAGCAGATAACAGCAGAGAATGAAATTGGGCGAAGAAGATGGGGATGGATCGGTCACAGTCTGAGAAAGCCAGCTTCCAGTATCACTAGGCAGGCATTGTCATGGAACCCCCAGGGAAAGAGGAAAAGAGGTAGGCCGAGAAACTCCTCCTGGCGTCGAGACCTCCAAGCAGACATTAAGAGACTGGGAACCACCTGGAGTAGAATTGAAGGAGAAGCACAGGACAGGAGTTGCTGGAGGTCTCTCGTCGATGGCCTATACCCGGGTAGGGGTGACAGGCGTAAGTAAGTAAGTGTGCCATGTGACCGTGATACAAAAACCCTTGTAGCGACAAATGGCGGACTTCTTGTAGCCCTCTTTGTGACGCATATTGGATGCGAGTTTTTTTTCTATAAAAAGATCACCAAAACGTTCTAAAGTAAAAGGTTACTTAGTGTTGTTCGAAACAACAAGCATACTTGAATATTTATACGTTATTGGTAACAGGGGCTTGCTGCACGGACCCTTGTAGGCCTTCGGGAGGTCAAAGGAACCATTGTACCCCTCAGGCCTTCAGGGTACAATGGTTCATTTGACCTCCCTCAGACCTGCAAGGGTCCGTGTAGCAAACCCTTGCTACCAATAACTTATAATATATATATAGGGCACCTGTCCACCACCTGATGCACGCTATGCGCCGACGCTGCCAAGCCGTCATCAACGCCATTTAGGGTCACACGCCATATTGACATTGTGCTGTGACATGCTTGCTCCAAATAAAAAATATAAACTTCCACACTGATTACGCTGGTGCCCATGATTTCATTCCTAAAATGTCGAGAACATCCGGTGTAAGGTTTGTCCGAAAAAATTTAAAGGGGCTACTTTGCGTTTCTTTTGTTGATCAGTATATATATATATATATATATATATATATATATATATATATATATATATATATATATATATATAATATATATATATATATATATATATATATATATATATATATATATATATATATATATATATATATAATATATATATATATATATATATAAATATATATATACACATATACTTACAATCAGAGACACAATAATTACATTACCAGTTAGGCTACCGCCAGTGGTTCTTGTCACCTCTCCGGTCCGATTAGGGAGTTGATGTCAAAGGTAAAGGTTGAGGTCGGTACGGGTCCGATTAAGGAGTTCGGTACGGGTCTGATTAAGAAGTTTATGTTAAAGGTAAAAGTCTCGGGCTAAATTAATCGACTTTTGCCTTTGACAACAACTCCCTAATCGGACCCTCGAGGCGACGGGAACTACTGCGGAAAGCTGACTCACAGTGCAATTAATAATACCGGACACAAGCATCATGATAACTAATAATTATAAAAGCTGTCCATGACAGGTATCTAATCTGCTCTTGCGAGAGATTTGCCTTTATCACATACCCGTTTGTGTAGGATCTACCGGCCGTGAAGAGTTTAATGTCTGGTGTCCGCTGTAAACAGACCGGCTGTGCGGGTCGTAGAGAAAGGAGCACACGGGGTTAAGACGTCCAGTGTGGTTTTGCGTGCATACCGCGCTCACAGCATCTGTAACAAAACACACGGGTTTGCCAGGCTTTGCGTTGTTTTGTCATTCTTTGCTGTGTCGCGTTGTGCTTCGCCTCGCTGTTTTGTTCTTTGCTTTGCTTTGTTTGGCATACCTTTGCACATCTGTTCTTTGCTTTGCTGTGTTCCGTGTACTGTTTCTTTCTGTATCGTGCTTAACTTTGCTTTGCTTTGAGATATTTAGCGATGTTCTAATTGCATTGGCCCGTTCAGGGCTAGCTGACAAAAAGAGTGTTTCCGTAATCTTCGTTAGTTAAAGACAACACAACAAATGTCGTAGGAGTATGGATTTAAAAGTGGTCTCAGCAAGATGCATAGGTCCTCATGCATAGATGCGCATGAGGATCTATGCCTCTTGTAGTTGGATTGTCATTGTAACCCCGTCATATCCAGTGGTTGCATGTTGTGTTTCTGAAACCTTTGGAAATTCAATGCCAAAGTGTCCCAGCCTTCCAAGGAACACGGAGTAGTATCAGCAACGGGGGCTTATGAGGATCTATGACTCTTGCAGCTGGGGGGGGGGGGTGTTCAGATTTCCTCGGCACTGAGCGGGTTAACCTCTTCGGTGTCGAAAAAAGGTAAACACGATCCAGCTACAAGAGACATGGATCCTCATGAGCCCCCGCGACTGCGGGGGCTCATGAGGATCAATGACTCTTGCTGAGACCAGTTTGTATCCACGTTTCTCGGACGGTGTTGACATTTGGTGGTTGAACAAACCAAGATTTCAGAAAGGAAAACTGCACGTGCAGCGTACGTACTGTGGCAGTGATGGGGTTAATGATCTAATGCAAGCTGCGCTCACAGCATTTGTCACAAAGCATAAGGGGTTTGTATTGTTCTGCCTTGCAACATTTAGCTATGCTTTGCTTGCATTCATGTCTAATCACATAACTTTGTTTACATTAATGCCTAATCGACTTGCTTTGTTTACATTAATGCCTAATCTCATTGCTTTGTTTACATTAATACCTAATCGCCTTGCTTTGTTTACATTTAATGCCTAATCTCATTGCTTTGTTTACATTAATGCATAATCACATTGCTTTGTTTTGCATTAAACGAATTTCATTCCTTTGTTTACATTAATATCTAATCTCACTGACGGCTTTGTGTGCATTAATGCCTAATTTTATTGCTTTGTTTATATTAATGCCTAATCTCATTGCTTTGTTTGCATTAATACCTAATTGCATTGCTTTGTTCACATTAATGCCTAATCGTATTGCTTTGTTTGCATTAATGTTTAACGTCATGGCTTTGGGTTGCTTTGGTTTTGCTAGCTGTGTTTGCACTGTTTAGTTGGCATTGCTTTGGACAGTTTCTCCTTTTCCTTTGTGTTATTATTTCTACGGCTTTTCCATCGGAGTTTTGCTTTGACGATTTTTTTTAATAGAAAACAACAAAGCATATTTTGCGCGAGCACCTTAGAAGAGATCGCCTGCCATTAAAGACCATATCAGACGACACATTTTGCCCTTCCAGACTTTTCAGTAATTCTTTTGAGGGAGCATATTTCTCTCAAAGTACCATTACGCATAAATCTAAAGACACATTTCAGCACCATTTGTGTTTGTTATGCCTTGTCGACAGACCCAATGAACTTTAACAGCAGTTTGGATATGCAGCAAAAGCGCTGCCG
Organism: Semisulcospira habei; assembly: GCA_036245525.1. Lineage (NCBI taxonomy): Eukaryota > Metazoa > Mollusca > Gastropoda > Semisulcospiridae > Semisulcospira > Semisulcospira habei. The sequence continues at coordinate 29,417,807 of BTPG01000002.1, forward strand.
TTAGCGTATCAATCTATTTTTAGCTATTTCTCGCACTGACAGCGTTGTATTTCTAGAACGGAGTGGAGTCATTGTCAAGTTACTTGATATAAAGACGACGTGTGCTGAACTGGAATCGCCTGTGTCAAAATGAACCATAACTAGACTTGTGTGTAGCGTTTCGTAACCATCCGTTACAGAAGTGTATCTTTGAACAGATACGGTAGTAGTGGGCCTTCAAGACCATTGTTTCAAAACGCGGTTACTCACAGACAGGCTCCATTGCATCACGTACCTGCGTGGTTTTTTAACTGAACAACGTAAGCGAAGCAGTCAAGCATTTCCACACGCTCTGCCGCACCGCCCCCATTTGGAGAACGGCACTTGCTTTTGATGTATCTCTCAACATCATGGGTGTTCAGCAAACTGCCGCTTGTGACGAGAAGTGACTTTAACACTGATGGAATCTGAGCCGGTCTGGCTGTAATAAAATAAACAAAAACAAATTACTATGTAATATTTTGCAATATCTTGCTTGCGGATGTGATTACGAGACCCGAATCAAAATGTCGGAGGCGTCAACCCAGGACATTTTGCTTCA
>BTPG01000002.1:29420886-29478386 GCA_036245525.1 Semisulcospira habei
TGTGACCTCACTACAAAAACCCTTGTAGCGACTAATGGCAGACGTTTTGTAGCCCTCTTTCTGACGCGTCTTGGATGCCAGTTTTGTTTTACAAAGACTACCAAAACGGTCTAAAGTACAAAAATACTTAGTGTTGTTCGAAACAACAGGCACACACTACTTGTAGGCGGCAACGTCATGAAAGATTTTAAATTACGACATAATTATAATTATTATGTATAAATGTATTTTCCTTTGACGTCAGTCCTGTCCGATGTGATCCAGATCAGAAGATTTCTTCTTGATTTCTTTAACGAAAACAGTGGAGAAATTAAAACAAATACGTTATAGGTAGCAGGGACTTGATGCAGCAAGCCCCTGCTACCAATAAATTATATTACTTACATAACGCCTTCCAGTTTTCATTTATCTGAGTTTTTGTTTCTCCGCCCTTTCGACTATGGGCAGTAGGTACAGCCTACGTAGGGCCTTCGCTTGAAATTTTCTGTCGTTGACATTTTTTTAGCTTATCCAGTTTTCAGTTATGTTTTGCATGAAATTGGTACTAAATGTATCACATATTATTACCTGCATACAGTTCATGTTGTTTTGTAACCCCCTACATTGTTAATTTATCAGCATTGTGTGTGGTTAGAGATTTGCTTGAATGAATATGTTTGTACTGAGAAATGTAATTGGCCAGTGACGTATAATATTACTTGGAAATAGCGAGTAGTTGTCATCGTAACATGTGATAAGGAGTATATTTATCACGTTACCTTGGTAACATGTGATAAGGAGACTCCCGTTGCCTTGAGAACGGGCGACCAGGGCGGAAAAGGCGAAGAGAGATAGGCCAATGAGAATAAGTGTAAAGGGTCTGAAAGAAGACAATGTGCATTGTATACTGAAGAACAAAAGAAATGCAACATTTTCGGAACCATCGGAAAGACTTCAGGTCCAAAAATGTCGCATTTCTTTTTGCTCTTCAGTATACACCTCATCGACGCCATGGAAAATACTCAATCATAACAGAAATGCCACATCATAGAAACCACCGGGAAAAAACTCAGTGTTTAAAGAAATGCAACATCATCGACACCATCGGAAGCATCGGTGTCGAAATAAATGCAACATCATCGGCATTATCGGGAACAATCTGTGTCAATCAAAGTGCAGCATCATCGGACTATGCACATATTCTGCATTAAAATAAATGCAACATAATCGGCACCTTTCAAAATACTTGGCGTCAAAAGAAACGCAACATCATCAGTACCATAGGAAAGACTCAATTTTAAAACAAATGCAACATCATCGGCATAATTGAAAACACGCAATTTTATAGAAACGCAACACCATTTAAATCATCAAAAACACGCAGTGTCAAAAGAAATGCATCATCATCAGCACCACCGGAAACGCTATCTGTTTTCGATGATATGCCGATGATGTCGCATTTGCTTTTGCCCGTGAATATTATAAGTTATTGGTAGCAGGGGTTTGCTACACGGCCCCTTGTAGGCCTGTGGGAATATCAAAGGAACCATTGTACCCAGAAGACCGAAGCAAACCCCCTGCTACTAATAATGTATTTGTTTTATTCCTCAAATATCTTCGTGAAAGAATTCAATAAGAAATCTTCCGACCTGGATCACGCCAGACATGACTGACGTCAAAGCAATATACATTTATACATAATAGATATAACGTAATTTAACATCTTTCATGACGTTGCCGTCTCCGGTAGTGTGCCTGATGTTTCCGTCAGCACTAAGTAACTTTGTTCTTTATAACATTTTGGTGATCTTTTACACAACAAAACTGGCATCCAAGACGCTTCAGAAAGCGGGCTATAAAAAAAAGGTCTGCCATTAGTCGCTACAAGGGGTTTTGTATATAGAGAGGTCGCATGGTACGGTTTGCGCTGAAGGGATTGGTCGTGTGACATAGGAACGAAAACAAAAAAAGCGGCACAGATTTACATCAACCCCTTGCAGTACGCACGAGGGCTATTATTATAAATGCGTAGATTTACATTACATCGGATGCGGAGAAAAATATTTTGGCAGTCACAGATCTCTTGCTTCCATTTGCTGTAGGATAGCTCACTATACAATTGCTCAGGAAACGGAAACACCGGAGGGGGTGGGGGGGGGGGGAGCACTGAGGCAAAGAGCTTCTCCCATCCTCCTCCGCCAAGAAAATAATTATAGTGGGTGACCCAAGTATCAGTTGCCCCTTCCCCCCCCCCCCCCCACCTCTTCCCTCCTCTCAATCAAAAGTTTAAAGTGCTCTCCGTCGTTTTGGGCTTGAAACAGCGCTTATTTAGCATTGAAACAAAGTTGAACGACACTCCGAGAGTTGAAATCAACTCCGTATCCACTTTCAACCCAAACAGAACTGGTCCTATTTTATTTAACTCATTCTACCCCAGACACACCAAAGGAAGATAAGGATCGACCATGATAGTTCAAGGGTGATGCCAGAATAGCTTGGCGCCTATGGGCGCCAAGCTATTCTGGCATCACCCTTGAACTATCTTGATCGATCTGTGTCCTGCACTGCAATGCAGTCTTCAGAGGACAGCGGCAAAATCTAAGGATTTCGGTGATGGGGTAGAATGAGTTAAAAGTTGAAACACGACAGTCAATCGCCTGCAGCGATGGGACCTACGTGTGTGGCCGCCATGCACACAACGCCGTCAGATAAGCCGCTAATGGACCGGATGAGTGTGCAAGGCGCGTGTTGAAGTTGATCGTCAGTATTAAAGGCAACGTGCTCAAGATTGCAGTTGCAGTTGAACTTGCTCAAGACATTGGTGCGTCTGCCATCACCTAGAAGGGCTGGGCACTCTCTACCACAAACACCTTTTGCCGGCCGCAATTTGTGTGGCGGCAATGTTGCGGCCACATTGCGGGGTGCCAGCAATATTGCCGGACACAACTTGCCACCCGATACAATCCGAGTCTATTTTCTTGTGGCGGCCCGCAAGTCTAGAGCATTGTTGCTGCCTCTCAGCCAATCAGCGGCGTCCTCGCGTCACTTCCCGTTTTATCACATTCCGAGCCGGAAAAAATGACGGAGAAGCTGAACGACGGCTTTGCGAGACTGTTAACTCATTGGAGACGCGCCGCATGCGGAAACGCGTCGAATAGCCGCGTATCTGTATGCGGCACGTCTCCAATGAGTTAAATTGATCAACCTTGTCCAAGAGTTTCCATGCATATGGGACTCCCGCAGCTCGGAATATTTCAGAACCGCGATCGCGCGAGGGAGGCGCTATCGGTAATAGCGCGTGGGAGCTGTTCCCTGTATGGTAATGGCAGGTCAGTTAGTACAAACACATTGCGCGTACATTGAAACATGTGCTACGAAGCCGATGTGGCAGGTGGTAACTGAAGTTTTGCTTACCACACATTCCAGAAGCAAAATCTGTCAGTGAGCCGAACCCTTTCGATACTGACAACGCCACGTCAGATTTATATTTTTATTGTTCAAGCCATCGCCTCGCCCAGCTGTTTGGTTCTGCGAAGGTTGGACTGCCGATCCGCCCCTGACAAAACGCCATATAGGTTGCGAGCGGTATAGGTCACAGGTTACGTGCCGATCCTCTGTCTGACAGCAAGCATTAAATGTCACAATGAGCGCTTCTGGGGTTATAACGCGAGACAACTCTTGTGTTTTTGCCGCGAGGTGGCGCCCACTTAACAGGCGTTTATTTCATTTCCGGTATCTTCGGCTGTGTAAAAGTCTACGTGATAAAAGTCTTCGCTGTTTTGCTGTCTTTGCTGAAACTATTGACGAAGGTTGAAAATGGATGGGCCATACGGTAGCAGGACGATACCAGAGTTGAAAGCTGAGCTTCGACGGAGGAAAGCTAGAACAAGTGGCCGGAAAATGGAGCTGGTTGAGAGGTATGTAGAGCGTAAATAGTGATACTTTCGGTTTTGGTTTCAACTAATCTGTGACATTGAAAAAACATGAATTTTGCTTCAAATTTTGTGGTCTTCAAAACTGAAATCTTCTTGTATGCCTCAGTATCATGCACTCATCATATTGACATACGAACCGGCTGGTTTTGACTTTTAAAATGAATTTAAATTTTAACTTTTACTCTAAATCCTAGTCAGCTAAACAGGAACTGGTAATGTCTACCAATTTGTGTTTAATTGTATTTCAGATTGGAGGCCTATGACCGAAATGCCAATTTTGGAGCTGTAGATGATTGTCAGTGTCCGGCAGAATTTCAGATGATGCTTCCTGATCCAACAACCTACAAAGATCTGCATAGTGACATGGTTATTCCAGCACTTTTTGTGAAGGATGTGGATCTGTACCTGGCCAATATGGAGAAGCAGCTTGACAAAAAGGCAATTAACCTTTACGTAAACAGCTATGTCAATTTTGTGCGAGTGTCTGTAGTTGACCGAGGTGCCTTTTTCAAGGCGGAGGTTAGAGCAGAAATGAAGGCAACAGTGACATACAAAGTTGACATTCAGTTGTCAAGTGAAAGTGTTGTTAAAGAGTGCCAGTGTGAGTGTGCTGCTGGAATGGGCCCACATGCTCACTGCAAGCACATTAATTGTGTTCTCTATGGCATAACAGAGTATACAAGAACCAAGACATTTAAGACTATCGCGACATGTACACAGCAGCTGCAGACTTTTCATCAAGCAAAGAGGCATCTGGGATCCCCAGTTAAAGTACAAAACCTGAAACTTCACATTAAGGACACTGTGGATTTTGATCCAAGGCCCGCTCACATGCAGAAACGGGTCGGATATGTTGATTTTGTTAGAAACACTCTTGTGAATGAACAACTGTTTTCATCATCGCCGATTATGCATGTTTTCCCCCCTGCCAATCCATATGGTCTTTTTTGTGACCACGATTACTGTGCCCTCCGCCCGGATGAAGATTATTTAGAGAAACTTGGAGTGGTTTCCATATCACCCATTCAAAGACAGTGCATTGAAATAGACACACGGGACAGCAGAAAGCGATGGAAAGAGGAACGCCAAAAGCGGATTTGTTCATCTGCCTTCGGCACTGTGTGCAAGTCCACTGAAAAGGCAGACAAAGCAAAACTTGCCAAGAGATTAGTGCAGGGAAGGGAATTCCGCTGTGCGGCAACAACTTACGGCATAACATATGAACATATTGCCGTTCAGAGATACGAAGAGACAACTGGAGTCTCAACTCAAAAATGTGGACTGTTTGTATCAGAGACTCTCCCTTTCTTAGCAAGTACACCTGATCGCATTGTGAGTGATACAGCTCTGCTGGAAGTGAAGTGTCCTTATACATCCAGACACATGACTGTGTCTCCTAAAACTGTGCCCTACTTATACAGGTCCCAAGACGGCAGTCTTCAACTCAAGAGAAACAACAGCTACTTTTTTCAGGTTCAAGGACAAATGTATTGTTTAGGGCCAGAGGTAAAGAGAGTGGATTTTTGTGTGTTCACTCAAAAAGACTTTCAAATAATTAAAGTACTCAGGGATGAAGAATTCATCAAAACCATGGTTGACAATTTGCAAGGTTTTCATGACAACTTCCACAAGGATGCATTGCTGGAGAAATTCTGCTTCAAAAACTACGGGGAACATTTTTGCCCCCAACCCTGAGAAACAACAATATTATTTCTTCCATTGTATGTGTATCACGGTATGGTTCCTCAAACTCACAAAGTTAGTTAGTTAGTTATTCATTGCTTTTATGTGCACATGTCCTTGTAAATTAACATGAGTTTGAACCTGCTCTTGGTGTGTAATATTTTTTGTGGCGTTTTTGAATCCGATTTAATATTGTGATTCTCAGTACCTACTTTTCCACCCTTCCCACCACGTGAGCGAATATCACTGTAGTGTCATGTTTCTGTCTGAGCAAAGTTGTCATCACGCTTTGTGTTCATAAAAATGATGTTTATTAGAGTGAGAGATTCCATTTGTAGTAGTATAGCCTGATTAGGAGGAAAGCAGGTAATTGAACAGTAAGCCCTTGGTTTAAACATATGTGATGGGGTGAGGTAGGAGGAGTCGGAAAATTAAGATTAGATGGTGGTGGTTGGACTTAGTGAGACTGAGACTCGTTCATGTTGAGCTAAACTTTTATTTCTAACAAAACTAGAAAGTAGAAACCAGAAAGCAGAAAGCAGTACCTGTAGAATAAACAAACAGGTAATCAGTAATGGTGCCAAGAATACAATAAACAAGGCACATAACTAAACTAAGGCATATATCAACATGCAGTGAACGTACAACACTTTGATTTTAAAGACTGACAAAATCAAAGTGATGGTCGTGTAACATATAGAATGTGTAGTAATAGACATGATAGCAAATAAAATGAAAAATATAAGTCACAATACTAACTACAAAGTCATGCAAAGCACAAGTCAAAGAATAAAGCAGAGCACCAATACGTAAGTGCGCTATGCAGTCAGACCTGGTAAGGCGAGCACGCAAATGACTAACAAATGGGTAGTCACTCTGACCGGGGTCTCCCTAACAGGTCAGCCCACATCAAGTTAAATGCAAAGTACTAAAAATAACATAGCAAAAGTAAAATACCAAATTAAATCAGATGCTATGCCAGCGGTACAATAGCTATGTGACTAGGCACTAAGGAATAGTATATAGAAATAACTAGTATCAAGTATATCCGTTGTGTCGTTGCCTTGTCATCTTGATATAATTTATGCATAAGTGTATATTAGTGTGCTTGAATAAGAATGAATGTGTTTGAGTGTGCCTTGAGTTGAGATATGTGCGCGTTATAAGTTCTTGTGTTATATATAATATACTTGGTGATTATGACATAACTTGATGATGATGTACCTTGCAAATAAAGTCCCAAAGATGCCCAGGGCGTCAAAATTTGGCATGATTCTAGTACATTGTTGTTCTTTCTCTTGAGAATATTATTGTATTTACTACAGTGATATTAGACAAAATCATACAAAACTAAATAATTAAATCAATAAAAAGAATTTATAAAATAAAATTAAAATGAATCAATAAAAAAAACATAGCGTACACTTACATTTCACCTCTAACACTCTTTCTTTCATAATTTTTATTATCATATAATAATTATGTATCTTGGACCTATGTCATTTGTTTACAAGTTTGTCGACATCCTAGATCCTATAAGTTTTTTAAAAAAAAACAGCTGATATGTTGTTTTTTGGTCTGGTGTCGCCTCGGTACCTCAAGCAGATAAATTCCAAACAAAACCTTGCTCATGCGTCATACTGGATGGAACCTAGGCATAATATAATAGTATAATATTAGCAGATAGGGGTATGTAGTATTAGTAATCAAAATCACGCATCTCTAGACACAATATTGTTTCGGAAGTTGCACAGAGCGTAACACACAGCAATAATGTGGTGAGCAAGCTTTGTTTCTGTTGCATCAAGCACACCAGTCAATACTTTGTAAGTCTTGCCCATGCCGATTATGCGCTCAATATGTACTCGCTTGCTGGACACTTTTCTGTCACTGAGAACTTGCTTTTCGGTCAATCTGTTTTTCTTTGAGAAAAAAGCTGGAATGTTAACCTGTACATCCTTAGGTGCAAACAAGTCTTGCACATTAAATCCTTTGTCTGCCATCACAGAATCACCTGGATCACACCAAAGTGGGATATTGCTTCTCTCAATAATCTGTCTGTCTGAAACAGATCCCCCATACACTTGAGACACATACGACACCAGCCCGCCTGGAGTTGATCCAATGATTGCTTTCACAGTGTTCTTGTTCTTGTATGAGCTGAAGGTGGCACGCTGTGTTGCAGGATTAGATGGCTTTTCAATGGGGACCTCGGTTCCATCCAGTATGACGCGTGTGCTAGGAAATTTCTGCTTGAAGTCACTAGGTGCAAAATAACTCACAAGTTCTTTGGGCACCCAAGTGTCTATTTCTCCCCACTGCCTAGAACAAAAGTTAATCCATGTTATGTACACATTTTCTGCAGTGTATTTAGACACTCCACACATGCTTGATAAAGGAAGGTAATCGATATCCTGTCTCAATTTTCCCAACATGAGCAGAAATTGGTTAATAGGTGAAATAGTCGACACCGTCCTTGTTCTCCAGTATGTGAGATGGTGTACTGCTGGACCAAGAGTCTTAAACACCGCATGAAACCTCGCGTAGGAGACGAGTCCAGTATAATAATGTAGAAGCTCAGAGTTGTGTTCGAGGTTTTCCACAGACAGGTACGGTGGATGCAGTTTCCCTGTTATCAGTGTCTGTGTTTCTGTAGCCACAGTGATGTTTTCGGTCTGTGTGTCCTTGTTGGCAACTTCAGCTAACTCAGCATCCACCTGAAACAAACAGGATAACAAGTGTGCAAATAATTCCTTTCATAAAAAATAGTTGTTCATTTCTAAATTTAAAAGAAAATAATGCTGTTTTTTGTGTTTTTGTTTTTTCCCCATAGAAATAACAGAAAGAACAGAGAAAATGTTTGTGTTCATAGAAATAGATTTACAGGAGACATTTTCCTTCTATGTTTAGAACACAAGAGATACTGCAGACTTTATTTGAGTTTAGATTTACAGGAGACATTTTCTTTCTATGTTTAGAACATGAGAGATACTGCAGACTTTATTTGAGCGACTCGTGACTCGAGTCTGTCCACGTTTATCGGCTTTGTTCTCGACAACCACTGGGTCGATTAAGATAAAATTTGGCACATTATTTGGAATTCAGGTCCATTGAATGTATTAAATTTTCAGCGCTGAGCAGGTAAATAAAACCGTTAAAATCCGTTATTTCCCAGTTTTATACCAAGTTTTTCCTTGATTAATTCAGTTATATAATTTTCAAGAAAACCAAAATTTTGGCAGTTAAAAACCATTCTAATTTATACCCCACTTTTTTTTCAAGAATTTTGTACGTGGTTGGGGAAAAAGTGTTATGAAATAGTTTTGGGTGCCTAACGGTACCCTCTTATTGGTATGCAACTGAAACTCAACACTCCTTACCTTGGCCATGGCGTATCTTTTAGCTGAAACACTGAAGGGCAAATAGCATACCTCACTGACTGCACGTGCACTGTCACCAGTCCCCTCAAAGTTGCAATCATGATGACCAATGTCAGCTTCCACTTCCAGTTCAGCCCCAAGAAAGGTATCCACGCCAGTGATTTCTTGAAGCAGCATCTCTTCTCCCTTTAAGAAAGAAGTTAATATTCAACTTACATGTAAAGCACTGGCAATACTGCAGACCTAATAAGCATAAACATCCTGGTTTTATTTTCCTTAGTTACAGTTTACCAATACCAGAAGATCAATTATTTTGAGGTCTGATGCACTGTACGTTGGTTAATCTCATTTATAGAATTATGTATTATTATGTTCATTTGGCCTCACCCCAAAATCCGTGTGGACTTTTCTCTTTTTGGTCTCTGTTTCTCTCAGACGTGCTGGTCGTTTCTCTGCCCTGGATTTCCGATTTTCTGCTGGCAGACTTAGAGGTTTAACCCAGTAAAAGACACTAGGTACAGCGTTTGGCTTCAGTCGTTTCCTTTGCCTCGCTAGTCCACCTGCACACATAAAAAAATAATAATAATAAAAATAAATAAATAAATGAAATAAAAGAAGACAGTAGTCTTCATTGTTTAAATTTAATAATATAATGTAAAGCTTCACTTATGCAAATGTTTTGCACGCACAACAAATGTAAGCGTTCTTCCTATTCTATTCTTATTTTTTCATTTTTTTCCCATGAATGAATAGTTCATACGTTTTTAGAGTGGTAATAATTATTGAAATCACCAAAAGTTTAAGCAATGCAACATATACGTGAGGCATTTACCTACTTTGTCTTCAAACACGCTCCACACACACACAGACACTGTAATCAGATATATGTCATACATCAGATATTAACTTTTATGAGCAGACATGCAGGTATGTGCAGGGCTTCTGAAAGACATTTTTTCTGATTAAACAGCGAAAAAGTTGACTCGCCCAACCAAACATGGTTTACGAATCAAAAGCAAATTTGAGGGGAAAATGCGCCAGATAGTTGGAAAAGGAAGAAAATGTGTCATGTGAGGATTTTTTTTACTTACAAACTTAAATCTTGAAGTTATGTTATACTTATAGATTATTCAAAAACATTGCACGTAAGTGTCTATTTCTTAGCATTGATCATCTATGATGGGCTGCAAAAATGGCTGCATAGACATCCTAGAGAATATCTGGTCCCCTTTACCTTTAGGCATTACTAGCTTTAGTTTCTGTGGCTGGAAAATATACTGGCCAATTTGGCTACTTCACCTGCACAATCTGGTAGCCAAACAGAAAATCAGGTAGCATTTGGCAACCTGCTTAAGAAGCCCTGCATGCAAATAAAAAAGGACTCACAGTTCCAAAACAACTGTTACGTACCAGAAGCCGTGGGCCCGTCTTTGTAGTCTGTTGGCAGAAAATGTTTCGGGCACACCACACTCGTCGATGTTGGGGCCCAGTTGTCGCGTCGAACAGCAATAATCCATCGCTTCCTGACCTCTTTGTCACTCGGGAATTTAAAACCTAACGCACTGTTGCACTTGTACACTACGCATCGGTTCGGCATTTTGATAATTGATGTAGTTGAAAGGGAAATACAGCTTCAGGATTCGCTATGTTTACACTCTAGCAACAAGGCGGAAGTGAAACAAGCGCCTGTTAAAAGGACTCCACCTAGCGGAAAGAAGAAAGGGGCATAACCTCGCCAGAAGCGCTCATTACTATCGCACACAAGGGGCCACTCTGCCCTAAAACGCGTGTATCGCAAAACACAGCTAGAGGTCTGCCGTGGGGTAACCATGGTAGCCTGCTCGACGTTAACCCCTTTAACCGCAAGGTCTCATTTCTAAATTTTTGGAGGTGTTACCTATGTACCAGTTGCAGGAAATGGCTTGACCATGATAAATCAAGGGTAGTTGCAGATTAGCTTGGCGCCTTCAGGCGCCAAGCTAATCTGCCACTACCCTTGAATTATCATGGTCAAGCCATCTCCTGCTGTGGGGATCCGGGGCTAAAAGGGTTAAAGCGACCTACTCCAAACAGCAAAGGGCCAATAGGTCACAATATCTTCTTTATAAATGTTCTTAGTAGGTCTTACGTATTCACGACTCAGTTTGTTGCAAAATCTGTACCTTTTATATTATACAGTTATATCTTGAACCGCTCGGATATTACTCTGAACTGAGGTAGTCGCTACAGCTCCAAAAACACATGGCCCCACGAGCTCCTTAGCATCCGCGTTATCGCGGAATTGTTTATATTACAGCGGACGGCAGACGCAGCCGTCCCGTTTCTCACTTTTTTTCTTTTTTTTTTTTTTTTCTTTTTTTGTTGTCCCTTGTCTCCTTGACTGCGTAAAATAAGGTGAACTTGTTGTGAAATCATTGAAAATTCGCATCAACTTCATTAATTAAAAACAAATGAACTCTAGAATTTGTTAGTGCGTGAATGTGTTAGCGCATTTTTTGGGAAACAATAGGCGCACAGGCCTCTTTTCGTGTTTGTCCTTGCTAAACTACAACATTCTTAGAGAGAGAAAGAGAGATGAAATGAAACTTTATTAAGAGAGAGAGAAAACAACAGCCTAGAGATAATAAAGTGTAAAAATGGTTATAACTAAATAGTGTATACACGGTGTAAGAAGACACAGTCGTACTATCCGTAAACTGAAAAACTCGAAAAGCTTTTGGTCAGGCAGGGAGTCGCAGGAGCAAAAAAGGAGGGGAGGAAATACGGTCGCGGCGGGTTTGATATGTGCCAGATATCTCTCACGACAGCTTGATGATAACTGACTCGCACCCACACTTGCCGGAATTCAGAGACCTTTTTTTCTCTGTCCGTTGAGTTATAGACTGTATACTTGGGGTTTACGTTAGTTTTCGCTTGGGCTGAGTACAGCGTAATCATTGTGTTTAGCACATTCTACCGCAGGCCCGAAAATCCCCCCAAATTCGGAAGTTGCCCTCTGAAGGACTGTATTACAATTCTAGATGGAAGTTCAAGGGTGGTGCCAGAATAGCTCATCTGGCACCACTCTTGAACTATCATGCTCGACTCATGTCTTGCCGTGGTGTGTCGGGACTGAATGAGTTATCATGTCAGCATGTCAGGCACGTCCTTCCCTACCCCCCCCCCCACCCCCCATCCCCTCATCCCTCGTCCTCCTCTCCCCCTACGCCTTAAAAAAAATCTTCCTTTGCTGATGCTTTAATTTTGCTTTGCCGTCAACTTTTTGTTTGCTTTGTGCGTTGTTTCTTTGTCCCCTTTGTTTCCATGGCCTGCCTCAGCCACAACATTAATGGGCATACGAAACTGCGTCTCTTGAATAGGCCGTATCAGTGACATGGGAGCGCACACCGATTTTACAAGCTATCTCCGCAAAGAACCACTTTTCTATACGCCTTTAACAGCACATAATTATGATTTCGTGCCGTTTGACCTAATAATGGATATTTTTTTACTTAAGTCCAATGATTTGTTGATTTTGCTGTACAATCGTAAACATTTGGCGAAAAGACAAAAACAAGCCATTTTAACCCATACTGAGGCTAAAACCTTCAAATTTGTACACGGCCATATGCAAGCTACATTATAGTACTTACAGATAAGGACATAGACCAACGGCTTTAGTTCAAGGGTGGTGCCAGAATAGCTTGACGCCTAGAGGCGCCAAGCTATCTGGCACTACCCTTGAACTATTTTAGTCAAACTTATTTCACACACTGGTGTATTCCGAATGATATGGGAAACAGCCAGATTTCAATATCAATGTCAAGCATGCAGATTAATGTACGCCTGCGCTTTTTCAGGTTAGAAAACTTGGTCAACTTACTCATTCACGTGAAAATGGATATTTCTTATACTAGTCTGAATATATCTGGGGCACGTTTAGGGATGTAAAATTAGTAATTTCATGAAAAGATTCCGAATGTTTTCGACTGTACAGCAAAACCGACACATTGTTCGACTTTCTCGAAAGTAAATCGTATTAGGTCAACTGGCTCTGACTGATATTTGTTCTTAAAAGGATACAGAAAAGTGATTTTTCGCGGGAGATATTTGGGAAAAACGTTGTGCGGTCCGATGTCAAATGACCTATATAAGGGCCCACACTGTCAACACGAACCAGAGGCACACTTTGTACGTTAACACACGCAAAAAAAAAATCAGCTAGTGGAAAGAATTTTTATTCAAATCGAAGCTGTAGATCTGCCACAGCTGGGTACTGCAAAAATTTTTAAAAATTAAAAAAAAAAAAAAAATGTGGCGTCACGCACATAGTTGTACTAAAGCATAGCGTTAAGAATGTCGTGCGTGACGCCATGACACAACTGCTTTCTTCAATAAGCTGTACATGTACAGTGAATTTCTCCAGTCAAGGCATTCGGGCCGAAGTCGGTCGCAGTGTGCCCGCGCACGACAGTGCGCGGGCACACTGCGGCCGACTTCAGCCCGATGGCGTTTGTGTACACGGTTAGTTTGCTAAACTACTATTCCGACTAAACTATATTTTCTGATGGCTGATTCTGTGGTTTTGTTAGGCTACATAGAGATTAAATTATGTCAGACCAAAATAAATCACGAGTGCCCACTTCGACAGAAAAAAAGAAGCAAAAGCTCGCTTTTTACCGGTTGAGCTGAGCACGAGTGATTTATTCTGCGTAATAGGAAGTCATGCACGATTTCATTTACTTTTTCAACTGTTTGAAAGGGACGTTATCTCAAAATCGACATTTTTTTTTTCTCTCTCTCTTCGAAGTGGTGCGGTGCAGCAGTTGGGCCGTTCTTACGTTAAATTACCCAGTCCCAGTGGCTGATCGGTGTGCAGCATTGCAACGAAACAGTCAAACGTGCGGCGGACACCGCACAACCGGTATCACCAAACGTGAATTGAGATAGTATTGTAATACATCATCATCGTCATCATAACAATAACAATAATAAAAACACAACAACGACGACGACCCAGATGATGATGATGATGATGATAATGATCATGATGATATTGCCGGTCATTATATGGGCACTTTATGTGAATTGTGTGAATCGGCTCAAATTGCCGGGAACTGACCCCAACACGCACGTTCACATGAAATACACGCATCCACTCTCAATTAACACTGCAATATTAATCGATCATAATTACGACACCGTGTCCAACGCGAGTCATAACATTAAAGCGAGTATTCATGTACAAGAGTCATAGATCCTCATGAGCCCCCGCAGATGCGGGGGTTCATGAGGATCTATATTTCTTACAGACATTGGCGCCCTAACACGGAGGGCGTCGACGGGATTAAGCATTTGGCGAGTAACTAGGAAGTTCAGAAGTTAGGCGGATGTTTAGTGACACATCTTGACTGTACATATAATGTCAGCTTTCACTGGGTCAAATGTACTGGTACTCTCTCTCTCTCTCTCTCTCTCTCTCTCTCTCTCTCTCTCTCTCTCTCTCTCTCTCTCTCTCTCTCTCTCTCTCTCTCTCTCTCTCTCTCTCTCTCTTTCTCTGTGTCTGCCCCCCCCCCTCTCAACTCACCCTCTCTCTATCTCTCTAGATCTCTCTTCCTCAAGGAAAGCCTCTATCATCTAAAAGCTGATTAGTTTTGGTAAAGGTATCCGCATCGCTTTGTGCCTTGATATTTACCTCAAGATTCAATATATTGATTGTCCCAAAAGGGATATTCTTGTTACAGTTAGTTATTTGGGTTTAACGCCGAGCAGGCGACTAAGGCAATCCTACGGTGGATTCGTGTTACAGCTCACAGCTCGTAAAAAGAAAGAGGTACAAGGATTAGTAAGAAACATAATCTAAGATGAGACAGATGAAAAATACAACCACTATACACATCACATTCTAACGATATATCCCATAACTAATTATGTAAGCTAAATAATTTAAACATAACATTAAATATCACATAAATATCACATAATTTATGTAATTTCGGCACTTGCATCACCTCGAGTGAAAATGCCCCTTACAGAAGTCTATTTGTACCCTATTTATTTATTTGTTCATTTATTTATTTATTTATTTATTTATTTTTGTTTATTATTCATTATTTATATTTATTTATTCATTATGTATTCATTTATTTATGCATTTAATTGTTCATTTACTCATTATTCATTTTTCTATTATTTCTTTCGTATTTATTTATTGCAATTTATTTATTTATTTATCTATTTATTGGTTTATTTATTTATCCGCATCTTTTTTTTTTTTCTTTTCCTAAGAGTGTAACAAGGATCGACAAAGATGTTCTGCTCACCTATTCTTGTAAACTTGGAAAATGAAGTTTCATTTCGTTTAGTTTCATATCACTTCTTCTCTGTTATCCGTACTCCTTAGAAATGCAGGATCACTTTCCTGGACTGAGTTCCTGTTGTCAAAGTCACGAATCCTGTCTAACACAGACTAACTTTGGATATAGAGCTCATCTCTAATGGACCCAACTTTTCTTGCTGTTATGTCCGAGCTTGCTATATCCGAAGATTGTAATAAGCGAAGTATTTGATAAAGAAAAACTGTGGTCGGCACCCCTGAAAACGTCTTGTATCCGACTTGTCATACATAATCTTTCCTGGGTCTTCGTATGTAATTTAACCAAGTCACTGTCGAGAACATGATCCAGCTGCAAAAGACATAGATCCTCATGAGCCCCCGTATATAGGTATATGTACGTTAGTATGTATCGTTAAATTTCATTGAAATATTGTGTATAGGTCGTTTGACATCGGAGCACACAATCTCCGCAAAGAACCACTTTTCCATACCACTCTCAGAACAAATATCATTCAGTGACACCTGACCTAATACGATTTACTTGTAAGAAACTCGATCAAGGTGTCAGTTTTGCTGTACAGTCGGAACAAATTCGGAATTTTTTTCATGAAATGGCGCATTTTACATCCCTAAATGGGCCCCAGATATATTAAGCCCAGTATAAGAAAGATCCATTTTTCACTGAGTCCGAAATAGCTCAGTCGGTTAAACGTCGGAGCAGGAGAGCGAAGGGAATCGCCGGGTCGTGGGTTCGAATCCCGTCCCGGCCCCGGTAGCTGGACTCACAATCCAGGGGGAAAAAACGGATTTGTTCAATAGCATGTCCGTTGAAAGGTCTTGGTAAATCAAAGTGGCACAGTTGGAGTGCGCCTGAGTTGATCAGTGTTCAGGTCGTACTCCATAGGCAATCGATTTCCCTGTCCCCCATAACCCGCCCGTCAGGGCCGTCCATGATCATCTCGGTGCTGTGGACGTTAAACCCGAACTAACCAACCAACCATCACTTGATTTGGCCACGTTTTCAAACCTGAAATAGCGTAGGCATACATGACGTCTGCATGCTTGACCTCAATATTGAAATTTGCCGGGGGCTCTATTTAGGGTATTGAAAAATGGCTTCTTGTCTTTTCGCCAAACTTTTGCGACTGTAGAACAAACTCGACAAATCACAGGAGATCAGTAAAAAATAACAAATAGCAATATTCCATATTACTTCAGTTGGCACTGAGTGATAGTTGGTCTTAAAGTGGTACAGAAACGTGTTTCTTTGCGGAGACATTTGGGAAAAACGTTGTGCGCTCCTATATAATTGTACGCTAAGTCATATACCAGTCATTCCTATATTTATCTATGGACATCCTCTGCACTGAATTTCACCCTATGGTAATACTATTGATTTATTACTTTGAATTGAATTTATCCGGCCCTGTTAAAAGCTAAGTTTACTGTAGTGTCAGTAGTGAATATGTCCGTTGATAACCTAAGACGTTTTTGTTATAATAATATTTACTGAATGATTTTGTGCCTACTGTTCCCTCCTCCACAAAATAGGACTGAATTGCCCTTTAGGCGCCAAGCTAATCTGGCACTACCCTTAAATTATTATGGTCAAGCCATCTCCTGCAACTGGCACATAGTAGTTAGGCAACACCTCCAAAATTTGATAAATGGGACATTGGGGCTAAAACGGTTAAACTTACTATGCGTCCGCGGTGACCGCACAAGCCTATTACATTGAACCTTTGTCAATTACTGAAGAGGAGGTAGTAAACATCTTTTCTAAGCTGAATGCACACAAAGCACCTGGACCAGATGGGTTAGGTGGAAGAGTATTGAAAACCTGTGCAGGTCAATTGGGGAAGATCTTCACTACTATCTTTCAGTTCCTGCTTGATCATCATACTGTCCCTACGGCTTGGAAATCATCTATCATTGTCCCGATTCCTAAAAAAACCAACGCTCATGAATTCAACGATTTCCGTCCAGTTGCATTGACTTCTATTCTGTCAAAATGTATGGAAAAAGTGGTGAGGAGGGCATCTGTTAAATGATGTTGCCGAACTACTGGATCCATTCCAATTTGCTTACAAAAACCATAGGGGTGTGGAGGATGCATGCCTTACTCTGTACAATCTTGTATTTCAACATCTTGAGAAATCAAAAGCACATGTGAGAATTCTTTTTATTGACTTTTCTAATGCTTTTAATACTGTTGAACCACTGATGCTTTTGCAGCGTATGATGGACTTTAATGTGAACACAAACATTATTCTGTGGGTGCGAGACTTTTTGAAGGACAGGCCACAACGTGTAAATGTACACGGCAGTCTGTCTGACCAAGTGGTGCTAAATTCAGGCTGCCCTCAAGGTTGTGTCCTCTCTCCGACATTGTTTTCTATATACACAGACCATATGCGTTGTCACACTGCCACTTCTCGTCTCTTAAAGTTCTCAGACGACATGGCCCTTGTACGCCTACTCCAAAAAGAAGACGGTCTGGCCGAGTACTTTGCACTGATAGCAGTATTAGAGTCATGGTGCAAAGATAGTTTTCTGGAAATGAATGTACAGAAAACCAAGGAACTCGTCATTGATGACAGGAAAGTTGATGATATTTTTGTACCTGTCTCAATTAATAATCAACCTGTAGAGGTGGTCACTGAATTTAAGTACCTTGGCACAGTCGTGGATAGTGGGCTGTCCTTCACTGGAAACACTGATCTGATTGTGAAAAAAGCAAACCAGCGTCTGTACCTTCTTAGGAAACTGAGAAGTTTTGATGTCAGTTCCAGGGTTTTAGAATCCGTTTATAGAAGCCTGATCGAAAGCATACTGACGTTTAACATCACTGCTTGGTATGGCAATCTCAGTATGAAAAACAGGGGCAGACTGTCACGTATCGTCAGAACAGCTGAGAAGATCATTGGCTTAGGACAGTACCCAGTAGATGATCTGTACCATAGAGCTGTCCGAAGGATAGTTGCTAGCATTGTCAATGATCCTAGTCACCCACTCTCTGATCAGTTTCAAATGCTACCATCAGGCAGACGTTTCAACATGCCACTTGCAAAAAGGAATGTTTTTAAGAAGTCTTTTATTCCAACTGCTGTCTCGATTTTGAACTCTCGTTTATAACGCCGCGATAAGTATGATCTACTTAACATTACCTCCCATCTTGTGACAGATTGCTTGTGATAGATTGCTGCAATGATAATTTTTCATGATATGCTTTTGCAGCGTTTGTTAATGTCTTATATTGTTGTTTCATGACGAGCCGAAAGGCAAATTTCTGTCGTGCCTGGACTCGAACAGACAATAAAGTTGTATTGTATTGTATTGTATTGTATTGTATTGTATTGTATTGTATTGTATTGTATTGTATTGTATTGTATTAATCGGATTTCCGGGCATAACTGCACGTTTCACTCAAGGTCAGATTAATTTAGACACCTTACTGTGATATAACCCCACAAAGGCCGTTATATCGGATCTCCAGCTACTTTCTGCTTTGCTCGAGGATCTGGGAGTTTGAAGATATAAATAGCATGCACCTTGGCTCTGACGCTTATTGGAGTTGAGCGGAGCATATGCGGAAAAAGACGGACATAAAGTGATGTAATCACGCATTTATGAACGACATAACAACCGTATTTACTCCTCAAGAGGCATAATAACACATTGTGTATACATTAAGCATCAAAAGAAACTTAACTAAGTTCTGCACATTATATTTTTTAATGCCTACAGATTTTGTAATTCAGATTGCACGAGCAATATGCTTGTTCATTTGTCTTGACAGTGTTGCAAACCGCAATATTTTCCGCAGTGAACTCACTTTGCATTGAGTTAACTCATTCGCGGCTAGCCACATCCGGATGCGCGGCATGAGCCGCGCATCTGGATGCGGCTGGCCGCGAATGAGTTAATATCACAACATGAGAATCTTTTGCCTTTCAGTTATATAAACAAACAATCATTCAAGAAATGCTCAACTATTCCTGAATCTAAACATATCAGAGTGTTCAATTGTTTGTCTCAACATCAGAAATGGTCCTTACACATCAATAGTACCACGGGTAGGGCACACACATCGTCATGCTTGTGGGGGCGAATTTTTGTTTCATTTTTCGTTTCCTTATAAATAGCACCCTTAAAAAAAAGGCTAATTTAAATTAATAAAAATGTACAAGAGTAGCAAAAAAAAAGAAATAACGTTTTATTAATGCACTTGATTCAAACCTGCCCGTGGTTCACAGCCCCTGGTCCATACCTCCCCAGGGTTCACACACCCCTGCTCCATACCTCCCCAGGGTTCACAGCCACCTGCTCCATACCTCCCCAGGGTTCAAAGCCCTCTGATCCATACCTCCCCAGGGTTCACAGCCCCCTGGTATATACCTCCCCAGGGTTCACACACCCCTGGTCCATACCTCCCCAGGATTCACAGCCCCCTGGTATATACCTCCCCAGGGCTCACACACCCGTCCACCTCCCAGGTCACAGCCCCTGGTATACCTCCCCAGGGTTCACACACCCCTGGTCCATACCTCCCCAGGGTTCACAGACCCCTGGTATATACCTCCCCAGGGTTCACAGCCCCCTGGTACATAACTCCCCAGGGTTCACAGCCCCCTGGTATATACCTCCCCAGGTTTCACACACCCCTGGTCCATACCTCCCCAGGGTTCACAGCCCCCTGGTATATACCTCCCCAGGGTTCACACACCCCTGGTCCATACCTCCCCAGGGTTCATAGCCCCTTGGTATATACCTCCCCAGGGTTCACACACCCTGGTCCATACCTCCCCAGGGTTCACAACCCCCTAGTCCATACCTTTCTAGGGTTCACACACCCCTGCTTCATACCTCCCCAGGGTTCACAGTCCCCTGCTCCATACCTCCCCAGAGTTCACAGCCCCCTAGTCCTTACCTCCCCCGGGTTCACAGCCTCATGGTTTATACCACCCCAGGGTTCACAGCCCGGTCAATTCCTCCCCAGGGTTCACAGCCCCCTGGTCCATACCTCCCCATGGTTCACCCCCATCCCTAGCCCATACCTCCCCCGGGTTCACAGACTCCTGGTTCATACCTCCCCAGGGTTCACAGCCCGGTCAATTCCTCCCCAGGGTTCACAGCCCCACTAGTCCATACCTCCCCCGGGTTCACAGCCTCCTGGTTCATACCTCGCCATTTTGTGGAGAGTTGTTGTTTATTTGAAAATACACTTGTAATTTTACGACGTTAGGCTTGATATGTGTGAATCGTTTCGTCACACAAATGCATGTTTTTATTGTAACTCGTTCAGGGTGTCATAGCGGCTTGCATTTGTTGTGTGCAGACGATTACAAAAATGGACTAATCTGAGATGTTTTCTAGCGATAACGGCTCCGTTCTTGTGTTGAGAAGTGTTTGCAGTGATGGATACATACTTCAAACAGAGCAGCAATAACGGTGAGTTGCATTTTCTTCTGACACCCTTGCGCATGCAGCCATCGGTACTCAGGTACATAGTACTTGTAGCTGCATAGACAAGTTGTGTTACACTTATTGGGGGACCCAAGCAAAGCCATCTATGTGCAAGAGATGGATTAGTCATGATGGTTCAAGGGCAGCGCTTGAGTAGTTTTACCTTAACTTGACACTAACATTTAACTTGACTATAACGATCGACAGTATTTGGTAGTTCAAAGGTAGTGTTTGCTTTGCTTGGTGCGCGCTCTTGTGTGTGTGTGTGTGTGTGTGCGTGCGTGCGTGCGTGCGTGTGTGTGTGTGTGTGTGTGTGTGTGTGTGTGTGTGTGTGTGTGTGTATGTGTGTGTGTGTGTGTGTGTGTGTGGGTGTGTGTGCCAGGGCAGAATCTGATTTGCCTTCTTACCCACCCACCCACCCTCGCCCATTTCACTCCACATACAACTGTTGTTTTACGTTTAAGCTGCGAAATCAGATTTTAAGAACGGTAGGTGTGCGCACAATACAACTTGTCTAAAATGAAACTGTCACCTTGCAACTTTTGATTTCGCGGGTGTCGCGTTTAAAGGGTTGTAACGGACACGAAACTCAACCGAAAAAAATGCAGTTTACTGCACTGTAAAGACAAATGCGCAAGCGTTTCACTGGTGCAATCACAGTTTAAAAATCTTCAGGCATTAGAGAAATATCGTCTGCCAAAAAAAAAAGTAGTAAAGTTTCTTTTGATGAATAGTAGATATCATGGTGTTCACAGTGACGTTCGTCAAACAGTTGCATGCAATGTTGAGACTGCTCCGGGAGCGCTAAGGCCCTTTAACTCATTCGAGACGTACGGTTAAGTAGGTAACAGATCTAGTGTGCATGAGTGGACTTAGTCCTGCGACAAGTCAATAAGCAAGGTACTCCGCTATATAGCGGAGCACCTTGTCTAGTGACTTGCGCAGGAATTAAGCACTTTCTCATACAACTAAGCCGAGGAGAGCTAGCAAAAATAAAGACAAAAGCTTCAGCTGGTCCCAATTGCGGCCAAAGTCAGTCCCCCCTACTACTGTGTGCGAAGTTTGATAGTTCCGGATTTAACGCTCACGGGAGAGGTGTGATAATAATGGACGGTCCTAACGGCCACAGGGATTTTCCATGTTGAGTACACGACCCGAACAGTGAAGCTTGCGAAGTCAGTAGCAAAACACTGGCTTGTCAGTGAGTGCCAGCCGCCGCAGACTACGCCATGCATGAGCTTAGGGGAAGTGGGCGATCGACCCAAAGCGCAAAAGGCCATCGGGCCGACGTCGGTCACCGTTGGCCCGCGCACAGTAGTGCGCGGGCCAACGGCGACCGATGTCGGCCCGATGGCCTTTCGCGCATGAAGGGGGAGGGGGGGGGGGAAGGGGTGGAGAGGCTACAAGGCGGCGGGAAGAAAGGATCGGAATTGCGGCGCTGAAGAAGGGCAGTTTGCCAGGTGGGACGATATTAGGAGAGATGGGGGGTGGGGGGTGGGGGGGGGTGGATGGACGGGTAGCAGCTTGGCGGCGGGAAGGAATCGACATGTGCGGGGTGGAGGTGGGGGGAGGGAGGGGGGGGGGTTAAGGGAAGGGGTCGAGAAAAGGCTTGGCACAGCTATGGGCCTTTGACTTGATTGTGTGTTGGGCACACGTTTCTGCCCTCAAGGCCACAGATTATCTTTTCTTATCTCTATTCCGTTTAGTACCCCTCGCCCACCCCCCACCCCCCCCCGCACCCCCCTCCCCCCAAGAAAAAGGAAAGTATTAGCCCATTTCATCCTGATACACTATATTGCAAGAAGTAAATTTGACTATGTGTTTAAGGGTGGTACCAGAAAAGCTTGGCGCCTGAGGCGCCAAGCTATTCTGGCATCACCATAGAACTAAAATCTGTCTCCAAATCTGTAATGTAGCTTTCATAGGACAATAAGCAAACTGTAAAAAAAAAAAAAATGCAGCCTCAGAATGTAGTGCGTGAGTTAAGCGGAAGGAAAAAGGCACTCGGGAGGCTTAAAGGTCGGCTTCGTTAATCGCAAGCGTAAATCTACCAATCCTGACTCTACAACAGAAAAATATATCCAACTTGTATCCACCCAGGCGTTTGTCCTGTACACCCACCTGTGCTGCCGAGATTTCAGACGCTTCTCTGCCACTGGACTCAAACTGTGTTCCTGAAATCCTTTATCCCAAGACGACAAGCTACAACCGTCCGGCAAGGAACATGGCTACACATTGGTCTCATCAAGAGGCATAGATCCTCATGAACCCCCGCCATAGCGGGGGCTTATGAGGATCTATGCCTCTTGCAGTTGGGTGGTGTTGAATATGGAGGGGTTAGCGCGTATATCACCAGCGTAAATCTGATTAGAGTGAATCCACCCAGACGTAAATCCATTCAGCGTAAATTTAAAATCCCGCGATTTCACTTGTATTAAGCCGTGAATCAACCATTCTTGAATCTACTCTTCGGACCAGCGCAAATTTACCCAAGCTTGAATTATTTACATCCAATCGTTATTAAAGATTCGAATATTCTATTTTCTTCATCTCCTACAAAACCTGTGGGTGAAACGGCAGTGCGCAAGCCTACCCTAGATGGATTCACGCATAAAAGATTCATGTTGGACATTCAAGCTGGGTATAGTCTCAAGCTGGGCAGATTCATAATGAATATAGATTCATACTGGGTAGATAAGATATAGATAAGATAAAATAGAGATAAAGTAAAAATTATGATACAGAAAAGATATAGGATAAAATAGGATTAGGATTAATATTTAGATACGATTTAGATAAGATAAGATGAAGGTAAGGATAAAGATAAAGAAAAGATAAGATACGGTAAAGATTACCTTTGGATAAGGATTAAGATAAGATAAAAAAAAAGAATATTTTATTAATCCACCAAGGGGAAACTTCAGGTCTGCTCTGATACAATACAAACAGAATACAATACATACCTACCACATACAAAATCACAAACAGTTATTGCAAAGTTCATTAAGTAGAGATGAACGTAAAAAAAATGTATTCAACAAAAACAAACCTCTACTTCATTGCAATATCCGCCGTGAGATGGCCTTAGTTGCCTGCTTTGCGTTAAACCCAAGTAACTAGCATTCCAATATCATCAACATGAAGACAGGTTCACATACTGGCTTACGTAACTGGCTAACCCGAACCCCCACCCCACCCCCACCCCACCCCTCGACACTACACACACACACACACACACACACACACACACACACACACACACACACACACACAGCCTAAATCTAATGTATGAACATAGCGAAGTTCGTTCCTTCTGCGCTGGTAAAAGAGAGTCTAAACTCGTCCTAAACAACACATCATTTCAAAATCAACTAAATTCATTTAGTCCATGAGCTAGCTCGATGTACCGAGCACCCCCCCCCCTCCCGCACGGCCCCTCGCACCCCCCCCCCCCCCCCCCCCCCCCCCCCCAGTACTCAATAAGATGGGTTTTAAAGTGTACCTTAGTATGTCCTGAGATGTTTAAGCCATGTTCCCCTAAAATCCTTAGGAACACACCAGAGATATAGCCGATGGCGCAAGGGTACCCCCATTCATGCTCACTGCGGATGCTAAAATGAGGTTGAGAAACATTTTCCTCTAAAGAAATCAGAATTCATTCCAGAAGCCCAAATCAGGCAATATTATGTTAGGCACACCGTCTGCATCCTCTGCAAAAACAGAATGAAAAAGTATTGAATCTCTGGCTCACAGTGAAGGTGTTTGTGCACCCATTAAAAGGTCATTTCTGCGAAATCGCAAAAAAAGACAAAAAGAATGTGTCGGATGCCTTCAGACATTTTCTATAGCACTGGCAGGCAATTCTAAGGCTTACATCAACACAACAGGATGTCGCAATTTATACAAGTTTGACTAGATGATTCTGTGATCACTGTGAATGCCACAGTGGTTGATTTTGTATCCCTACCCCCAAGTTGTAAAAATACACAAAAGTAATTAGAAAAAAATTACTAAAGTTATTCTTTTTCATTTTGACCTCTCTTTACCTAATACGTATCAATAATGTAAGCATAAAGTGCAAGAAAATAAGGAAAGTTGGCATCCTTTACGGTACGTTCGTGGTGAATGATAGTTTTTTCCCATTTAAAATTGCCGAATTGGGAAACGTACGTTGTTTCCGATGCCCTCAGAAATTTTGTATATAACTGATAGGTCTTTTTAGGTTTTATTGATTAGGATAGAGTACCACAGTTACTCACAACCTGATTTTATGATGCTGTGATGCATTTAGGGGCCACAGTGGCTAAATCTGCTGCCCTACCCCTATTTTACCAGTACGCAAAGGAACCCAAAATGATCATAACAATTGCTTATGTCATACGCGTCTGTTTAAATAATTTTGTTGCCAGTTTTCTTAACAAAGTATGCATATTGAGCTTAACAATTTGTGATCATTTCATTAATTTCAATGTGACCCATTAATTTAATTGTAATTCTATTTAGTTAAGTCATTGAGCAGTCTTGTCAAACTCGGGGAAGGTGCACCTCAGGGAGATGTTGTGTGTTCTTGGTCTACATACATTAATGACATCAGTACAGCAGTACCAAGGTTGGTCTCGAACATCCTCCATGCGGATGACTTTGAAGTGTGGAGCGCAGCAGAACATAAAGAAATAGCATCCTGCAGAATCCAGGATCATCTCTTTCAATCAGATGGAAGCGAGCACCTTGAAACTGGAGACCTTCAAGTACCAAAGACAGAAAGGCCAACTTTACTGGCAACAAATAAATTGCTGGATTCACGTGGAGGACTCACATCGGAGCCATGGAAGCTAGAGCTGCGGAAACAAAGTCTCTGATGAAGAAACTGGTGGGGACCACATTGGCACAAATTACAGTATCCTGGCGCAAGCAAACACCAGCTCGGTCAGACCAGCAAGTGCGGTACCAAGATACATCGACAACATGAAACACTGCCTGCAAAACCCAAAACGCCAGGCTTGACAAGATGCAGAACATGGGTCATTCTCATGATGCAGTGACATTCTTAGAGCCATCTGGAGTACCCCGATTTAGGAAATGGAGGACATTGGAGCCACTGTAACGCAGAACAGCATACACGATGAAGAGACTTACTAAACACCGACAGCATTGGAGACTACAGGAGCAGACCAAGAACCGTCAGAAATACCCCAGTCTGAACCGCCAACTGAAGGTACTGCAAAGGGCTAAAACTGACGTCCTGGAACCAAGCCCAAAGATACCTGGACATCTCGAAAGTGCCTTCTAGACAACATAAACGATGTTCCAGGACCTTTTGCCAAAGGTCGCGGCACTGCACAAAGCCATCTCGCTGGAGATTATGCACAAGCGCTACCCTCACAGCAGCTGTGCTCACATCTACACAGGCGGGTCCGCACAAGACGCCATGCGGAATGAAGGAAGTGGCTTGTACATAGATCTGTTGTTCAGACCGCACTACTACCTCCCTCTCCTTACCAGCTGGCGACAGCAGCTCAAAATATCGTACAGATCTGCATGTGCTCAACACAGCAGCAGAGCACTAGCTAGGGTAAGGCAGCAGCTTGATCCACTGATCTCCTCACCAGGTAGCTTCAAGATAGACTAAATGCCCTGTCCATAAAATAGTGCTGCAGTGGATTCCAATGCATTCTGGAGTAGCTGGGAATGGAGAGGCTGACAGCCTGGCCAAAGCAGGCGCCAGACTACCTCAAGATCACAACCTCCTGTAAAGAAACCAAGACACTACAGCAACAAAGTGATTGGCAACAGCAGAATGGCGGCTGCAGCCCGTGGGCAGACGACATCAACAAGCTGAACAGGGAGAGCCAGGCCACCATCTTTCATCTACGCACTGATCACTCTGGACTCACCTAGTGAGACTGGGTCATGCGGAAACAGCCCTATGCGAATGTGGCGTAGAACTCAGTCTCTTTAGCACATTTTCCTGACCTGTCCATACAGAGAAGCGGTCTGCTGGCAGTTCTGACCAGAAGACACGCCCCTGTACACCAAACTCTGAAAGCATGCTGCCGAGCTCTTGACAGCTCACTTATTGCCAGCCAGAACAATATAAGATTTAAAGACGGCCATCAAGGAATTAAACGTTGCAGAAAAAGAAGGCCAAAAATGGGGGTGGAAGTGGTGATCTCGTGGTGGACATGTGGAAACTAAGTATTTTGATAACATTGTTTTGGCTGTTAGGAACCATGAAACGTTAGTACGCATATTTATATTTACACATTTCTAGATGAAAATAAATGAAAAGAAAAGGGGAGACCTAACTAGACCTGCCTTATGCTAGGTAAAATATCATCTAAAAGACCAGCCAGTTAAAAATATACTGATCAACAAAAGAAACGCAAATTTTTCACCATAGCGCTTTCTTCGTAAATATGCTTTAATCCGGGTTATTTTGACGTCATTTATTAGAAAATGTTATGAAGATTGTGTTATGTCGTGTGCAAATAGAATGTTTAGTCTTAAAAAATCACACATCGATGACACTACCATCACAGTATATTGAAAGTGAAATGGGGAGCAACTCAAAACAAATCACAGGAAACATGCTTCACAGAGTGTGTCCAGTTTTGCTTATTTTCACCACTAATGAAACCCTGTGTCCTCCAAGGTATCCATGGGCGATAACTCATCCAATTTATGT
Source organism: Semisulcospira habei (assembly GCA_036245525.1). NCBI lineage: Eukaryota > Metazoa > Mollusca > Gastropoda > Semisulcospiridae > Semisulcospira > Semisulcospira habei. Next base: position 29,448,331 of record BTPG01000002.1, read on the forward strand.
GTGAAGATAGCTCAGACAGTAGGCTGAACATCTGAAGTAAGCAACAAATAAAATGTTCTTGTTTTGCTGTCAGGATGGCTCTTTGTTTGCGGGTACACTTACAGACACTTTTCGCGTTTTTAATGGAAGTCAGTATAGTTACAATTAAATTGATGGGTCACATTGAAATTAATGAAATGATCACAAATTGTATGCTTAATATTGCATACTTTGTTAAGAAAACTGGCAACACAAATATTTAAACAGACGAGTATGACATAAGCTATTGTTATGATCATTTTTCGTCCCTTTGCGCACAAAATTTGGTAAAATGGGGGTAGGGCAGCAGATTTAGCCACTGTGGCCCCTAAATGCATCACAGCATAATAAAATCAGGTTGTGAGTAACTGTGGCACTCTATCCTAACCAATAAAACCTTTAAAAAAAAAAGACCTATCGGTTATATACACAATTTCTGAGGGCATCGGAAACAAGTACGTTTCCCAATTTGGCAATTTTAAATGGGAAAAAGCTATCATTCACCTCGAATGTTCCGCAAAGGATGCCGACTTTCCTTATTTTCTTGCACTTTAAGCTCTCATTATTGAAACTTAATAGGTAAAGAGAGGTCACAATGAAATGGAACAACTTTAGTATTTTTTTCTAATTACCTTTGTGTATTTTTACAACTTCGGGGTAGGGATACATAATCAACCACTTTTTCACTCACCGTGAACACAGAATCACCTAGTCAAGTTTATAATAATTGTGACATCCTGTTGTACTTATGTAAGCCTGAATATTGCCTGCCAGTGCTATAGAAAATGTCTAAAGGCATCTGACACATTTTTGTATTTTATCTTTTTTTTTTTTCTTTTTTTTTTTTTGGCGATTTTTTGGAAATGACCGTTTACTGGGTGCACAAATACCTTCACTGCGAGCCAGAGATTCAATATTTTTTCATTCTGATTTTTGCAGAGGATGCAGACGGTGCGCCTAATTGCCTGATTTGGGCTTCTGGAATGAATTCTGATTTCTTTAGAGGAAAATGTTTCTCAAGCTCATTTTAGCATCCGCGAAGAGCGTGATTGTGGGTACCCTTGCGCCATCGGCTATATCTCTGGTGTGTTCCTAAAGCGCTGCCTTAATTGAGCGAGACGATATCTCGGCGAACCGAGGTTCGTCGTTCGGTCAAAATGCGGTTTCTTTCTGAATTGGGTCTCCCCTAGACCAGCCGAGACGAGACAAGATCGGGCGCTCACGGCGAACTCTGTTCGTTTCTTAATCGGGTCTATTTTTAGCCGCGCCGAACCAGACGGAAGTTTATCAGCATCAATGGCGTCCGCTCGTGTATTAGAAGAAGATGCAGAAGATTTTGGCGTTACACTAAATTTTCATCTCCACGGTTTGGTACGCTGACGATGCGGAGTACCGGCAATTCAAAGCAAAACGTCCTCGAAACACACATGAACTAGACATACAAATTCAGACTGACTTGTGTCGCTCAAGTGTGTACAGCTGGCCGATAAACAGGCCATTGCATCATAGTGTGCGATGTCAAACACATATTTACAGAGTGCCCTGGCCTTGGCTCGTTTGTCTTTGAACTGGGGGTTCCTTGGCGGATCCCACAACATGGGAAAAGTCTCTAAATTGCAACAAAGACTACGAAATCTTCTTCAGATAAATCAATGCCGACTACGGATTCTTGCTGGTTCGGTATGTTGACTGAAAATCTTTCCTCCGGCAGTAAAGAGCGTTTGCTTTTTCAGAGTGTCTCGGGCAGGTTTGATGCGCGTGATCGGCAAGACAAAAGGCCGGCCCGAGACACGCCGAGACACGTCTCGGGGGTGTCGCCGATCTTGTCTCGGAGGGTTCGCCGAACCTAATTAAGGGCAAGGGGTAGTTAGGGTGACTCGCCGAGACGAGGTTCGGGTTTGTCTCGTCCAGTTACGGTAACCCTTAAGGGAGAAAAGGGTGGGGGGGGGGGGGGTGCACGTTAGCCAGGACTGGATTATTGACTAATTCAGCCCTGTCGCCCTACAGCAGGACATGCCTTCACCATGATAATTCAAGGATAGTGCCAGATTAGCTTGACGCCTGTCGGTGCCAAGCTAATCTGGCACTGCCATTATGATCGATCCAGCTCCTGCAATCGGTGTACAGTCATTAGATGACGCCGCCAAAATTTGGGAAATACGGCCGTCGGGCTGAATGAGTTAAGCGTGTTAGCGCTTTGTGTGTGTGTGTGTGTGTGTGTGTGTGTGTGTGTGTGTGTGTGTGTGTGTGTGTGTGTGTGTGTGATGGTGTGTGTCTGCGTGTGTGCGTGCGTGCGTGTGTGTGTGTGTGTGTGTGAGTGTGTGTGTGTGTGTGTGTGTGTGTGTGTGTGTGTGTGTGTGTGTGTGTGTGTGTGTGTGTGTGTGTGTGTGTGATGGTGTGTGTCTGCGTGTGTGCGTGCGTGCGTGTGTGTGTGTGTGTGTGAGTGTGTGTGTGTGTGTGTGTGTGTGTGTGTGTGTGTGTGTGTGTGTGTGTGTGTGTGTGTGTGTGTGTGTGTGTGTGTGGCAGTGACGCAGTCAAGTGTCTTCTTACATAAGAATAACAACTTCAGACGCGTCCCTGTTAGTGGTCGCATGCTGTGTTTCTGAAATCTTTGTGAATTGAACGCCACCTTCCAAGGAACACGGACACAACGTGGTGTCAGCAAGAGGCATAGATCCTCATGAGCCCCCGCAACTACGGGGGCTCATAAGGATCTATACCTCATGTAGTTGGATTTTTTCTTCGATGTGAGGTTGTTTACTGCAACACCTGTATGCGAAATGCATATTGTTGACGAGAAATGGGAAGCCGAGGAGGTTGTAAAAAAAGGGACGATAAGACACGACTGCTGTTGTTCGTTTTATTGTTTAGATATTTAGAGCGTAACTGGCATCCCGTGTGGGTTATTCTCGCAAAACTTGTCTTCAACACACATAAAGTCACATAAACAGTAGCGTAGGCAGGGGGTGGTCGGAGCTGGGGGGTGGAGGCGTATTCGCTGGCCCTCCCACACACGCCAGCCCAAAATTGTTTAAGAATTTTTTTTTTTTAGAAAAAAAAATCAAATTCAATTTTTTTTAAATATTTGTTTGTTCTTCAGTTGGAGAACGCAAAATATATTTGTGTTCAAACAATCAAACTCTTATATTTTGTTCTTCAAAATATTTTTGGAGAAACGAAAATCACAAATGTTTAATTGTTAAATTTATTTTACCAGGTTGGAAAACCGTTTGCTTTCGCAAACTCTTACTTTTCTGATTTTCGAAGGCTGGACTGTTCTCCTCACGACTACAACTCCCCACCCATCCTTTCCCCACCCCCCAGCGACCCCCACCCCCACCTCGCCCCTCTTTCCGTACCCCTCGCACTACAATGATTTTGTGGAGGCTTGAAAGAAAGGTGCACGCTCGGCTCCCGCAATGAAAACTATCTTACTGCGTCACTGATAAAAGCATAAACCTCTGCTGCTCGGTGATTTTGCACCTTACGGGTCTAGCGCGTTAGGTCAAGACTGACAGACCACCTCACATAAGTTCTACATTCGGGTCAGGCACACTTACAGTGCTGCTCGAACCGTCCGCTATTGTCCTGCATGTACAGGATATGTTTACAGTCAGTACATCTAAGATAGCGTACAAGAGGAACCTCCTAGACTCGCTGAAACACAGTGACACCATGAAAGAGGGAAATGGATCGACCGTGATAGTTCAAGGGTATTGCCGGTTTAGCATGGCGCTTTGAAGCAAAGACACAATAACACTGGCGTGGGAATGAAAGTAGGCGGGAAGGGGGAAGGGGAAGAACAAAGAGTGTGGGGGAGGGAGGCGGGCCCTCCGGCCCCCTCCTCAATAGACAGGGGTGGTTGACGGGGCGAGAGGGGGGGGGGATTCCCTCACCCTCTCACACACGCCAGTCCAACATTTGTGAATAATTTCTTTTAAGAAAAACGATCGGCAAATCCCTTTTTTTTTTTTAATATTTGTTTGTTCATCAGTTGGAGAACGCAAAATATTTGTTTTCAAACAATCAAACACTTACATAGTTTTCGGGGAAACGAATATCATAAATGTTTGATTGATAATTATGATTTATTTTACGAGGTTGGAAAACAGTTTGTTTTCGCCCCGCCCCCCCCCCCGTCCCCCCCAACCCACCCACCCCCCCACCCCCCACCCCCACCCTGCTCTCCTCACAACTACAAATCCCTCCCCGAACGGTGAAAGTAACTCGCATTTTTTCGTACTTGCCGTTATCTGCTTAACCCTTTTAGTCCCAAGGTCCCATTTCTCAAATTGTGGAGGTGTTGCCTGACGACTATGTACCAGTTGTAGGAGATGGCTTGACCATGATAATTCAAGGGTAGTGCCAGATTAGCTTGGCGCCTTCAGGCGCCAAGCTAATCTGGCACTACCCTTGAATTATCATGGTCAAGCCATCTCCTGCTGTAGGGATCCGGGGCTGAAAGGCGGTTAACCAGTGAACACAAGAATGGTAAGAAATACTGAAAATTCAATCAAATTAAAAGCAGTTTTAAAAAGGAAATGAACACTCACACACGCGCACGCAAACCCGTGCGCTTAGTTTACGCACGTCTGCAATAAAGAGACAGACCGGAGAGACAGACAGAGAGACAGACACAAAAGGCACGCACAGCTGCTCCCTTCACCGTCATACACAAAACAGCTCATTCACGGACACGAAAACAGACTGATATGAAATGAAATGTGTCGTTCTTACCTTGGCAGAATATGCTTTTCATCGGATAGTTGTTCAAACCAAACGCCTCACTGCCTCCATACTTTCAAGTGCATAATTGTTTGCTAGCACAGTAGACCTACAACGGCGACATTCATTTGCACACACTGTAAACTTGTAAGCATAATTATTAGTCGCTTTCCCTGCCTGCTACATTCGACTTCACGCTTCAGACATGAAGGGTGTACTTTCTATTTTTATCGCAAGGCCACGTCTCTTCCTGTACAGCGCACGATGTATAGATTCGCATGAGCCTCTCAGTGCAGTAGCTGTGTACAACGCAAGCGCCAACCGTGTCTAATGGCGGACTCAAACTGAAAATTAAATAAGTACTTTCTATGTTTGTCCCATGAACAGCCGACTCAGTTTTTCGTCTGCAAGAGGCTTAGATTCTCATGAGCCCCTGCAGGCGCAGGGGCTCATGACAATGTAAGCCTCTTGCTGGGTACATGTATATCTGTAATGAACACTTACTCGTAAGATCCGCAACTCCGGGAAAGTCAGTATGATGTGTCATATATATTCGTTCACGGTTAGTGTTGCGTGTAGGGGGATATGTTTGTCAGGGGACATAATTTGTTAGAATCGCAGTGTTGAGGTATGTATTCCTTCCCTTACAATCTGTTTCGTCTAATTTTGTGTGGATTGCGTTGTTTTCGTCAGTGTTGAGTTGTGTAGTGTTGTGTTGTGTTGTGTTGTGTTGCTTTGCGTTGCGTTGCGTTGCGTTGTGATGTGTTGTGTTGTGTTTTTCACTTTATCAGTTTTGTTTTCAGTACATCAGAACTGACAAAAGACGAAAAAAATGTCACAGTGTTGTTGTTGTTATTGTTTGTTTCTTTGTTGTTGTTGTTCTTTGTTTCTTTGTTGTTTGTGTGTGTATCAAACTGACGCGAAAAAAATCTTTGAAATACAGTTGTTTTCAAACGGGGGAAAAATATCACACCAAAGGACTAGTTCCGCATTCACCAGAACAGCCGAAAAAACTCTATAAGCTACAGTAGTACTATAACTGAATTTGTCACAGAACAGTTGCAGATTTAACCTACATATACTCGTGGATACGGTCTTGTTTGTCAACACTTGTGGTGACGGTGGCAATTTAAAAGCGTGGCCAGGCATATCGACCCCCTCCCCGAGTCACTTATCCCAGTGCGCAAAGGTCATAGGGCCAACATCGGCCCGATGGCCTTTTGTGCATTGGGTATGTCGGAAAGAGGGTCATTTGCTAACATAATAATAATAATAATAATAATAATAATCATTGTTATCATCATCCTCACATCATCATTATCATTATTGTTATTATTATTACTGTTATTATGACTACCATCATCATCATGAGTAGTACAGTTGTAGTAGTAGTAGCAGTAGTAGTAGTAGTAGTAGTAGTAGTAGTAGTAGCATAATCATCATTTATATCATCATCTTCATCGTGATTATTTATTTTATTATTATCATCATTTTCATCACATGATCATTGTCATTATTGTTATTATTGTATACTATTACTATTGTTATTACCAATATCATCATCATCATCATTAACAGTAGTAGTAGTAGTATCACAATCATCATTACATCATTATTGGTATTATTATTATTATTATTATTATTATTATCGTCATTCTGAACGTATCATCATTATCATTATTGTTATTATTGTATACTACTACTAGCATTATGACAACCATCATCATCATTACTCGTAGTAGTATCAATATTATTATTATCATAATCATAACAGATCACCATCACCATCATCGTTATCATTATTATTATTATCATTATTTTTATTGTTAATTTTATTATTACCATTATCATATTATTGTTGTTGTATTGTTGTTGTTTTTGTCGTCGTTGTTGGTGTTGTTGTTGTGTAGTTGTTGTTGTTAATATGTGCAACCATAGTCGAAAGTTGCTGGACACGTCCGATTACAGCAGTTCGAACGCGCGCATAACCAGGAGGGAGGTCTGTCAACCTACGCTGGATACACAATACTACTGCTAGTCTGGTTTGATTTGTGACTTTCGCTTTTCGGAAGTGTTTGTCTTTCCGCAGCGCGTGAGTTTCTTTTTTTGTGATTGGCTATTCGTTTGCATTTCTTTTTTATTGGGTATTTGTTTACATTTCCACCGTTGTAGGGCAAAAGCCAGTGTGTCCACTTTTGAGAAAAGCGAGATTTTCATTGTATAAAAATGGCGGACAAACGGGCTTTGCCATACAAAGGCTGATTTCACGCCCATGACAATCAAAGTTTAGACTTTGGCCTAAAAAGGGTCCAAATCAAAGACTTGCAAACAAATAAGTACAGGAGTGTTTCGTCACGTCAGTACAAATAACAACAACATGTACTTTTGGACGGTCCGCAGCGCAGCGGTAAGACGCCTGCCACCAATGCTAATTGTGCGAGGTTTGATACCGGGTTCCTGCTTCGGACTTTTCTCTGCTAGTGTCACAGTTAACGAGCCGTCGAGGGTTATTTCTCCAGGGACTCCGGCTCGTCCACCGACCAAACCCCCCCCCCCCCCCCTCCCTCCCCCTCCCCCACAACTTTGGTACCGGTTTCAGGCCAAATGGCAAGTTTCAAACACACGCTATCAAACCTTCTCGAAAACCTCAGTGGTTGCGCTGACCCGTGCCACCACGTGAATGTCCTGTGTTTGTCTTCTACTGTGTTTATCTTTAGAGTGAATGCGTGTGTGTCACGTGAGCGTGCGCGTTGGGTTCAGTTCGCGGCGCTTTGGGCCAATTCACAGAACTGGGTAAAACGCCTTATAGTATAATGAGCGGTATTATCATCACAGTCTCTTCCGCTTACAACAAGGTCGGATATAACAGAAGTCGGATATACAACACTTTTGTAAAGGCCACGACACATATCTTTCTATTTACCCACTACATTAAGTTTTCCCTTCTTTGACACGTTTATTGACATATTGTATAACAAGCAAAGTAATATTCATGAATATGCTTGATTATACTTTCCTTCCCAAAATTAATGTCTTGCGCGCCAAGAAGACTCGATCTTGATGATACTTGCGTTTTTAAAACGGAAACGCGAAATATGCTCACACTGCAACATTAACAAACTCCATATGTGTTGCAGCAATTAAGTACTTCTTAGTGTGTATGAACGCTCGAAATTTATATCCTATACACACACACGAACGGAGAAAAGACGCCACGAAACGTGTGAGTCGCTGGACTGACAAGTGAAATTGGCGAAATGTCAGCTGGCGCTATCGACAACCTGAGTAAAGAACTAAATAAACAAACCTGCTGGCATTTTTCGCAATTATGCGTGATCTAGTTACAAGTAGAATTTACTCAGTAGCATACACAGCTATACAATGCACTGATGTCTTCAGACGAAATCTACGCGCTGAGTCGACAGCGATATGCAGTCGTCTGCCAGTAATGTGTTTTGTCTGAACACCGCAATCAGCCGCAGAAAAAAATGACGCGAGGCATAGTTTTGTTTTGGACTGGGTACATAAATTATAATTATTGAGCAACAGTTTTGTTTTATACGGTGCCGATAAACAGACAAATGTGTTCCAGGGCGAGCTGTGATTCGTGATACAACGGGTTCTTTAATGTTCTTCTACTTTCTTTTCACAATACGTGTCAGCAGAGGTTTCCTAACTGCCCCTGGTGGGAGTCAGCGGAACTCTCTACGTACAAAAGAGAAGAAGAGCAGAAAAGCCTTTCATTTATTACATTTAACTCTTTCGAGAGAAAGAGTTAAACTTCATAAGCTCCGTCATCCAAGTCGTGTACAAAAATATGCAAATAACAGTAATAATGGAGATATTGAGAACTATCAACTCTTTGCCAGAAGCAGGTCGCTTTAACTGTCAACAAATGTGCGCTAGGGTAAGATTTTTGTCGAAATCTCGCGCGAAAAGTCAAACCGTCAACACCAATCGTCGCCATGTAAATGTCCTCGCTGATAATACATTTCGAATGAAACAAGAAAAATGCTCTGGTGCATTATAGCTAAATATCCTCGGTTTTTTACGACATTACAAAGCCGTAATGTAGTGCCTGATTAGCTTTTGTTTTAAGCTGATCGCGAACAACCCTTCAACTGTAATGGTCGACAACTGCCACTGAAGCGAAAGACTTATGCGATGATGTTTCTAGAATAAACGTGAGCTGGACTGTAACTTTGGCAGTGCCGGATTGTGCCGGGAGACGCAAGATCACAGATTCTTTGTCGACGAAAACCCAGATAGGATTTGGTAAGGGGCATCACCTGCGACTGCAGAAGACAGTAAGTCCATTTTTGTGAAAAGCACGATTTTAATTGCTTTGCAATGCAAATCTTGCTTTTCACAAAAATGGACTTGCCGCCTTTTGCCTTTACATGGCAACAGTGAGGTGCAAAACCTCATACAAATACACTCATGACTCGGAAGACTATCTAGCACCTCCAACAAGTTGCCCTTAATTCATTCGAGACGTGCCGCCTCCGGCTACGCGGTTTATGCGTGGTATCCGGAGGCGGCTTGTCTCGAATGAGTTAAATCCTGCTCCTATATTTTCCAACATCTCTCATTTGTTTTTTACAACTTTGGGCGCTTGCTGCTTTTGAGACTGGGTTGAACAAAATGGCACTGTTTGACTAGGCATGTATGTTTTTTTAACTGAAACCTTCCGTATGCTATTTCTTCTCTGTGTGTGCAGGCATGCACTAGTTTGCTGCTGTCTCTCAGCCCTAGCCTAAAAGTTGTAACTTACAGCCAGCTACGCGCACCAAAACAAATTAAATTAGTCGCATCACAGACACCTTCGTTCTTTGGAAATGTCGCTGATATCGACAATGAAAACTCGAAATGAAAATACTCAGGAAAATAAAAAGGAAGTTAGAGTTTTACTTTCATCACAGTATGTACACAGGCAGACTCGGAAGCCGTAGACACTGTAGACACTGGGCACATAAGGATGTCATGAAGAGAGGCCTTTAATCAACGCAACAGGACAGACTTTCCCTTCACGGTAATTATTTTGTTTTACATGTGCGATTTAAAAAGTGTTAGTGGCGGTTTAGCTTCCTGTTATATTACTGCGCATGCGCCACTATTTGACGTCTTATAACCTTACTAATTCGAAGAAAGCGTTGAGTTCCATCCTACTATTTTGTTGTGTGTGTTGTCAGTTGCTTATCGCCAGGCGAAATTGTTACGCTATTAATTATTTAAGAAAAATATAATAACACAAAATACTGGTCTTTTCCTTATACAGCAATAGCGGGTGTTATGAAAACTTTATTGGGGTAGGCATTGTGTATAGTGAAGTTCTAAGGCACGCGGGAATATATAGACGCTATTCCTACAGCTGCTAGGGTTTGCAAGCTACAAGGCTTACACTATAACAATGGAATCACGCTTGCTCTGTTATGCCTGCTTATCTTACTTTGCTTACTGCCGGTGGTTGCAGAGTGATTTATAAAATCTTTTTTGGCCCTTTGGCTGTCGGTAGCGTCTTTTGTCGCGATGATTCCGTCAGGAGGTACAGATCCTCAGGAGCGTGGCAACTCGGAGTAGCATGGTATGTTGAAAAATGACAAACACTGTCATGGTGTTTCAGGGGCGAGTCTGGGACGGGGAGGTCAGGGGTTTCGTTACCCACGTCCCCCGTCCCTTCCTCCACAGCGTTTTGACTTTTCGGCCAGTGGGAAGCAAGGATTGCCTTCCGAGCAACATCTGTCTGAGGATAAAGACCCCAAACATAAATTGGAACCCCGCCCCCGCCACCCTCACCCCCCCCCCTCCCCTCCGCCCGCCCTCCCCATTTCCTGGGCAAGTTCCTGATCTGCCTCTGTGTTTGTATGTGTTCTGAGAGAGTAAATGCACGTGTTTCATGTCAGCGTGCTTGATGGGTTCAACTCTACCCACGTGCATCTCCACAATATTCGAGGCTTGCTGCATACGGGATACGCGGACTTTATCCGTGTGTCTGAACGTGGCGTGTCTGCCATGAGTTAGCTCGAGTCACCTGAAGTTCATTCGCAATCCTGGTCGGTGGCAATCACCCACAGCAACGTTTCCCTTGAAACTGACCTCAATAAAATTATCTTGCAGAATCTGTCATAAGGCTGTCGCGAGTATTCTACCCCAACCCAGAGTTAGTTAGTTCTTGACGTTTAACGCTGAGCAGGCGACTAAGGCCATCTCATGCCGGCCAACCCAGTGTCTTAACCAATTCAGCCCTGACGCACTACAGCAGGAGATGGGTCGACCATGATAATTCAAGGGTAGTGCCAGATTAGCTTGGCGCAAGCTAATCTGGCACTGCCCTTGAATTATCATGGTCGATCCATCTCCTGCTACTGGTGCATAGTCATTTGATGACTCCTCCAAAATTTGGGAAATACGACCGTCGGGCTGAATGAGTTAAGGTAGATCTGTACACACTACCGCCCGAGGAAGACTAGCTCTGGCTATGGTCGAACGTTACAGCACATTAAGGTATTGTTACTTTAAGGTATTGTTAACTGTTACTGCCAATACCGTTCGGCAAAAACGACGCGTCTTTACGCATCTTCCTAACGACACATTTTCATTGGAAAAAAGACTTGTTGTTACGCGTCTCTCCCGCCGAGCTTTAACGTCAGCAGCAGTCCAGGGGTTAACTATCATGAGATGTGTGCGGTCTGTGATTTAAAACCGTTCTGACTACAGCCGTATGGTCCAAAATCACATACTAAGACACAAATACATGAGAAAAGGGGCTGTGGGAGGGAGGGGACAAGGATGGAGGATACATCAAACGCAACTAAAGCTGGGGTTGAGGGGGCGGGGTTGGGGGGTGGTGGGTGGGATTTGGAGGGGGGTTGGGGGGGGATTGGGGGGGGGTTGGGGGGGGGGGAGTCATAACAAAAAAACACAATATCGTCACCGAATTTTTATTTCATCACAAATGTACTTTTAAGACCTCGCGAACTGGATGAAAACTTCCAGGCAGCGGCCCCGACTCAATTGTGGTAGTATTCTCCCTGCAACAGATATCAATTAACCCCATGAATGCTGCTGACGATCCGCTCTGTGACAAAGACTCATAATTACGCGTCTGTTCCGCCGAGCAGTATCGTCAATAGCAGTCGATGAACCTTCGCAAACTGCCGAGATCATGGAATGGAGATTCTGAATGGACCAAGGATTTGCTGTTCAATAACACTGCCCGGCAGAGGAAGCCTACAGAAAAAAATAAATTGTTCACCGAGTATACGTATTTGGTGGAGCCGGGAATGCTCGCATTTCGGCCTCCGCCAAATAACATGAACAAAGTATCTGTAACCCAAGAACTCACTATCAGCAGTTCATACCGGGTGTCTCTTTCTGCTTACAATTTTTGTGGGCTGAAAATAATGTGAGGAAAACAGCCTTCAAGGTGGAAACGCTCTGTTTGTCTGACGCCCCTAAATGACAAATGTGCTTCAGATGCCAGCGAACCCGACAAATAATTATCTCTCATACTGTCCGATAGTTCACAAGAAAACCATCCTCCAACCCGTCTCTGCCACGAATTTTCTTCAAATCACTGTAGACACTTGCACACAACTCCGGCAGTGACAGAAAGAAGCCTACACCTGACGTCAAACTGTAATTTTAATGTTGAAACGAGGCACTTCCCTACTCCACGCGGGCGTCATTTTAACTTATTGTACCCTAAGGCCGAAATCCCCAAATTTTGCCGTTGTTCTCTGAAGACTGCATTGCAGTGCAGGACACAGATCGACCATGATAGTTCAAGGGTGGTGCTAGGATAGCTTGGCGCCCATAGGCGCCAAGCTATTCTGGCATCACCCTTGAACTATCATGGTGAATCCATATCTTGCTGTGGTGTGTCTGGGGTAGATTGAGTTAATATGCACCATTCTTCTCACGTAATACTTTTACTTCAGCATGTGCTCATGTTCGGTCGACGGTTCATTTTTGTCGCTGGCAATCACCGCTTGCCACGTAGGTCGCACATTCGTAACCTCCCCCTCTCCCCCCCCCCCCCCTCCCACCATAAAATGCCAAATATATGTGGATGACGTCACTCGTCATCACGAGACCCTACGACTGCGGGTGCACCTGAAGATCTATGCCTCTTGCATCAGTTCAGACTTTTCTCGTTGTATTCGGGATAATAAAGGCGTTAACATCAATGCGCGCGCAGAAGACAGTGGTGATCATAAAGTATTCATCATTAGACCACACAGCCATTATTTCTTGTACAATTATGAGTTTCTTATTCTTGTCAGTTATGACGTGACATTTATCCGTCTTAGAAAATTGCATTTCCTTTATTTTATTTCATTCGATAGTATCATTCCACATTCCTTGCGCGCTTGTGGGACGCCTCTTGTGCGTGCTAGTGACGGTCTTTGGGTATACATGTGTATAATTGTGTGTTATGGTGTTTGTAGATGCATATATGTTTCATCAGTGTTTTCCCTGTATTTGAATTTTGTATTGATTTTCTTAATTCATTTCATTTAAATGTGCTTTATTTGACTTCCGTTTATTTATATAGTTTTTATTTATATAGTTTAAGGAGCTAGTTCACAGACAAAAAGACAAGGAATATGTCGTAGGTTGACAAAGTCAACGTTAGCTTTCGTAATTATATATTCGGGGAGGGGGGGAGGAGAAATGATGAAAAAAAAAGTACACGATGACGTGACGTTTTATTTTCTCACAAACTTACATTCTTTAAGCTGAAGAAGAATTCGAAGCACATAGAGCAGTTGATCCATCCGACTCATACATGGTTAGTTTGATGTAGTATTCTCCCTGCAATAGATATTAATTAACCCCTTGACTGCTACTGACGATACCGCTCGGCGGAGAAGACGCGTAACTACGTCACTAGCTAACTACGTAAATACGTCACTACCTAACTACGTAAGTACGTGTCTTTTCCGCTGATAGACTATGCGAATTTCATTATTTTATCCTTTTTTTGAGAGTTTGTAGACGTTTCCTTTAAAGACCCGTGCGACATTTTAGCTTGATTTATTTTTCAGATATATTTACATCTTGTCTTAAGGCCTTTCTTTTAGTCTGGCTGGCCAGACGTTTACCCATCCCGCCGTGAGATGGCCTTAGTCGCCTGCTTGGCGTTAATCCCAAATAACTATCAAACTTTTCCGCTGAGCGCTATCGCCAGTAGCAGTGAAGGGGTAAATGAATTTTCACTGCCGGATATTAAAAAGATGAAACCATTAAATATGCACTGATACACACACACACACACACACACACACACACACACACACACACACACACACACACACACACACACACACACACACACACACCCTCCCCTCTCCCTTTCGGTTAGGTACACAGACGTGAATAATAATAATAATAATAATAATAATAATGAGTATTTATATAGCGCTTAATCTTACTCAAAAGCTCTAAGCGCTTTACAATCTGTACACAAAAATAAAAATACAATGACATATGCACATAACAAACAAAGCACAATGCCCGAACACACCACTTTTACAATAAACTAAACAACAATACATACATAATAATTTATATTCTAATTAACATTCAGTCTAAACAAGGAGGATTGCAGAACTACAACTAAGGCATCAAACACTGGCAGTTATTCAAAGTAAAGCTTGAAGAGGTGAGTTTTCAACGACCTCTTGAAGTCAGAGACAGACTCACTGTTTCTGACCTCAAGAGGAAGTGTATTCCATAACACTGGGGCTTGATAAACAAAAGTGCGCTGACCAAATGTTTTAGTTTGGACAGAAGGTACACACAACTTCTGTTTATCAGAAGAGGAGCGGAGCTCACGAGAGGGTGTATACACATGCAGCAAAGAGGACAAGTATTCTGGGCTGGTGCCTGAACGGCAGTTAAAACAGATTGACATAACTTTGTATTGAATACGTGAGGACACAGGTAGCCAGTGAAGGGACTTCAAGATGGGTGTGACATGCTCAGTCTTACGGACTCTCACAACAAGCCGGGCTGCATTGTTCTGAATTTTTTGGAGGCGATCAATGAGATACTGAGGGCAGCCACAAAGCAAAGAGTTACAATAATCTAGCTTGGACAGCACAAATGCACAAACTAGTGTTTTAGTGGCTTCCACGGTCAGCAGGTGTCGAACTGAACTAATACGACGAAGTTCCAGATAAGCGGATCTACACACTGCAAGAGACTAGCAAGAGAAGATCTATGTCTGTTGCATTTAGTCTGGGCATTGGTCGTGGTATTCCGGCAGTAAAGGCGCTACACAACAGTGCACACATAGTGCTGACGTTAGAACTTAAGTCTAATTGCGCAGACACATATCTAGCGTAGATTAACTTGTGTCACAGATAAACTTCACATCTGACTCATTTCTCACATGACCGAGTTGTCCACTTCAGACATTTAGAACAAAAACGTCCCCCCTCTGTTTTATCAGACATACACAATTCCCCAGGTATTGTTTGGGTGTTCAGTTTTGTCCTTGGCGCGCTCGCCTGGTTGTGATATATAGTACAGCTCCTATGAGGCATTAACTCATTCGAGACGTGCCGCCTCCGGATGCGCGGCTTATGCCGCGTATCCGGAGGCAGCACGTCTCGAATGAGTTAACAAGTTATTTCGGAATTCTCCGATGAGAGCAGTATGCACACGAATACAGGCCATGAAGGTGCTTCCCAGCAACCGTAAATAACGCATAATAATGTTAAACCACGAGAGGCATTGATTTGCGAGCCCAAGACTTGCTTTTGATACACTAGGTCTGTCGTATGACGCCTGTTTCAAATCATCCTGGTTTGGATGTTGAACTGACTGAACAGAGACTACACAAGCGTTTTACTTACTTTAGTCTTTCTTATAACCCTGAAAGGGACTAACACGAAGTTTCACAGCTGTGACGTCAACAAGAGCGAAAAGCTGCATCACACAAAGTGTGACACAACTTGAGCGAAAAATACATTTATTGTGCGTGAACGGCAACGTGTGCGCAAAACTGTCTTGTACAAAGTCTGGTCAACAAAAAAAGGTATGAGCACACGGGAACTGAAACACCCCAAAAAAGGACTTCGTTTTACAGAATTTTGGGTCTGGAGAGGAGGTTCCGGATCCCCCCCCCTCCTCCACACACACACACACCCCACCCCCAGATACGCCCCTGCCTCTTGCTTAGACCAATTTGTATCCATGTTTCTTGGGAGGTTTTGGACGGTCGTTAAATGAACTACGATTTAAGAAACACAAATGTACCTACAGTGGCAGGGACGGGGCTACAGATACCGGCGGCTGCATGCACAAGAGGGTTAGATTTTCTACAATAACACTATTACCGTTACTAGCCACGAATATTCATGTTTCAGTGCATGTAGAAGTAGCGCCTCATTGTTGATATCGACAACGTTGTTGTTAGGGATGAAGAAGGGGCAGGTGCAAGGCAGTCCGTTTTCGCCAAACACCTGCGGGCAGTTACCATCGGGGAAAAACACTTGCATGAGGTGGCAGATGTCGTCGTAGGTGCTGGAAAAAAAAACAAATTATTGAAACAAAATCATTCTGTCTGAACTAGAATATTATCACAACATTTCAGCATTACATTAAATATATATATATATATATATATATATATATATATATATATATATATATATATATATATATATATATATATATATATATATATAATCCCTCCCTGAAGAAGCTCTTATGAATTCCAACGCAACGGACGGATATTTTATCATGATTCTTTTGTGTGCAGTTCTCTCGTGTGTTATTTTAAATCTAGCTGACAAAAAGAAAATGTGCTGACAGTGCTCTTTTCAGTTTGAATGATGATGTTACAGGTCAACGGGTCTCAAAATACACAAACATTAGAACAAAGCAAATCGTATGCGTGTTTCCAGATTGTGGCGGTCATTTTAAAAAAAATTATGATATTGCTTGTTTTGCATGTTTTGTTGTTGCATGTGCTCCTCGCGGTATCAGGCGTTGTTATCTTGGGTTATCTCATTCAGCCCCTACACACCACAGCAAGACATGAATCGAGCACGATAGTTAACTCATTCTACCCCAGACAAACCACAGCAAGATAAGTATCGACCATGATAGTTCAAGGGCGATGCCAGAATAGCTTGGCGCCTATGGGCGCCAAGCTATTCTGGCATTGCCCTTGAACTATCATGGTCGATCTGTGTCCTGCACTGCAATGCAGTCTTCAGAGAAGAACTGCAAATTTTGGGGATTTCGGTGTTGGGGTAGAATGAGTTAAAGGGTGTTTTCGCGATTCGCACGTGGCGTCACATGAGCGCAAAGAAGGAAGACTGCGTGATAACAAAACCCATGTCATATTTTCGCCGTATAAATATGACGCCCTTCACCTTTCAAAAGCGTACTGCTATCTAGGGCCTATTTGTCTAATAATAGCTTCCCTGGCGCGTGCTAATGTTATCGTTTGCTTCGCGTTCCTCCGACACCATGAAGCGATTCGCTTCTCTTTCGTTATTAAGAATACATTTTGAAAAAACTTATATTCACTCCAGAGGTAACGAACAGAGCGACGCAGGCAGTCGCTATGTTATTTCGATCTTAATTTGAGGAATACGCACATGTGTAACTCATAAGTCATTCAATGCAGACACATAATCATGATGGTATAGCCCAACTACCTATCACTGTGAATGGAACATTCCAACACACGGAACACAGTCACGCTGTATCAACGCAAAAGCGTGCGGACGATTCTGAGACCAAACAACAGCAATAACAACAACAAAAGCTGAAAAAGTGCAAAGCCCCCAAAACAAACATAAACTGATGCTTAATTGAACTCACTGTACCCCAAGACCGAAATCCCAAAACTTTTGTCGTTGTCCTCTGAAGACTGCATTGCAGTGCAGGACATAGATCGACCATGATAGTTCAAGGGTAATGCCAGAATATCTTGGCGTCCTTTTAACGAAGACCCTCAGTGACAGTCCAGATAATCAGTTCAGTAGACATTCTCCAAAACAGGTCAATTCGAAAAGTATGGGAAAAGGTCCTAATGATATATCCGAGTGTACGGAACCATGGATATGGACTTCTGTTACTAATAGTAATATACTTATGGTACCGTACACTCCAGTTTCTGTTTGTGTTGATAATAACACCACCATAGTTTGTGGAGCACAATGGTTTGGAGAACATTTACTAAACTGCTGTTATGGTTCTGGATTATCGCTGAGAGTCTTCATGACAGAAATGTTATATATCAGCTTTCAACCAATCACATTTCTCAGCACTGTGACAAACACAGCCCAATCTTCATTCAGTCAAACCTCTAAACAAAACGATGCCAATAAATAGGCAATTTATTTGGTTACATAACAAAAGAACTATATTTAAGCGTTCTGTAATACTGCTGGTACCAGTTTCAGACACACAAACATGAATAACTAGATAATATAAACGACAGGAAAATCCAAGCGTAGGCTGTACGTACTGACCGTAATCGAAACGGCGAAGAAACAAAAAGGTGGACAAAGAACGAGGATTTCATCTCAGTCAACCGCATTGTTTTAAGCTCACATGCGTTTATCTATTAGGATCATTCAAAGTTGTTGATTTGTTTAAGCCTATCCTTCTTATTCATCTCTCTCCACCCTAACCCCCTTAGCCCCCTATCCGTACAATGGCACACACAGACACTGACAGACACACGGCCCATCGCGCCAATTATACATTCTGTGGGCTGGCGTATACACAGGGATTCTCATAAAGAACAAGATGGGATGACCCATGCCCACAAAGCTTCTTCTTCTATATGAGCTTTTATTCATAGTCACACTTTTTGTTTAATGTATTGAAAATACGGTAGACTTTGAGATGTGGCTGGTCGGAGCACGTTCCGTAGCATGCAAATGACGAACATAGGCGGGCACACATCAGACTCTGACAGTGAAGTAACACGACAAAAATTACGCCATGCCTAGCTACGCTAACCGCGCTGTTGAACGTACATATGGCCCCTTCCTAAAGGCTACCGTATTTTCAATACGGTAGACAAAAAGTATAATATTTGTTGTTCAGTGACCTGTTTGCTTTATTGACTGCAATGACATGGGTTATATATGATTAAAACTCTTCTCAAAGTATCTAAGCTGACGCAAGTCCAAGAAACATGGAGTCCGATCAACGTTCTCGGGATTTTAGGGCATGTTGATCTTCTGCTGGTGGAGTGGAAAACAGTGATATTCTGCTTATTTTGGAGAGCTGACAAAACACACTAAAAAATAAAATGTTACCCTTTCAAGCGCAAAAGGGTCTAGTTTACACTATTTTCTTTTCATCTCAATACTTTTCAGTGATGTCCTGCCATACACAAACAGTTTCCTCAGGTAAAAGTTTTCGGCGGTCTAATTTTGTTTTCGTTTTTTTAGAAGTGTTTTCTGACATGCTATAAAATAAAATTACACAACTAAAATTCATGGATGGAAGTGCTGGCGTGTTCATTTGAGTGATCTCTACCATAAACAACATGCCAAGTGCCTGTAGCAGCAAACAATAATAACTGTGATTATCGTTTCTGTGAACTTACTGCTCTGCGTGTTTGCGGCGTGTTTGCGGTGGCTTAGTGGTTTGGGCTCAAACGCTATTGCATTTCGTGATTATACCTCTGCGTACTCAGTGTTGAATTTGGTAAAATTAGCAAATTTTTTAAATGATGCGCTGAATTGAATGTTATGTACATTAATGAGGTTTTCTTTTGACAATAGAACGACTCACAACAACGAACGAGAGCATAATCATGGCGGACAGACAACACTTAGTCGTTCGTCGCAAACGAAACCTCACTCATATGTTACTTACCAAGCCCCAATATCCATAGTACATGGAACGCGAGTCCATCTACTTAGGAGTTGTTTGTACATGTCCACAACCAGGACTACATTTTGTGGCACCTGTAAAATACTATAAGTTATTGGTTGGAGGGGTTCGCTACACGGACCTTTGTAGGCCTGAGGGAGGTCAAAGGAATCATTGTACCTCGAAGGCCGAAGGCCTGAGGGGTAAAATGATTCCTTTGACCTCCCGAAGGCCTACAAAGGTCCGTGTAGCGAACCCCTCCGACCAATAACGTATTTGTTTTCCTTCCTCCGTTTATTGTTTAGAAAAAAATCCGGTTTATGAAGACGGCCGCTTCTGTGGCGAATAGGTGACATCAATGAATATACATGTTCTGCCGGGGATTCCCAGTCTTTACGAGACAGAGTGTGACGTAGCATGATTCCGTGTGAAGCGCAAGTTTCGCGAGTAAAAAGCTAATCTTGGCTTGTGTACAGAATGATTCAAGCTGCAATGTCTACAAAAGGTCGTTAAAGTATGACAGTGACAGTGCTTCTTGACTGCTGTGTGATTCAGAAAAATTAAGAACTTTTTGATGAAGCGAGCGGCATTTGACCACTGATGTGACAGCTTGTGGAAGTTAGCATGGTGCCTCGTGCTGAAGGAGATGCTTCGAGTGTGCAGCAGATTGTCGTTGTTATATCCTAAAGTGTCATGTGTGTTTGGATATCTGGAAAAAAGAATACCAAACAACGCTCGTTGTTAACAGCAGGACTAGTGCTGAGATGGATTTTAAGGTAAGATTTTATTTTACAGCGTTGACATGATGTCAGATAGTCTTCGAAAATTCGTGAGATGTTTTCCTTCAGATAGTCCCGCAATGAGTGACGTGAAGAGAGAACTTTGGCAATAGCGTGCTTTGTGTATAGTGTTGCTACGTGTGTATTTTCGTTTTAGTTCTTGAATGTATTGCTCTATGCTTTGGTGAAATTGTGGCATGTTGGTGGCTGAGCAGACGACAGTGTGTTGCCGGTTTGCAAGGATTGCTGTCTCTGATTGGTTAAAAAAAAACTCGGAAGCTATTTTTGTTCCGTGGTTTCCCGAACTTTGAAAATGTCTCTGTGCATGGCGATGAGATGGATTTGGCGAAGGCTTTTGCTGTTTTCGCTGTGTAATTAGTGATGAAATATTGTTTAACTCATTCTACCCCAGACACACCACAGCAAGATAAGGATCGACCTTGATATTTCAAGGGTGATGCCAAAATAGCTTGGCGCCTATGGACGCCAAGCTATTCTGGCATTACCCTTGAACTATCATGGTCGATATGTGTCCTGCACTGCAATGCAGTCTTCAGAGAACAACGGCAAAATTTTGGGTTTTCGGTGTTGGGGTAGAATGAGTTAAGTTGGCTCCTCACGTCGTAAAACATAAGGCAGATGATGTGTATTACGTGAAATAGGACTACTTTAGTGCGGTTTTTTTTCTGCTATTTTGTCGAACCGAGTTGCTATCAAGACTCGAAAACGAGGTCCGCTAACGCGTCATCGAGTTGGCTATAAAACGTCCGCCATTTTTCGCTACAGTGGTTTTTATATCACGGTTACATGGTACAGTTTGCGCTAAAGTTACTGGTCGTGTGACGTAGGGAGGAAAACAAAATTCCATAGACTACTAAACAACACAATACTATACCATTCAATACCAGAACATACCATAACATACCATACCATACCACGCCATGCCATAACACACACACTACACCACAACACATCTCACCACACCACACCATACCATGCCATACCATGCCATGCCATGCCATACCACGTCGTGCCATACCACACACACCACACCACATCTCATCTCACTACACCACATCACACCATACCACATCACACCACACCATGCCATGCCATGCCATACCATACCATACTATACCATACCATGCAATGCAACGCAATATAACACAATACAATTCAATGCATACTATTGTACACTACACTACACTACACTACACTACACTTCTAGACGATACTTCTACAACAAATGGCCAAGCACAAAAGCGCGAAACAATGATCCAGCACTCAATCAGACAAATACACAAAGATTTAATCCTGTTAACCCCTTGCGTATAACACCGATTGACAGGGAGTAAATTAGATGTCACCACACATTTGTGGAATGTCATATTCTGCACGTTGACGTCAGATCCGTTCAGCATTCAAATGGCATGTGCAAAAGAACCAGTTAGATTCCTAGTAACTTGCTGTTGTGACTCGATGCATCTGATGCGACAATTAGATGTAAAAATAAATCCAAACCAAAACCATATAAGTAAGCTAAAATCTTTTTAACGAGACAGATCTACGGTGGAGATAAAAACATCATGTGTTCAAAATGGAGATTTTTTTTTTCTGTCTAACGACGAAAACGATTCACCCCTAACAACGGATCTACTAGACTTATATTGTGCGCCATGTGATCTACAGTAAACTTAGCTGTTCCGAGAGCATGAGGATCTAAAATATATTATGGTTACCACCACCTTTTCAGCTAAACTGATGCGTCACCGATTCTGAACTGATGGACGTGGGGCCTTTTTTAACTGAGGTCCCAGCCGGGTTTAAGTTGTTACCGTTTTTACACGTGCGCCATCAAATAACGCCTTTGTGCCAAAGGCATAGATCCTCAGTCCTAATCCGTCTGCCCCGCCCCACTACATGCGTGTGCTTGCAACAAGCGGCGTGAATCCTCACTGTAAACATTACCAACGCCTGCATGCAAAAGAGGGATTGTTAACTCATTCTGCCCGCGACACGCCACAGCAAGATATGGCTCGACCATGATAGTCCAATGGTGGTGGCAGAATAGCTTGGAGCTTAAAGGCACCACTGCCACCATCCTTGAACTATCATGGCCGATCTGTCTCCTGAACTGTAATGCAGTCCTTAGATGATAACTCCAAAATGTGGGCATTTCGTACCTCAGGCACAATGAGTTAATCTGGCCTGCAAGTAATATACACAGTCCCGACGTTGGCATGCAAAAGGATGGTTCATCCGCCTGCCAGTACTAAAAACACTACTGACGACTGCATGCAAAAGAGGGATGGATAATCCGCTTGACGACACTATAAACAGTACTGACGCCAGCATGCAAAAGAGGGATGGTTAATCCGCCTGCCAGTACTAAAAACAGTACTGACGCCTGCATGCAAAAGATGGATGGATGATCCACCTGACGGCGCTATAAACAGCACGGACGCCTTCCAAAAGGGTCGATATACCAAAAGTGTTCTGCTTACCACAGTCCCTCCATGAGACAGTAGAATCGGGCATCCTGTTGAATTGACACTCGTCGGGAATTTGTCTCCTGCCAATCCATTGCAGACAATGATGTGTGACAGTTGGGTGTGGTGTGCCTGGATTGACAGTGACAGGTGTTGTGACTGAATCTACAACGACGTTGGCGAAGAACTCCAGACACATTCTGACTGTTGTCGATCCCACATCGGACATGACCAGTTTGACGTAGTATTCACCCTGATACAGAATTATAAACATATTATGCATACTAATTTGGTTCACAGCTTGCGAAGGTCAAGGTTCGAGGGAGGTTGTCAAAAGTGTGAATGTGCATAATGTTTGAGAAAACATAAATTTCGCAGGTACAAAAGCCAACCTTTCACTTTTGTTAGAACACTTGAACACTTGCTTATTTCAGAGACCAGTCGGAAAAGTCATATTTCAGAATGGTTATTAATTATGTGGATCGGTCATGCACGTGGGCCTTAAGGGCTTTGCCATTCTTGTTTATTCCTATTTTGGTCACATTTACATCTGTGAGGAGCAGGGTGGCTCAGTGGTAGAGCGTTCTCCTCTCGTCCGAAATATCGCGGGTTTGAATCCAGCTTGGGTCAAAATTTCCTCATACCTAGTTCGGTGCCCCGTCTTTTAATCATCTTCGCGGTGGACAAAAGACGTTACTCTCTAATCGTTTACCCTTTCCATTTATATATGTGTTCTTAACGCGAATTTCGGTCATTGTGAAGACCTTTCGGGTGCGCAATTAGAAATGTGTTTTGGTAATTCATGGATGAATCGTATATGTGTGCTTTTAGTCTGGTCGTTCTGTATTAGGACACATACCAAAGGGAATTACTCAGTGCTGGACATACACACAGTTAGATCCCCTGCCCCCTACTATCAGGCACCCAATCGCCAGCCCCACAGAAAAATACGCAGGTAAAAAACAAGACAATCATATACATCCCTTAATTCTTTATAAGGATATGCGGCAAATTAACCGCATTTGCCACATATCCATATGCGACGTGTCTCCAGCGAGTCTTATTGCCTCTGGCATTGTTAATATCTTTACCGTTGTAAAATAAAGATTCATTGATTCATTGATTCATTGATTCATTCAAAACGTGCACTATACGAAGACGCGGTAAATTAAGCTTCATTTGTTATGCATATTGGCTAGGAAAATAAATGCGACATTTTGATACAAAACTGTCGCATTTCTTTTGCTCGTCAGTATATCTGTATGCGACGCGCCTCGAATGAATCTTATTATTATGCACTTTTGGTGTCATTATTCTCACCGTAGTAAGCCATGAATAGCTCGGGTTGACCTCGGGCATGCTTTGCAGCTCGTTGTTGATGCTGACGACTTTGCCGCCTGGGACAGTGTAGGGGCAGCTGCAGGGCAAGCCGTGGTTCTGCAACAGCTGGGGGCAGCTCCATCCCGAGATAAAACGTTGCAAAAAGTGGCACATGTCGTCGTAAAAGCTGAAATCAACACTTGTCGTCATAAAAGCTGAAATTAGAACATGTCGTCATAACAGCTTAAATAAGCACATGTCGTCATAAAAGCTGAAATCAGTACATGTCGTCATAAAAGCTGAAATCAGCACGTCATGAGAGCTGAAATCAGCACATGTCGTCATAAAAGTTGAAATCAGCACATGTCGTCATAAAGACTGAAATCAGCACATGTCGTCATAAGAGCTGAAATCAGCACATGTCATAAAAACACCTGAAATCAGCACATGTCGTCATAAAAGATGAAATCAGCACATGTCATAAAAGCTGAAATCAGCACATGTCGTCATAAAAGCTGAAATCAGCACATGTCGTCATAAAAGTTTAAATCAGAACATGTCTAGATCTTTATCACAATCAAACCTGCCAAGACAACAGCCAGCATAACGCAGCAACAAAGGTCTTCCGCTTATGCATGTGCAGCCACCCATTGCACACAAGGTCATTGGGCCGACTTCGGCCACCTTTGGCCCGCGCACGTCTGTGCACGGGCCAACGACAGCCGACGTCAGCCCGATGACCTTGTGCGCAGTTGTGAAGATTTTTTTTGCTGCTGTTTCCGCAACAGAATAGGCTGGTGGTTGCTGCATGGATCTCGCTAAAGATTACTCGACTCTGAGCCGAGAGTTGGCTGGCTGGCTACAAAATGTAGGCAACTAGGCCAGCGGTTATGCTTAACCCACACCGCTTCGCTGTGAATCACATGGAATGTGCGGCAACATTTAAGTTCAGATTGACAAAGAACTATCGACGATTGCTTCCTGGTCGTACATTTGTTGTTGTTGTTTTTTTTTTAAATACTGTTCCTCCAAATTCTGTGGAAATAACGCTAAGGAAAACGATCTCTCAACATACATTAAAACAGCATATAACGGATGAAGCCAGTCTTTGTGGCTTTGGAAAGTGGTCTGCTATGTCGTTTGAATAGCTAGTAAAATTATTTAATTTTTTTATACCTACAGTAGATGCATTTCATTCATGTAAGCGCTGCTAATATTGGGCGGTTTCACGGATTACAGAGTTACTGTAAGCTTTTCCTGCTCCCCTTGTCAATCTTCAATAATGAGGCACTCTCTTTCCTCACCACCCACTGCGCTTTCTCGCCTCTTGGACTAGAGACTGGCAACCTCGGAATTGTTCTAGGTCAGGGTCGTTAGTCCTGAGTTCTATCCCTTAGCCTGGAGGACCCAGGGCGCATGCTCCGTCTGGCTCCCCCCCCCTCCCCCCCCCCCCCCGACCTGGCCGGATTGGCTGGACATACCAAGAGCACAAGGCTCTTGCCAGCATAACTCTTGGAATAGTACAAACACAAATAACGCCCCGCGTCGACAAGGCGCAAGCACTATGGAGAGGAAAAAGCAGTCATGAACTGATCCAGAAGAATTTAACCCCTTCACTGACGAGAAGAAAAATGGACACCACACTACTGCAAGAGGTATAGATCCTCATGAGAACCCGCAATTGCGGGGGCTCATGAGGATCTATGCCTCTTGCTGAAACTACTTTGTAGCCATTGTTCATGGGACGGCCGGAGCTCTTTTGCGTTGAATTGACACAGGTTTCGCACGTAAAACATACGTACAGTGACAGTTAAGGGGTTCATGCTCTGAACACGATTTATGTATGAGAGGAAACTACATAACCATTCTCCCAGTCACTTAACTCCCCCACCCCCCACCCCGCCCCCGCCCCCGCCGCCTCCCGCCTCCCCCCTCCCGTTATTCTGGGTGATCCAAGACCAACAACAGAACAGGCCAGTGATGATTGACCAAACAGCAGCAAGTAAGGTCTTGCAACACCGTATGTCCAATATTAACTTCCGTTGAAAATGGATGAAGCTAAATTTGGTTAACTACTGACCCAGAAACGACAGTGATCCAAATTTAGCTCCATCCATTTTTAGGCAAGGTGTTTAAGGGCAAGCCGCGCGAGTTATGTACATCACAACTTCCTTCTAAGCGTACCATGATCCGAAATTCTGCGTGCATGACATGTGCGTCCAGTAGCCATTCAGGTTTTTGTACACTGCCACATCCAGAGTCATTCGCTGGCTGATGTCGTGAGTCGTGTGTCCGTGAACCCTGATGTGGGCCGTGCCGGGGAGGTGGAACTGCTGAGGCGTTATTGCGAATATGTCCACGCTGACCCAGCTCGTTCCGGTATCTTCTGTAATCGGAGAGAGAGAGAGAGAGAGAGAGAGAGAGAGAGAGACAGACAGACAGACAGACAGACAGACAGACAGACAGACAGACAGACAGACAGACAGAGACATAGACAGAGATGATGAAACTTTATTACATAACGGTAGAAGTTTTGACAGATACAAATACGTCATTTTTCAAACTTGCCGTTGCTAACATACGACAACATGAAATATACTGAAGACAAGCAAAAGAATATATAACGCAAACAAAGATCATAACTAAATAAGTACAGACACGCGCAGTACAGAAAATGATACTAAGGTAACAATAAACAAATACAAAAAAGGAAATAACACTCCTCAGCACAAATTACATAGGAGGAAAAAAATCATATCATAGCACAGCAAAAACAAGCACAAAGTACCAAGAATCAAACATAAATACACACACGTTTACATCCGTGTAAATGCAAGCATTAACATATATACATTTACATAACCTTTCATCAGAATGACAGGATAAAAAAAATAATATATCTAAGCAGTTTCCATCAGGTATATGTGTAGTTTTTGTTTTAAAGGAGGCAAGGTGGGTTAGTGTTTTTAAATGTTGAGGAAGTGAATTCCATGAAAGTGGTCCCGAAAAGGCTAGGCTTGATTTGAATAAGTCAATGCGAGGTAGTGGTAATGGAAGAGTACTGTTCCTCGAGGACCTTTCACTATCGTTGTGGAGTAAATTTAGCTGTTAGATACTGTGGAGCTTTCTTGTGGAGAATTTTAAACATAAGTATGCACTTGTTGTAAACGAGTTGTTGACGAAGGCCAAGAATTTTGAGACTTTGCATTTTTTCAGCGGTAGGAATGGGTCTTATATCTACATTTTTAAGGGCTCTTTTGTATAGTGAATTTAGTTTTTTGATATGCACATCACCGCTACCATCCCAAACAGTGGAGATGTAATCAACATGGGATCTAATGTGCGCATGAAAAAACATTTTTCGTGTATTTATGTCACTAACACTTCTCAACTGTGATAAAAGATAATATATTTTTTTTATATCTTCTTACAGATATTAGTCACATGTTTCTCCCAACTTAGCTGCTCGTCTATACGTATTCCAAGGAAGGTGCGTTCATGAACTTGTTCAATAGGTTGGAGGGGGGTGAAGTTGATGTTTTTGTTGTGAGGTGATTAACATGCTCTTCGTCTTATCAGGATGTAGTACCATGTGGTTTTTACAGCACCAATAAGAAACTTCGTCAAGACTGGATTGTAAACGACGACTAATATCATGACTGTTCTTAACAGGAAAGTGAAGGCTTATGTCGTCCGCAAAGAGATTACAATTAACGTTAGGGTCGGGAATATGTAAAGGAAGGTCATTTATGAAAAGTAAAAATAGGAGGGGTCCTAGAATTGATCCTTGAGGAACTCTAAATTTAACATGGCCTTGCATAGAGTACTGACCATGGACGTATACTTTTTGATTTCGGTCTTCCAAATAGGATCTGAGAAAAGTTATTGTAGTTTCATCCATGTGGTATATTGTAAGCTTATTAAGAGAATCTCATGGTCTATAAGATCAAAAGCGTTCTTAAGATCTAGGAAAACTGCTCCCGAATTTACATTTTTATTAATTGACTCTAGCCAGCAATCTACAATATGTGTGAGTGCTGACTGGCATGAATGGGTCGGGCGAAAACCGGACTGATGAATGTTTAGTAAATTACCCTTCTCAAGGAAATTAAGAAGATGCTTGTGAATGAGCCGCTCTAATGGCTTTGACCAGGCTGAGAGCAAAGAGATCGGTCGGTAATTGTGAATATCTTCAAGGTTTTTAGTTTTGGGGATGGGAACTACCTTTGCTTCCTTCAGGATTGTAGGAAAAGTACTTTTATTTATACACAGATTAAAAATGTATGGAGGGGATTGTATTGTGTAAGGCAACGACAATTTTAGCGATTGGTTATCGATATCATCAATCCCTCTACTTTTCTTATTCGGCATGTCAGAAATATACTTGCCGACTTATGCTATTGATATATTAGGAATTACGAATGTTTTTTGTTATATTTGTTGCTTTGCTGAAAGATCTCAGAAGACTTGAGATACTATATTGCGAGAGAGAGCGAGAGAGAGAGAGAGAGAGAGAGAGAGAGAGAGAGAGAGAGAGAGAGAGATTGAGAGAGAGAGAGAGAGAGAGAGAGAGAGAGAGAGTGAGAGAGAGAGAGAGAGAGAGAGAGAGAGAGAGAGAGAGAGAGAGAGAGAGAGAGAGAAAGAGAGAGGGTGGAATAGAGATAGAGAGAGAGAGTCGTTATATATTTAGGACTTAACTCATTCGAGACGTACCGCCTCCGGATACGCGGCATAAGCCGCGTATCCGGAGGCGGCACGTCTCAAATGAATTAATGTATTTTGTCCACCACAAAAGTGATTTCAAAGACGATTTCAAAGGGGCAGCGAAAAAAGGTCGGAACGAATTTAAACCTAGGTTAATTTGAACCCGCGACCTTTCGCACGCGAGTCGAACACTCTACCGCCCGAGCTACCTATTTTCACAGAGAGAGAGAGAGAGAGAGAGAGAGAGAGAGAGAGAGAGAGAGAGAGAGAGAAAGGGAGAGAGAGAGAGAGAGAGAGAGAGAGAGAGAGAGAGAGAGCACATGTGTCAAAGTGATGAACGGTTCAGACAACGCTGATATTTCTTTGTAATGCATTATAAATTAGTTGTAATGTAAAATAAATAACATAATATAATAATAATATACTAATAATAATAATAATAATAATAATAATAATAATAATAATAATAATAATAATAATAATAATAATAATAATAATAATAATAATAATAATAATAATAATAATAATAATAATCATCATCATCATCATCATCAGTCCCTTGCCCGAACTGGGCGTTTGGGGGACTGAAAGGAATAATAATAATAATAATAATAATAATAATAATAATAATAATAATAATAATAATAATAATAATAATAATAATAATAAAGATTTGTTCAGCACTTATTCCAAAAAAAAAAAATAACTCTAAGCGCTGATACAAAAAAGAAAACTAAGCGGTAAGACACACACACACACAGTCACACGCACACACTCAGTCACACGCACACACACACACGCACGCACGCACGCACACACACACACACACATGATAGTGGTGATGTACAACAACTGGATATGCTGTGAACGAAAAAACTGTTTGTAGATTCTGTATCTCATCAATAAAAGGAAGACAGATAGACAGACAGAGAGCGCATACACAGCTGTGCTAACGCAGTACACGGGTTCCAACAGCGCTGACATTTCTTTGTTATGCATTAATTAAATTCGGGAAATTCCTCCTCTTTTCTGGAATTAGTATAATTTGTGGGATTTTTTACTATATTTGGAAACAAAATTTCGTCTTTCGTTTCATTTGGACAAGTTGTGTTCTGTTTGCATGTTACTTTGGCAAGATTAACCCTTTGCGTTTCGGTAGCGG
>BTPG01000002.1:29483386-29518386 GCA_036245525.1 Semisulcospira habei
GAATGTAGAAATATGACTTATTTAGACAGACGCAAATACTTTGGACTACACT
The DNA here is from genome assembly GCA_036245525.1 of Semisulcospira habei. Classification (NCBI taxonomy): domain Eukaryota; kingdom Metazoa; phylum Mollusca; class Gastropoda; family Semisulcospiridae; genus Semisulcospira; species Semisulcospira habei. The sequence continues at coordinate 29,483,439 of BTPG01000002.1, forward strand.
CCTTACGTGGACGTAGAATACATGGAGACTTAATCCCAGTTTTTAAAATTTATAATGGCATCGACGACCTAAATTGGAACGACTTTTTTGTGACAGAACCCGAAACTCTGAAGGGAAAATCTTTGTACAGCACTGCAACACTAACCTGCGGAAGTTTTGTTTTTCTAACAGAGTTGCCATTGTTTGGAATGAGTTACCAGTTTCATTAAAAAAGCACCTAACATAAATTCTTTTAAAAACCAGCTGGACGAATTACCAAAATTTAAAGAGATTTTCTATTCCTATGATGAATGATTTATATGAAAATTTGCATGCATTGCAGACCCATAAAGTATTTAAAAGAAAGAAAGGACATTTGCAAAGGCCTCACGGCCCATTTTGTCCTCACAAAACTACTACTAGATCTATGATTATTGGTCGATACAGCACAATTATCTCCCCTGACAGTGCTTTTATCTACTTTACTTTGTAAACTTCCTAAAATATTAGCACTGGCAGTCTCCCCTTTTCTTTTCATTTATTACGACAATATCGACTGCAACCCCTTCCCCCCTTTTAGTAGGTTTTCTCTTAGGGTGTATGGAAATTTAGCTCTAGGTGGAGGCATGGAATGTTTGCCCCGCAGACACCACAGTAAAATGTGTCCATATACATTGCTTCCAGTCACGTACTTAGTGCACCCCCTCTTTCCTATCGTTTTGTGTGTGTGTGTGTGTGTGTGTGTGTGTGTGTGTGTGTGTGTGTGTGTGTGTGTGTGTGCTTCGATCAAACTAGATCTATGATCATTGGTCGATACAGCACAATTCTCTCCCCTGACAGTGCTTTTATCTGTTTTACTTTGTAAGCTTCCTAAAATTATCGACACAGGTTTATGTACATATTTAAGAAGCAAATTCAGGAGGAGAGGGGTGTTCCAAGGTGCACGGCTCCCAGGATATTTTTTAATGTGTAATTTTTCATTTGGGGGAGTTTGGAACCCCCTCCCCCCCCCCCCCCCCCACACACACACACACACAAATTGTAAACGGTCCGTCGTGTGATTTTTCGCCCATTGGTGAAAAGGTCTCCAGACCACTCACCCCCTTCCCGCGGCCTCCCACCTGCACTAACACCAGCACCACTCGCCCCTCGTTTGATAGTCAACAAGTGGCGCATTTGTAGGTCCTCACTCTCTTCGCAAAGTGACATGATCATGGTGTGGGATACTCTGTATTGAGAAAAAGTATCAACATCTGAAATTTGAATCAAACTGGCTGGATGGTTTCCGATATATACGCTAGACAAACTCTGCTCCTTACATGAAACACTGTTCTAATTATGAAACACGTTTCATATTAGGAGTTCTTTGTGTTTCATAATAGGAACAAGATACCTCTCCAGGAAAATGTGTGCCTCCAAAACAACAAAAAGAGAAACCAAAACGATTGCTGCTGGTTATCTGATGTCCAAAGATTGCTCTTCATGACAAGAGTGGCTATTTTTTTAAAATCACAAAAATGAATGCTGATGTAGGTGTTTCAAAATGGCAAAAAATTAGATGCAGAAGGGTGAAAAATCACATTTTCTCGGCGTGTTTTCGTTTTCATCAGGCCTGACATTCTTGGACCGGAAATAAGGCTCACTGAAGTAACTCTATGTTACTGCACAGGCGGAATTTTAAAAAGTCATTCCGTTTCGCCGGGAGCAAGGTGTTTCATAATAAGCGCTGTTTCATAATAGGGGCTCCACCACTACATTTGTCAATAAGCAACTTAAATTCGAAATATGGCTACTGGACAGAAGCAAAGAGAATACGCTATATCAAACTGTGAAAACTGTTAAAATATTGGAGTCATGTACTTAATAGCAATATTAATGCAACAAAGGTACATATAAATGCAAATATATACATATATTTATATACATAAAATTTCAGAGGAAATGTAAAAGATATCGAACTGATTTTTGGATGTACGCATTTGCCACACCAAGTTTAACAATGTTATTTAGTTATCGAAGTGGTCATCAGAATTTTGTTTGTTTGTTTGTTTATTTGGTTTTTTTTTGTTGTTGTTGTTGGGGTTTTTTGTTTGTTTGTTTGTTTTGTTTTGTTTTGTTGTTGTTGTTGTTTTTACGACGGCTATGAAAAGAGCCGATGAGCATAGAAAACAATAAATCCTTCAAATATTCAAAGTATGATTTTGTAGTATCCTCTGCGTAATTTGTGTAGGAGAATCTATAATTAACTCGACTCGACTGCACGCCGGATTCTAAGCTCTGACCTACCTTGGTCCTATACTGACGAGCAAAAGAAATGCGACGTATTTGGAATCATCGGAAACACTTTAGTGTTTCCGATGATTCCAAATACGTCGCATTTCTTTTGCTCGTATAGCCATACATCGGTGTTTAGGTGGTACTAAGACTCTCACTCGAGTGGTTTTAAAACCTTATCCTTATCCTACGTGCGAAAGACAATGTTGTGCACTCTTGGCCGTTCACGCAGCAGCGCTGTATCATACCGCGCGCGTGATAGGCCTACAGCTTTTCCGCTCAAAGGCAGCAAAACAGGAGGTGTGTAAGAAACTGCTGTACACGCGCCTGTTCTTCTGACAGTGCGTTGTTGTGTGTGCGCGTGTGTATGAGACACAGTCGAAAGAAAAAAGATTTATCAGCAGCTACTTTTCTACCAAAAGTTTATGAAAGAGTTTGCAAAAACGCTGATACCAACAATCAGTGTACTGCAATTAGGTCTTTCTCACACATTTGCCGACCTCATGCTATCTCTTGACCCGTCCGAAGGCCACCCAGAAAAATCGTACCATCGGGTATCTCCATATTGGGGTTTGAAGGTGCAAACAGTATTTGAGAAAACATGGCTATTTGTTATCTATCTCTTGCCTCTGCACCCCCCCCCCCCCCCCGCCCTTTCCCTTCTCACACCCCCCGCCCCCCCCCCCCCCCCCACTCCGCCAACATCCCCTCGCCAGCAAAACGTCTTCTGCCCCACAACACAGCTGTGCGCGGGCCCACTGCGGTTGTCGTGGGGCAGAAGACGTTTTCCTACTGGGGACCTTGACCTTGGAGAGAGGTCACTGTCATTGATATGTTGACGAAGGCCTTGCCACAAAATATCTTGGACCAAGTTTGAAGACTGTGGCTGTAATATTCTCCGAGCGAAAGTTAGCGGTAATGTCTACCACGGACGTCGGACGGTAGACGAAGCGTGGCGGATGGACAACCAAGGATCCAGTACGTGCATATTCGCTTTTACCATCGTGCGTGAGCCGAGAAAGATTTTTTTTTATTGATCGACAGTTAATTCATTCGAGGCGTGCCGCATCCGGACACGCGGGAATGAAGTACAGGGGTTGACATTGCAATCAATTGTGCATGCACATCGCTCCCCAGTTCCAATCCCCTTGCGAACACAACCACCTGCAAATGGCATAGATCCTCATGGGTCTCCGCAGGGTGCTAGTCTACGCCTCTTGTTTAGCCCGAATTGCTTCTATGTCTCTCAGCCTGACTACGGCCCCAAGCGCTCTGCTCATGTTGTAAATGTCACCCTATGGAAGCGAATATATAGCGTTATAAAGCGTGGCTTGGCGTGTGATTTTAGTACTGAATTTGTGTGACAGACTGAATACAACCAGCAGAATGATCAGCAGATTTTTTAAAGTGTACAGCGATAGACTGATAGATCAACAGAACTTCCTTTAAATAATGTGCAGTGATCATTAACTGATCCAAGTCAATAAGAATATAAAACCATATGCAGCTAGAGCGGCGACAACAATAACAACATTAACTAGAACAACGAGGACGACAACAAAGAAATTAAGAGCAACACGACAACCCACGACGAAACCACACCAAAACCAACCATTGAACAAAAGTCCACATACGAACAGCAACACTAAAACCACCAAGCAGAACAAAGCAAAGCTCAAACAAAACAAATAGAAAGCTTGTTCAGATAAACACAAAACAGAATAAAATAAACGATAAAACAACGTAAAGCAAAGCAAAGCAATACAAAACAACACAACAAATCTAATCAAACCCAACTCGAATAGTTATCCAGCCAACCAGCCACAACCAGTCGACAGCGATCACAAACCACAACAAGCCAACCAAACAACCACAAAAAATAAAACGAACTATAAACAAGAGCAAATAAAATTACAATCATTAATTAACACCAAGAAAATAATAATAATAATTATTATAGCAATAATAATAACATAATAAAAATAATAATAATAATAGCATAATAATAATATTAATAGCATAATAATAATAATAATAATAAACAAGGAAAAGGATACAGGCGCACACAAGAATAAGCAACAGTTGTTTCTTTTAAGCATACAACATCTGTACCAACAAGCATTACAAAACAAACTAAAGCAAAGCAGTTACGAGACCAAAACGATTTTAACGCAAAGCAAGGAGAAAACATTCTTATTAAACAAAACAATACATCAGACAACAACAAGACAAAAAGTAAACCATAGAAGACACCACCACCACGGCCACAACGAACATCTAGAAAAGATACAGGCACTGATCGCGACAAACCCTTTTTAAACTTCAAGCCAACAAACTAACCGACTTACTAACAAAATAACTAAACACACACACACACACACACACACACACACACACACACACATACACACCGCACACACACACATACACACACACACGCTAACACACAAACACACACTCACACACACACACACACACACACACACACACACACACACACACACAGTACACACACACACCTGCACAACATCAACCATGATGACGAGTTTACAAGCAAGTTTTAAGAAGAAAAAAGCAAAGAAACGAAGAAGACTCAGGAAGAAATCAGCAACAACAACAACAACGATTCACAGAATGTTGGCTGCTGTACTGTGTGCGGTTCTGTGGTCATCAGTGGAGGCAACACAAATGTTGACTCTAACAAAACAGCCAGGTATGTGTTATAATTTAGCCTGAAAGCAACCACCGCCAAACACAAACGCACACACCCTAACCCCTTCACTACTAGACACAACAAACGTCACCCAGCTGAAAGATACATGGACCCACACGAACCTCACGCAGTTGCTGGCACTCACAACGGTCTAGACCTCTTTCTAAACTCATTGACATTCATGTTCTTCAAGTGCTTAGAATAACTGAGCGAATGCGTGAGTGAGTGAGTTATTTGACTAATTGACAGACTGATTGACAGACTGATTGACAGACTTATTGATAGACTTATTGCTTGATTCACTGACTGACTAATTAGTAACTCATTTTAGTGAGTGAGTGAGTGAGTGAGTGAGTGAGTGAGTGAGTGAGCGAGTGAGTTAGTTACTTGACTGGTTGGCAGACTGATTGATTGAGTCACTGAGTGACTAATTAGTAACTCTTTCTAGTGAGTGAGTTACTTGACTGATGAACAGTCAGATTGATTGATTGATTTACTGAGTGACTAATTAGTAATTTATTTTATCATTTATTTATTCATCCATTGACTAATGTTGTCGTGTATTCACGATTAGAAAAATGCTATCGGTACAATGTTTAACCATCCTGCTGCATGCAGCCACCGATACTGTCAACAATACCAATGGCTACATGCACAATGGGGTTAACCCTTTGCGTGTCAGTAGCGGTTTTAGTCGCGATGATTCCTTTTGGAATCATCGCGACTAAAACCGCTACCGACACGCAAAGGGTTCGCGATGAAACGTTTAGGAATCGTCGCGTCTTAAACCGCTACCGACATGCAAAGGGTTAATGTTTCCTTTCAGCTAGCCAGCCTCAAACACGAACACCCGGATGGCAAAAGAACGTCGACTCACCACTGACATCGCGTGCAGAAGAAAAACATAGAACGAAAACAACTGTTCAGGAAACCCTGGCATCAAAGGACGGTTCCGTCACACAGACACTGACGTCAAAAGAAGGTTTCCCGGTACAGAAACTGACGTCAAAGGAAATCTCCGTCACACACAGAATGACTTTAATAAGACTTTCCTTCACAGACAAACTGGCGTCACAAGAAAATGATAGAAGCCCTCTAACAAGAATACTGAGGTTATCAACGCCTGCAGAGTTTCCAGTGTCTTCATCCACAGAGAATCCGCCAGAGACATCGGCATTGCAAACATGGGGACTGACTCCTTCCTCACCATACCCAACAGCCCAGACAGGGCAGGTGACCCTGTGGAAAGAGCGTTTACAGGAATTATCTTCTCAACGTCCCAAAGCCATAGAATCAACCATTGAATCTCGAAAGTTCTCGGAGAATCCGCCAAGAACATTAGCATTACAGACATGGGGACTGACTCCTTCCACAAATTACCTAGAATTAGCCATTGCTCCTCGGATATTCTTGTCTACAAACAAACATAAAAAATTATCAGGAACTGAGGCAGACAGTTCTTCAACAGAAGATGCAGCACCAAATTTCATAATAAAATCAGGGTTTGAAAAAAATCGTGCTGAGGCAACCGGTTCTTCAACAACAGAATCTGTAAGATCATTTTCTTCAGAAAGTCTAAATCAGTTTAAAATATCATTATTATTTAAAATACCAGACAACTCAACACCAGACTACGTAAATTCCCAGTTAGCTGCAACACACAGTCCACATATACACACGTCTTTACGGCTAACGGGCAGCACGCCATCTTCTGTCAGTGACAACGATTCAGATGAAATGCCAACAATGCCTGACCAGAAGACCACACTAACAGATTATTGTCCTGTTTCTGGAAGAAAGATTATTCAGTTTAGCATCTTGTTGCAGAGGAACAATGAGATGCGGTGGACATCACCAGACAATATCTGTGATGTAGAAATGATTTGGAGTATTTTAGTTCCCGAAGGGCATCTGGTGATCTTCGAGGGCTACATGTGGAACAAAAGCAAAGATTCTCGATTCCTTCACGCCTACAAACATAAAACCACCTTCATATATAAATCTGCAATGGATTTATCAAAGTACCCTACACGTGTACCTTCGGATTATTTCGTTATACGGGCTTTTGTTCCACATTACGAAAGTCCAACTGTGATCTTCAGGTATAACATTTGGCCTGTTGTTAAAACTCCTGTAAAACTTACCACACATCCCTATGTCGGAGAAGATGGTCAATATTCCCAAAATATTTACAATTGTTCGTATCCGTACGAAGTACCAGACCTGTGGAAATGCGACATGGTACAACAGTGTTGGGGCCTAGAGGATGAACCAGCAGACTGTCCGTACCGTAACTTCAGCGCCTGTGGTCCATTGTGGATCCCGTTCGGCGACCAGTGTCTTCACGTGATGAGCGTTTACGGTCTGCACATGGACCACGACAAGATGTGCAAGCAAGACCATGACGCTGTACAAATGCCGCTAGTCACAAAGGAAGAGATAGACTTTGTGGCTGACGTCGTCCGGACAGTTCTGAGAAAACCTGGACAAGTCTTTTTCCCTCTGAGAAAGGTGAAGCCTGTTTCCAATAAACTGTCCCACCTGTACCGCTACCTGTGGCAGTGGGGGAGCCAGGGCAGTCCTGTTGCTTACCAGCTACTGCCATTTAATTTTTCGTCGTTGGAAACAGATTTCGCCCTTGTTTATGTATTCGCGCAACATACGGCCATTGAGCCAACTGACTACAGCTCTGAAACATGGGGAAAATACCTAATAACGTACGTGTGCATGAAACCAGTACGCAACAGAAAAAAAACTGTGGGTCTGCAATTGGCACCGGCAAACAGGAATGCGTCCTCCATGGTGCAGGGCAAAATATGTCCAGACGGATCTGTGGTGCAGAAATTTCATCCCTGTCCCTTGGGAGAGGATGGTGAGAGTCATATGTCACAGAAAACCCTGCCCTTATTCCTGTGCAGTCAGAGTCCGCCTGTCCACTACACTCTGTTTTGTGACGGACTTGAAGATTGCCCAGATGGGAGTGATGAGAACAAGTGCAACGGAGCGGATCTGACATCACTTCGAAATAACGGTGCGGTATTTTTATGTTGGAACTATCAACTGATCAGATCTGATCTGCAATGCAACGGGGTGCCAGACTGCTTTGATGGCAGCGACGAAGACCTTTGTGAGTTCTGCCAAAATGAACTGTACCTGTGTCAGAACCATGGATGTCTTCCCGATGATTACAAAAGTTACGGTTTCTCATGTTCACCACACCCTTATACAGAGTCTACACCAATGGCGAGCAGCATGTCCTCTTTACTGTCCTTGGGCGGCTTTGGTATGGGGAGACTGACACTCATGGAAGATGGAGAAAGCTGCCCAGAGACACACTTCCAGTGTCAAACTGCCTACTGCATCCCCAACTACTTGTTAAACAACGGTGAACAGGACTGTCCCCTAGGTGAAGACGAAAACATCCCGACAGACAACTTCACGTGTCCCGGTTATTACCGCTGTTACCGCTCTGGCAGTTGTGTTCACGCTGACTTTGTGTGTGACGGGATTCCCCACTGCCCCAACAAGGACGACGAGCGCTACTGTGCACTGGAGTGTCCCCAAAACTGCTCGTGCGAGGGCTACGCTTTCACCTGTCGGCAAATGTTTGATCCGCTACAGTTCCTCCCGGTGCGATACCTGGATCTTAGTGGAACCCACCGGCCTCCTCTTAAAGACATTCACCGTATTCCGTTTTTGCTGTACCTGAACCTCTCGCGATGTGCGCTGACCAGGATTTCCATGAGTAACATGCGTCTACTGACCGTGCTAGATCTCAGCTATAATCATCTGGAAGGCCTCGGGTCGCTGCGGTTGGATAATCTGGCTGGTCTGCTGCACTTGGACCTTACTGGGAACCACCTGACACCACAGTTAAACAGGGACACGGCGATCTTCACTCAGCTGGTCAACCTGAGGACACTGACTCTCACTGATACCGGCCTAGAGGTCATGACCTCTAGTGCGTTTTTCCACCTGAAGGAACTGACGAGTCTGGACTTGCGTGACAACCCGCTGAGGTCTGTCCCCCATGATGTCTTCTCTGGATTGAAGAAACTCCTCGTCTTGCGAGCAGACGACAGCCGTCTTTGTTGTGACTACTTCCACCATGACATTCAACTACAAGAGTGTGACGCGCCTCGGGACGAACTGTCGTCTTGCAGCGACCTGCTCAATTCAAACGTTTACCGCGTGTGTCTGTGGGTCTTCTCTGTGCTGGCCATCACTGGTAACGCCGGGGTGATCTTCTACAGACTCCGTTTGGAGAAGGAGGGCTCATCCGATTCACACCGCTTGCTTGTCCTTAACTTGAGTCTCTCCGACTTCCTTATGGGGGTGTACATTGCCATTATCGGTACAGCCGACGCTGTGTTTCGCGGACAGTACGTGTCTAAGGAAGCTGAGTGGAAAGAAAGTGTTGCGTGCAAAGCTGCCGGCTTCTTAGGACTGTTGTCGAGTGAGGTGTCAGCGTTCGCTATCTGTCTGATCACGCTGGATCGCTTCCTGGTCATCCGTTTTCCTCTTCATCACCGCCTGCACCTGACCAAGCTGTCGTCTCTCTTGGCCTGTGTCGCCGTCTGGATCGTGGGTCTGGTCCTGGCTGCCGCCCCCTTGCTGCTATCTACCTGGCAGTTTTACGGACAGAACGGTATTTGTCTGCCCCTGCCCATCACGCGCACACCGTTTGCCGGACATGATTACGCCTTCGGGGTTTTCATCTACCTCAACTTTCACATCTTCATCATCATCGCAGCTGGCCAGGCAGCCATCTTATACTCCATCTGCAGTTCAACCCAGTCCGCCATGAAAAATTGTCGAAAAGAAGAGGTGATCATCGCTCGCCAGCTCTTTCTGATCGTCATGACCGACTTCTGCTGCTGGTTCCCTATCGGCCTGATGGGGCTGCTGGCTTCTGGCGGGCTTCCCATCCCAGGCGAGGTCAACGTGTTGGCGGCTGTCTTGTTGCTCCCCATCAACTCGGCCGTCAACCCCTTTCTGTACACGCTCAACACGTTGTTGGAGAAGAGAGCGCGGAAACGCATGGAGAAACGGGTCCTGATAATGATGAGTCAGCTGGAAAGCGAGCTGCAGACATGGCCACGCCAGATAGTAGAGGGACTTTTTCAGCGCTGCCTCAGGGCAAGCCTGGTTCACACGGACGATCAGCTGCAGACCACAGACGACGGTGACAAATACCTATCACAGATCGGGTTTTAAAAGTCGCTAAAGTCGAAAGAGATATGTAAACCATGCTACGCGAGGGCTGAGAGCTGTTGTTTCAACACTGCCCCAGTGAACGATTTCTGCAGCTGTTGCGCACAGACTAGAGCGTTGAATGCAACCCTAAAAGGCAGGAAAGACAACTGCGGTCTTTGCCAGCTCAGAAATTAAAGGACTTCGTGGAAAGACAACTGCGTACTTTCCCAGAGTCAACAGTAGAGAGTTTATTTTATAAATGATTCAAGGCCAACCTGGCAAATAAAGAACTTTTCTTCAATAATGTACGAACCAGGCTGACACTTCTGAACCTTATCTGCAACCCAGTGCGCAAAGGCCATTCGGCCGACGTCGGCCGCCATTATTATTATTAAAACACAGAGGCTATTGTGAAAAAAGCGCATACCCGTCATTACTGTTTGAGAAAGCTCAGATCATTTAATGTAAGCACTCAGCTTTTACAGATGTTTTACTGCTTCAGTATTGTTAACTTTCTAACTTTTGGACTGACGTGCTGGGGTAGAAATTTATGTAAAAGAAATCAAGATCGTCTTAACAAAGTAATCAGGAAAGCAGGCGGGGTGATTGGTAGAGCACAAGACAACAGACGGATTGCGAACAAACTGGCTACCATTCTTGATGACAACACACATCCACTTAGATATGAATTTGACAGCAGACGTATCGAACGAAGTGGCAGACTTCGAGTACCCAAAAGTAGTACATCACGTTATGCCAACTTTTTTGTCCCTCATGCTGTTACCTTTTTTCAACAGTAATATCAGTAGATAGTGTCTGTCAACATTCTTTAGTTCTTTAGTACCAGCCCTTTCAGTAGTTCATTGAAACATTGGTGACACCAGAAGCACAGGGGAATACACCATAAGTGTTTCTGATGCCAAGAGTGTTACAGTTACAGTTCGTCTCTTTAACTGAGAGTTATGGGTTATTTAATTATTTCAATGAGTGAATGATGGTGCCATGTGTTGTACGGGCAGACAGTGAATTTCCCCATGAGGGATTAATAAAGTATTATTGTACATACATCCCAAGATTTGTTATAAGCGGAGTTTGTTATAAGCGAAATGTCAGACTTTCTAATGAAATAATCCCAACATGTTGACAAAGGCTTGTTTTCAGTTTAAGTTTATTCATTTAAGGGCATTTTAATGTAGAATCACTTAATTAGAGTAGTTTGTAATTGCAATACTTAAAGGACAGTTTTTGGGTTTGGCGTTTTTTATGTTTTAAGTAAAAATGATGGGGAGGAGAGGGCAGGGGGGACTTTAGTCAAAATCAGCTGCTCTCCAAATTGGTGTCCATCCTGAGCCTAAGGTTCCTCTTTGAGGTGTGGGTTCCGAGTCGTCTTAGCTTCGATATTAAAATGCTTTTTGCTTTTCACTGGCTTGGATAGGTATTTTTCACAAATACAGCAAACACCGCATATAACACATTGCCAGGGGAGCCATATTTTTATGTTATCAGCAATTTTTACTTTCAGATTCTTAAGATAAAGTTCTACACATGTCTTAATGATACATCGTTACTACAGATTCTGCTGATTAACTCATTCAGCCCGACGGCCATATTTCCCAAATTTGGAGGCGTCATCTAACGGCTATGCACCAGTTGCAGGCGATGGATCGACCATGATAATTCAAGGGTAGTGCCAGATTAGCTTGGCGCCGAGAGGCGCCAAGCTAATCTGGCACTACCCTTGAATTATCATGGTCGATGCATCGCCTGCTATAGTGCGTCAGGGCTGAATGGGTTACCAAATTTTCACTTTTTAAAAATGCATAAAATAATATGAAGCGTTGTTTTGAGGTGGATTCGCGTTCACTCCCGAACCAACCCGAGACTCCTTTTTGGCAATGTGGATTCGACTCACCTTTAGCTTAATTTGTTTTTTCACAAGTATTCTCGTTATTGGTCGCTCCTGTAAATAAGCACTCTTCTGTAAGTTCGAACACACATTAAAGCGACCTGCTCCAGGGGAAGGCCTTTGACGATACAACGGACCGGGTTCTCATTGTTGTCTTGCTTAGTCGGACCCCATGTCCAAACCCGGTTAAGTGGAACTTACTCTGAATTTTAAAAAAAGTTCCGGCCATACTGATAACCATAGTTTTCCCCTGTCCACAGATGCTCTTTTCGGACTCATTTTACAACGTATTAGTCAGATTGTCCAGTTTGGTTGAAGTCAAACTTCGTATGTGTCCTACATGTTTCTCCTTTTGCAAACTGGGCTCAGTCGAACCAACGTTAAGCTTTTCCGTGTCCAGAGCTGCTCTTTCTACGACTAATTTTACAATGACGGATGAGTCGGACGAAAAAACAATCCCCAGCACGTTTGATGTAACACTTTGCGTGTCCGTATCGGTTTTTGTCGCGATGATTCCTGTAGGAATCATCGCGACAAAAACCGATACGGACACGCGAAGGGTAAAGTGTATACTGTATACCTAGAAACATGTACGTCTGATTTTATGTAGCTTTCAAATAAAGTGTCTTTATAAACTTTTTATGGTGTGTTTGAAGAAATCCAAGGAATTGAAAGTAATCCGTCTTTTTATCACGTGAAATAGACTTTTCCAGTTTGGGGTATTACTTGATTAGACGATTAAGTCAGTGTCGCTTGTTAACAGATATTTGATGTGATTTCAGCTTTTAAGATAGTATATGCAATTGTTCTTACATGTAATTAGCCTGAACAATAAGCACTGTCCCAAAGGCATATGCAAAGGAAATGTTATAGTATGTACTGTATGTTTCTTAGTAGTATTGGATTTGGTGACCTTTTGGGATTTGTTGTTGTTGTTGTTGTTTGTTTTGGTTTTTTTTTTTGTTTTTTTTTTTTGTATTGTGAAAATGCTGGCCGTTCGTCTTGTGACGCGCACCGTGTTATTATATTATTCTGAACAACATTTTGTTTGATATAGTGCCGACAACCCGCAGATGTGCTCACGAAACCAGTAATCAAAATGTTCGAGGCGTCAGCAGAGGTCATTTTGATTTGGGTCAAGAAATCACAGCTGTCGGTTGTCAGCAGTGTATCATGCAAATGTCGATCAGCATAATGTATGTACCCAGTCCAAAAGAAAACTCCGCCTTACTTTAAATGTTTCGTTGATTGTAATGCCAATCAGCTATTGAGGGAATGTACGAGAGACCAATATGTGGCACCGCACCACTTCGAAGAGAAAAGAATATGTCGATGATTCTGAGGTTAAAACCCTTTCAAAATGTCGCTGTATAATAAATTCACTCGTTCTCAGTTCAACCGATAAAATATTTGCTAAAGCGAGCATTTTATCGGTCGAACTGAGTACTCGTGACTTAATTTACGTCACGGGAATCTCTATTTAACGCCGAGCAGGCGACTAAGGTTATTGCACAGCGATCAATGTAAACACGCATACTAACACGTATTTCAAAATGTATGAGATTGCAAAACAAATGCGACATCATTCGAATCATCGGAAACGCGTCAGTGTTTCCGAACATTGGAATGATGTCACATTTCTTTTGCTCGTGAGTACAGTTTATTTGTCGCCAGCAGAGTGTACATTTTTTTATAGAAAACAAAAAAGCAAAACAAAGCACACTCAATACAACCTAAAGGCGGCGACCCATAAACACGAATCCGATACGAACCCTAACCAAATCCGAAGCGGGTCCGAAACAGAAAGGTTCGTGCGATCATGTTTGCGTGTTTCCATATGCCCGATGCGAAAACGAATTCGCGTCCGGCTTCGAACGAAAATGACTCAATTTTTTAAGGAAAACTGCGTCACCGCATCGGGTTCGGGTCGTATTCGTATCGGATTCGTGCTTATTTAACCGTAGCACTTTGTTTTGTAAACTGTTTACAAGAAGATAATAACATGATAATTTCAGGGATGTGTATTGTTGGCGCTGGAGGTAACTTTTGTAATGTTTGACCATTGCTGTGTTTTTTGCTCTGCTTCCAGCTGATAATGCTATTCTGGCACCACTCTTGATGTGCGATGTTCAGCCTGTCATATGCTGTCTCCTGTTCCTGTGTATCAGGCATGAAAGGTTAACGTGATGAAAAGCAGTTATTTAGATCACAAAAGCACGGACTAACAGGAAAGGAAGTCGCTTTGATCGCTTTACCCCACTCAGCCCTGACGCACTACAGCAGGAGATGGGTCGACCATGATAATTAAAGGGTAGTGCCAGATTAGCTTGGCGCCTGTCGGCGCCAAGCTAATCTGGCACTGCCCTTGAATTATCATGGTCGATCCATCTCCTGCAACAGGTGCATAGTCGTTAGATTACGCCTCCCAAATTTGGGAAACTACGTGCGCCGGGTTGAATGAGTTAAAATTTATATTTGGGGTGGGGACAAGAGAGGGGTGAAGCAAAACACAAGAAAGAAATAGCTCGCTTAACTCATTCTACCCCAGACACACCACAGCAAGATATGGATCGACCATGATAGTTCAAGGGTGATGCCAGAATAGCCATCATGGTCGATCTGTGTCCTGCACTGCAATGCAGTCTTCAGAGCATCATACGTGCAACTATCTTGGCGATCTGTGTCGTGCACTGCAATGCAGTCTTATAATATAATGCAGACATTTACAACAGCGTATTAACTCATATTTGGTGTAGCTCATGCGCAGTTGTTGTCGCGACTGATCCCACTGCACGCACGTGAATCACACGCGATCACAACACACGACTAAACCAGAACATCCACGGGGTGCTAGAGTGTCCAGCTCAAGCGAGCTACACGTATTGGAAATCATTTTGTAGCCTGAAACCCTATTAGTTGCGAAATATAGCCAAGTAGAGGGCGAGAACACAATCGCGGCGTATCCTTGAAAAGCACCCCGACTGTCTTCGAGGGACATAGGCAGCATTTCGGCACTCTTCGGTCTTCATTGAGATATAGGGACAGATTACAGAGGTAGTAACCTTGGGTGGGGAATGTCAGTAAGGGCACAAACAATCTTTGTTATTTGATGGAACAGGTGTTTTTCCTGTTCATATTGAACAGAACTGAATTTAACTGAACGAAGCACAAGTCAGCATCATCCAGCGCAGCTCAGCCTAGTTCAGCTCAACTCAACACGCCGCTCAACGTAACCCAGTTCAGCTCAACTAAGCTCAACTCAACTCAACTCAGCTCAGCTCAGCTCAGTTCACATCACATCAACTCAACTCAGCTCAACTCAACAACTCAACTCAGCTCAGCTCAGCTCACATCAACTCAACTCAACACAACCCAGTTCAGCTCAATGCAACTCAACTCAGCTGAACTGAACGCAGCGCAACGTAAGGCTAAGCAACTGAACGCAACTCACATATAATAATAATAATGCATAGCATTTATATGGCGCATTTCTCAAACTTATAATATAACTCAATGCGCAGAATGTAGCCGCGAACTGCACCCAACAAGTCTCTCTCTTGGCTTGACTTCGCAAACGAAGATTTTATAGGAGTTGCCCACGACGTCTGCAGGCTTGTTCGTGGCTGCGGAGGCCAATCCGAGACAGGCAGGTTCGACCGCAGTGGCTGCAGGGGAAGGTCTGGTCAGGGTTCTGAGCTGCGGCATCTCTGTTTTTTCTCCTGAGCCTCTTGTCCTTAAGGCTAGCTCTGTGAGAGTCCTCAACAAGTACGCTCACGTGAATCACACGCATTCACTCACACACTGTACGTAAACACAGAACATTCACGTGGTGCTAAGGGCAAGCTCAAGCGAGCTACTGGCGGTATTTGGAAATCGTTTTGTATTTGAAATTTTATTAAGTTGGCTGAAACTGATACCAAAGTGGAGGGGGAGGAAGAGCCGGAGTACCCGGAGAAAGAACCCCCGACGGTCCGCCCGAATTAACGGTGACTTAACCACTGCGCCACGGACCGCCCCATCATCTCCGTAACTGACGAAGAATCGTATGCGTCCCTCAAATTAAGGTCGAAGTACTCACATGCACTGTCTAGTGAAGGGCTGGGACCTTAGGGAACGTAAAGAAGTGCCTGCTTGTAACCCTTCAAACGCGCACTTCGTTTTATCTGATTCAGCCCCGACACACGACAGCAAGACATGGATCGAGCATGATAGTTCAAGGGTGGTGCCGAAATAGATTATACGCCAAGCTATTCTGGCACCACCCTTGAACTGTCATGCTCGATCTGTCTCTAGAATTGTAATACAGTCCTTCAGAGGGCAACTTCAACATTTGGGGATTTCGGCCCTGGTGCAGAATGTGTCAAGGATGCAAGACATCTTGTCAAAACACAAAAATACGAATGCATACTTACGTACTTTAATCGGTAATAACGAATGTTAGGAGAGCTTGGGCAAAATAGGCATTGTGTCTAGTGAAGGGCTGGGACCCTAGGCAACGTAAAGAAGTCATTCCTAAAGCAATTTCATGGATCTGAAATCACAGTGCATGTGAGTACTTCGACCTTAAGTCAAAAAGTGTGTTGATCCCACATAATGAATAAGTAAACTGGATATATAAACATCTATGTAGACGCATTACAGCTCAATATATATTTATTGTAGGTGTCAAGCTAAATTATTTACATTAAAACTACAACAAACGTTCGTGTATGATTTTTGGGCAGATAATAGAATAGGAATAAATTGCTGCACATATGGTGCCTACATGACAGTTACTATAACCCCTTCACTGCCGAGAAATAAAATGGGCACCACACTACTGCAAGAGGAATAGATCCTCATGCGCCCCTCCTCCCCGACTGCGGGGGCTCATGAGGATGTATTCCTCTTGCTAAGGCAATTTGTATCTGTGTTTCTTGGACGGTGTTGACTATTGGTCGTTGAATGAACCAAATTTTCAGAAACAAAAATTGTACGCACAGTACACGCGCAGTGGCAGGGAAGGGGTTAATATATATATATATATATATATATATATATATATATATATATATATATATATATATATATATATATATATATATATATATATATATATATATATATATGTACAAGTTTTGTATTTGTAACTCATGTCGCGATGTATACCTTGCCAATGCGCAGCATATTTTTCTTCTGTGATGCCTATATCGCGTTACTTCTTGATTGCCGAGAAAAAACTGAAAACTACAGGCATAGAACTGCAAGAGCCCCAGGCAAACTGCGGGTTCCCGTGAGGTGCGCTGGATATTTCTTGCCTTTATTGTGTATCCCTGTTCCTTGAACGGCGTTGAATTAACGATGAGTTTAGAAAGAGACGGTTGGTTCAAATGGTGCTTATGAAACGTCAAGGATTCAAGGATTGTACTTGCTTTTTCATCCACAATAGCCAGTGCAGCAATCCCCACTACCAACACGTCTTCGGACCAACGACGGCCGCAGGGGGCCCGCGCACAGCCGTGCGCGGGCCCACTGCGGCCGTCGTAGGCCCGAGGCTCTGTGACTACTGGGATAATAAAGCGACGCCGCCTTGGTGAGGTTAACTACGTTTTGGTTGCCAGGGTCATTCTGGTTAACCCCACAGGATGGATTTTTCTCTTTTTTTTTCTGGTTCATACGTTTCCGTCTGCCATTCCGTCAATTCACCGGTACTATCCTATTTTAAACTCTCCATGCTGTCTGCGATTCCTGTAGTCCTTGATTATTGAATGTGTGTTGCTAGCTATGGTGAGTTAAGTGTTTGCAATTAATGCATTTTTATATATCATTTCTCTGTACATAATTATTTTATAATTGTAATGATTCTGTACTCTTTTTGTGTGTGTGTGTGGAAAACTAGGGTACGATAAATTTGAATTAAGGTCCAGCATCCCTACGGCACGCCTTAGGTTTATTTGGCATATTAGACCGGCTGACGACATGTATTCAATATTCTGTTTAGTTGGGTTGGTTGTTTTTGTATTTTTTCACAAGCAGCGCAGGCACGTCCTGAGAAAGTCTTGTTGTTGTCGGGAAGCTAAGCAATGTACAACCAACCAACCAACCAACCACCAAGGCCGTGATTATGGAAACAGAGCGTGTGGCCGAGACAGTAAAGGGGTGAAACATGGGCTGTGCTTGCTATTGGACAGTCTCCGCCCTTTGACGCGCTCTGGCGTGCCTAATTCACTGCGTAACTGCATAATTCACAAACTATACGCCATTAGCACAAGGTCCTAGGCCCGATCATATGTCTAGGCCGCAGATGGCCCGCGCGCGCCCAAGCACAAGCACGTAAAATTATGTAAGCGGATACCCAGTGAACAATAGGATTTGGGGTCGATGTCGGCAGCAGATGGCCCGCGCACGAATGTGCGCGGGCCATCTGCTGCCAACATCGGCCCGCAGTCCTTCTGTTCACTGGGTATCCGCTTACATAATTTTACGTGCTTGTGCTTGGGCTATTATGCGGCTAACCTTTGCATGATTGAAATTATTCATGAATTAATGTCAGTTGAGAGCTTATGTCATACGAAGGCAAAGTTGGAGCTGGTTTTCAAATGGTGTAGGTTTTTGAAAACGCATTTAGTGTTCCATCTGCGACAGGAAATTTAGGCTGCCTTCCCCGGGAGACGCCATTTCACCACAAAGCAGCTTCATCTGCTCGACCTTTGTTTTTATATACTGACGAGCAAATAAATGTGATTTTGTTTTGACCGATCGGAAACACAGAAGTGTTTCCAATAAAAAAAAAATTTAATGTAGCTTTTATTTGGTTAATATACAAAGCGTCAGTGTAACTGGTCAACCTCGTATCTGACATGCAACAGAAATGCGACATTTTCGGAACGATAGTGTTTCCGATGATTCCAAACTGTTCGCCTACAACGACAGAACCAATGTCGTTTTAAGCGATTAATCCTAGAACTATTGGCTCCATTCTCAACTGTAAAACATTACAATATTTTACAGCTGAGAATGAGGACCGTTATGCATAACGCCTAATTTATGGGTTGGGGCTCAATTCCCAATAATCTAGGAAGCAGTCACTGCACGTCGCAATAAAAGCATAAAAGCCGCATTGGTTCTGTCGATGTAGGCAGTGACTGCTTTCTATATTATTGGGAATATTGTCTCAGCTCATGTCTGAGCCTTCTGCATGTCAGTCCTAGTCCTGTTGTCTCCATTCTAACGGTAAAATATTGCTAGCAATATTTTACAGTTGAGAATGGTGACAATAGGACTAGGACTGTTATGTAAAACGCCTGAATTATGGGGATGAGTTCCAAATGATTTAGAAATTCGAGTGTCCAATAGATTATTCAGTTCGAGTATTACCCCTTCACTGAGTACATTGCACGTCTGAAATATGTGTCAATTCAAAGCGAAAGAGCTCCGGCCGTCCCATGAACAGTGGAAGAAAAGTGGTTTCAGCAAGAGGCATAGATCCTCATGAGCCCCCGCAATTGCGGGGGCTCATGAGGATCTATGCCTCTTGCAGTAGTGTGGTGTTCACTCTTTTCTCGGCAGTGAAGGGGTTAAGGAGAAAAGGAGTTGCCATTTTGTTTTATTAGCTTCGAATACAATCACACCGGAAGTTTAGAACTGGTCATGGAGTAACCTTTGCCCTTTTTGTCTACCGTATTTAAAACAAATACGGTAGACTTTGTAATGGGGCTGGTCGGAGCGCATTCCGGAGCATGCACATGACGTTTTTGGCGTGCGGGGCAGAAATTCTGGCAAAGAAGTAACAAGATAAAAATTACGTCACGTCTAGCTACGCACACTTTGCTAGAGAACGTCTTTTTGGCACCAAAGAGCCGTATGTGTGTTAGTGTGTGTTAGTGTGTGTGTGTGTGTGTGTGTGTGTGTGTGTGTGTGTGTGTGTGTGTGTGTGTGTGTGTGTGTGTGTGTGTGTGTGTGTGTGTGTGTGTGTGTGTGTGTGTGTGTGTGTGTGTGTGTGCGTGTGTGTGTGACAGCGACTAGAGCCGGCGTTTGAGGACGGACAATCTTGAAATTTTAGGATATTGTCCCTAAAAGAAATATCTCGGGACCTTTCATTAGATATTTTTTATTAAGACGCATATTGGCGAGAAAATCACCGTTTCATAAAAACCGGTTGATCCACACTGAAGTTCGTAATTTTTTTTTTTTTTTTACTAGATATTTTACGTATAGCTAGATAAAAGGGAGATATTGAATGAGTTCGTTAACTAGCATTGTACCTCTAGAACCTTTTGAGTGATAATTAAATACATTTTGAAAAAATATATATTTTTAACATTTTTGGATTAATTTCACGAATTATATGTGTTAATATTAAAACAATTGAATCTTTTTTACGAAAGCAACAATCTTCTCATTAATAATCGCATAATGTTTTGTATTTGGTATTTACAAAAGCCTACAGTTTGTTTCGGCTTTCGGGTACGAATAGGTTCATTGTGACCTGTATGCTCTAGGTGTGAAAATCAGACAATGTTCTGCAACATTTTTTAGGAGTCATTTGTAAAACAGCTAACATAACTTTAATTTTTCTTTTACGAAAAAAATCTATCTTCTCATTAATCCCCGCATGATTTTTCATAAACAGTGTTTGCATAAGCCTGCTGTTTGTCCCGGCCCTGGGGTTGGATTAGGTCAAATTATGACCTGTAAGCCCTAGGCGTGAAAATCAGCAAGAAAATTGCAATGAGGATTGTCTCTGATACGTTAAATGTTAGTACTGCGATGAGTGACGTATAACATCGAGTCGTCACTATGAACACAGCGTTGTGGGACTAATGATGCCATGACGTGAAGCTTGAAGTGACGTCAGTTCGCTCCTCGTCCTATTCTTCTTCTTCAGAATACCTATGCTACGCCAGATCACAGAGCTTACGAATGGCGGGAATCGCCGTATGTCCGTCTTTATTTCTGTGTGCCAGTGTGTGTGGATCAGAGGGTGGGTTAGAGTAGACGGCGACGGATTTCTGTCGCTACACGAGCCCACAGAGCGTATTAATGGCGGGTAGCGCCGTGTGTCCGTCTTTATTTGTGTGCGCCGACTTGTGTGTTGATCAGGGGTTGCCTTAGAGAGGAGGGAAATGGATCAGCATAATAAGCCTAAAAATATGAACAACTCTTAATGTTCCTAAAAGATAAACGCATCTGAGCTCCAAACAATACGGTAGACTTTATGATGAAATCCTCATCTTGTTTGTTGTT
The DNA here is from genome assembly GCA_036245525.1 of Semisulcospira habei. Lineage (NCBI taxonomy): Eukaryota > Metazoa > Mollusca > Gastropoda > Semisulcospiridae > Semisulcospira > Semisulcospira habei. The sequence continues at coordinate 29,504,732 of BTPG01000002.1, forward strand.
AGCACCCAGTGAAGCAAAACTTCCCTCGAAAATAAATGTTCAAGAACGTTCTCCCCCTGTTCCAATATACATGTACTGTTGTGTGTACTTCTATACAGCCAGACTAGACACCTTTTGCTCTGATAAAACGCTGTGTTATTGTCCTTGTATCTGAGTGATTTTGAAAGTATCTGTTATTTCCCTTGCGGATTTTAGCGTACTTTTTCTTGTAACTAAAACTGCGGTTCTATAGGTAATCCTATAGGGGATGTGATGCGGCATTTAACTTCATTAACCTAATAGTTCGTCTCATTAACGCATTGCGTGTCGGTAGCGGTTTTAGTGTCGGAATCATAGCGACTAAAACCGCTTCCGAGACGCACAAGGTTAATGGGATTCTGTGCTGTACATACATACCATATTACCAACATTTGTGATATTTGTTGTGATATTATGTTTGTTTATTCTTATTTACGTTCGGCAGGCAAAGATAAATATCCTTTTATGGACAATGAATTTCTTGAATCTGATCTTGTAACTGAGTGTTGTTGTAAGTATTTGTATTTTCCCCTTATATCTGAGTGTTGTTGAAATTATCTGTGTTTTGTCCATTGTAACTGAGCAATCTTGAAGGTATCTGTATTTTTTCCAGTGTAACTGAGCGTTTTTGAAAGTGTCTGTATCTTCCCCATGTGTCTAACTGTTGTTCAAAGTTTATGTAGTATTTCCCTTGTAACTGAGCGTTTCTTGAAAGTATCTGTATTTTTTCCATTGTAACTGAGCGTTCTTGCAAGTATTTGTATTTCCACCATGTATCCGACTGTTGTTAAAAGTGTATGTTGTAACTGATGGTCGTTGAAAGTATCTGTATTTTTTAAATTGTATCTGAGTGTTATTCAAAGTATCTGTATTTTTCCCTTGTAATTGAGCGTTCTTGAAAGTGTCTGTATTTGCCTCATGTATCTGACCGTTGTTGAAAGTATATGTAGCATTTCCCTTGTAACTGAGGGTTGTTGTAAGAGTCTGTATTTTTTCCTTTGTAAACGAGCGTTCTTGTAAGTACCTGTATTTTTTTCATTGTATCTGAGCGCTTTTGAAAGTATCTGTACTATTTCCTTCGTATCTGAATGCTGTTGAAGTATCTGTATTTTTGTCCTTGTAACTGAGCGTTCTTGAATGTATCTGTATTTTTTTCCCTTGACTATATGAGTTCTGTTGAATGTGCCTTCTTCTTTTTTTAGCTTGTATCTGCGCGTTGTTGAAAGTATCTGTAGTAAACGAAAAAGAAAAGTAATCCTACTTTCACGTGCACTTTGTTTTTAATTCATCGTTATCATCATCCTCTTTGGTACCGGTTTCAGGCCACTTTATGATTTCAAATACAAGCGATTTTCTCTGCATTTTACACTCAGTCACCATTTTGGTCTTGGTTTTTTTTTTTTAAGAGAATATAAGATAAGAAAAAGATACTTTATTGATCGCGCCAGGGGAAACTTCAGGTCTGCTCTGATAACAATACACGACGAATACAATACAAATATTTATCACATACAAGATCACAAATATCTCAGAATCTTGCACCATATCTTTGGATCCATCTGCAATCCCAGAGGCGGATCAGTTACCTCTCGGAAGGGTGGGGGCGTGGGGTGGTGTTACAACGTTTTGTTTGGGACGTTCAACCTGACACAAAACGCCTCCCCAACGTTAGAGGGCCCTCTTCCAGTGGCCAAAAAATCAAACAAAACGGGGGGCGAGAGGCGTGTGTGTATCAAGACTCTCACCACTCGATAAAACATTAAACAAAGGAAGGGGAGGGGCTGGGGGAGGGGCGGGGAGGGGGTGGTTGTTGGAACTCAAACACCTTGTAACACTAAACACTTTGTTACAGTATTTTAAAGAATTTTGGGTCGGGGAGAGGGGGAGGGGTCCGGAACCCCTAACCCCACCCCCACCCCCATTTTCCCAAATCCGCCCTTAAATCCGCCTATGATTATCATTCATCAGACAGACTGCACGCGCGACGAGCGAATTACCGTAGTGCTCCGTTCGCTGGATTTTCGCCTTGAACCTTCCACTTTCTAACTGCCGGCTGAGGAACTCACCACTCAAAGGGTGGTGTTGAGAGAGTTAGTTAGTTATTGGGGTTTAACGACGAGCAGGCGACTACAGCCATCTCACGGCGGGGCGTAGAGAGAGAGTGCATACACAACTGCTTCAAAGCTCTGAAACGCAGCTTGACAATTAGTTGTGATATTTCTTTGTGATGTTTTATTTATTGGTATAAATCACATATTTTATACTGCATGCGATCGATTTGTCAGTAAGCGAATTCCATTTGCAATTTGCGTGGCTACTGGACAATTAATTGGCTTAAAGGGACGGTTGTCAGATTTAGTTTGAAGGGAAGGAGTGAAGAGAATGCTTTAACTCATTCTGCCAGCTACACAGAACAGCCAGACATGGATCGAGCATGATAGTTCAAGGATGGTGCCAGAATAGCTTGGCGCCCATAGGCGCCAAGCTATTCTGGCACCACCCTTGAACTATCATGCTAGATTTGTCTCTGGAATTCTAATACAGTCCTTCGGAAGACAACTTCACAATTTGAGGATTTGGGTCCCGGGGCAGAATGTTTTAAACTATGTAAATATTGTACATGTACTCATGTACAACCGTAACTGTCGATACATAAGTGCTAAGTAAAACGTATAGTGATTATGCTGGCTACACATTAAACGCGTGTCCTAATTTCTGTAACGTAACGCCGAAGCTGGTGCGCAGAAAATCGACACAGGAATGGGAAGCCCAGACCGGCCCTGGGCCATTGCTACTCCTAAGATATTTTTGGGTCTGCTGCCCTGGACATGCTGGAGTCCAGGGCAATGGTCGAGCGGACACCCTCGCTGGCAAGGCAGAGGTCATACAGGGGGCTACGGATGGGCAGATCAAATGTGGTGTGAAACCTGAGAGAGCATTTCCAAGGCCAGCACACAGTCGATCGCCTCCAGAGCAGAGGTGCGGAGAAGGGCAACAGGCGTTGGGCAGACGTGAAAGGACACGAGAGATCCATAGTCAACCGAAGCAATATCGGTGCAATCTCGAAAGGAACTATGGGAAGACTTCTGGTGGGGTGGGGTGGGGTGGAGCGCGGGGTGGAGGCTTTTCCGAGCGCAGAGATCCTACCTTGACTGAATTGAACTGAACTGCAAAGTAATAATATAACTATTTTTTTGGGGGAATAGTGTCATTTGAAATTAAAATTCAGCCTTGCCATATCGTGATAAACTGAAGTCAAAACGGGTTTACTCATGCTAATCAACCTCTTCCCTGCCATTGTACTACACTGTAAGCATATTTTTGTTTCTGAAATCGTGTTTCATTCAACCACTAAAAGCCAACACCGTCCGAGAAACATGGAAACAAACTGGGCTCTACAAGAGGCATAGATCCTCATGAGCCCCCGCATTCGCGGGGGCTCATGAGGATCTATGTCTCTTGTAGTTTGATGCTGTTCACGGTTTTTTTCTCTGCAGTGAAGGGGTTAATCACCAGTGCTCATTTATGTCCGCCGAAAAAAACGTTTGTTTAAACGAACATGCAGTCTGTTGGCCTGAGCACGAGTGATTTATATTGCGTAATAACCAGTCATAACTTTATTTACCTATGCTAAGGAGCTGCCTCCGATTTGTTTCCAGTCCATGTCTTATTCTCAAAGTTGCTTATGGACTTTATAGAAAGGTTACTTAGTTATTTGAGTTTAACGCCGAGCAGGCGACTAAGGCCATCTCCTGGCGGGAAGGGTAAAAATCTGTCTAGCCAAACTAAAACAAAGGTTTTACGACAAGATGTAAATATATATCAACAATATTTTTCATGCAAAAATGCCGCACAAGACTTTAACAAGATGGCTAAAACCACCCCACAAAGTCTCTTCTATATGCGCTGGCATGTATTTAACCACTTTTTTTTTTTTTTTGCACAATACGCCCGCGGGTGTACATCAAGAGAAAAATAGAGGCTGTCTGCCTAAATCAAATAGATTGTCTGTCACACAGTGAGAGAGAGAGAGAGAGAGAGAGAGAGAGAGAGAGAGAGAGAGAGAGAGAGAGAGAGAGAGAGAGAGAGAGAGAGACAGACAGACAGACAGACAGACAGACAGACAGACAGACAGACAGACAGAGACAGAGAGAGACAGAGAGAGAGAGCATTGCGTCAATTCATGTATGGCACTGACGTGTCTAGTGCTTTGCGTCAATTCAGAGGTCTGATCCTTCTCTAGAAGTCAAGAATTCTTACTCTTTAATTTTTTTTTTCTGCAATGAATTATTTTATCATCCTCATCATCATCATCAGTCCCTTGCCCGAACTGGGCGTTGGGGGGACTGAAAGGCAGCAGCAACAGACAGTGCTCTCCATTGAGTTCTATTTTGGGCGGTGGCAAGCAAGTCTGGCATCTCGAGTTCGGTCCATTCTTTTATGTTTGCGACCCAACTCTTTCTCTGACGACCTCGCCGACGACTTCCTTCGAGAGTGCCTTGGAGGATAGTCTTGGACAAGGTGTTGTGTCGGGTCACGTGGCCAAACCAAGCAAGCTTGCGCCGTTTCACGGTTGCCAGAAGGGGTTCATGTGGGCCCACCAGGGAAGTGACGATGCTCCGTACATATTCGTTGGTCTTGTGCTCGCGGTACGAGATGTGGAGCAACTTCCTCAGGCACTTGTTCTCAAAGGCCTGGATTTTCTTTTCTGAGTCTGCAAGCAGCGTCCAAGTCTCACAGCCGTAGAGTAGAATAGACACTACGAGGGACTTGTAAAGCCTGTACTTGATGGTGAAGCCGATGGAGTTACTTCGCCATATCCTGTCCAGCCTGGCCATTGCGGATGTTGCTGTACCTATCCTGATACGGATCTCTGCTATGCAACTACCGTCTTTGGACAGGGTGGCTCCCAAGTACTTGAAGCTATTGACCTCTTCTAGCTTCTGGCCGTTCATGTGAATGTTGCTGCTGCTGTCGCTTGTGGTGTTGATCATCACTTTGCTTTTATCCGTACTGATCTCCATGCCATAAGACCCTGCGCTACTTGAAAGTTTGTCAGGTTTTGCAGCTCACTATTGCTGCCTGCCATGAGGTCAATGTCGTCTGCGAATCGAAGATTGCACAGGGATCTGCCACCAATAGAGATTGAAGTATGGTGGTCGTGGAGGTTTTCCTGCATGATCTTCTCCAGGAATATGTTGAAAAGGACAGGAGAGAGCAGGCATCCTTGACGGACACCGATCGTCGTCCTGAAGAACTCGCCTGACTGATTGTTAAGTAGAACCGCGCTGCAGGCGTTCTTGTAAAGCGCTTCTATCATTTGGATCAGCCCCTCCTCTATGTTGAACGATCTCATGACTTGCCAGAGTCCGTCGTGCCAGACGCGATCAAATGCTTTCCTGAAATCAATGAAGTTGTGGTAGAGTTCGCGCTGATGCTGCAGATGTTTCTCGATCAGGACGCGGCAGTTGAAAATCTGCTCTACAGTGCTTCTTCCAACTCTGAAGCCAGCCTGTTCTTCTGCCAGCAGTTCTTCGGCGAAAGTTTTGAGGCGGTTGAGAATGATTCTAAGCATTACTTTGCTAGGGTGACTTATCAGACTGATAGTTCTGTAGTTCTGGCACTGTTTCAGGTTTCCTTTCTTGGGGAGCGGGATCACTAGAGACTGTGTCCATTCTACTGGCCATTTCTTTTGCTCCCAGATCTTTTGACAGAGTGTAGTGAGTACCTTCGTTGTTACTTCTCCTCCATGTTTCAACAGTTCAGCAGGTACGTTGTCTACACCTGGAGACTTTCCTCCCTTCAGGCCGCGTACGGCTGTTTCCACCTCTTCAGCTAACACTGGCAGGTCTTCGGCCTTCCTGGCCCCAGCCTGGTTGTTTTGGAGGATGCTGGTGAACAGCTTTAAAAGGCACAAAGCTGGCTAACAAACGCATCTAATATCTTTCTCCAAGCTATATCCAAAATTCTAAGTGAATAGAACAAAATTTACGGACTCAAATGCGGGTCAACCAATTTTACATAAATGGGATTTTTCTCTTTAACGAGTCATCGAATTTAAATAAGCTCGGAGGCTCTCCGCAATACGTCTCGATCAAAGCAATTCACTAAGTTTAAGGCCTGTACGTACACAAACACCGGAGATACTCGTGTCTACACACACACACACACACACACACACACACACACACACACACACACACACACACACATACACACACACACACACACACACACACACACACACACACACACACACACACACACACACACACACACACACGACACTTCCCGCCAAATGTACATTCAGCAGCGCGGTTATTGTAGCTAGACATGACGTAATTTCCATTGTGTTACGGCTCTGTCAGAGTCCGAGGCCTGTCACGGGCATTCTACTGAAATCGCCCCACCGCGTCCCATCCTAAAAGGCTCTTCTATAATTAGAACGTAACCAGGGAAATATCTAGAGACAATTTGAAAAGGTCAAAACAGTAAAATTCGCATGGTCTACAAATACTCAAATTTTGTTGCAAATGTTGGACTCTCTCAGAAAACTGTCAGAGATTTTGTCCGAGGGATGGAATATCCCGGAACAAAAAAATGTAAAGAGTCCGCTGTGTAGTCTTACACCTAGTGACAATTAAATCGGCACTGCTTTTGCTTTGTTTTTTGTTTTGTTTTCTGTTTCATTCCCATGAACACATCCTTCTGACTTGTTTTCTCTCAAGATTTCGACAGCTCTTTTGGACTCGTCACTTCCAGTGACGTGAAAATTAAAGTGACGTCAGCTAAATTTACTTCTGTCAATGCATGCTTATAAAAGCGACCGTTATATTCAAAGTGGCTGATCGTTATATGGCAACACAAGAACAAGGTCAGCTGTGGCGGCGGATATTTCATAATAAAATAATTGGTTGCCGAACGCATGTGAGATTTGAGAGATACCTGTGAAATGGAGGCGGGTTTCACGAATTATCTTTCACAGGCGAGTGCAATGAAAAAGAAACATGTTGTCCTACACAGCCGTGCGTGGGCCAACGGCGGCCGACATCGGCCCGATGGCCTTTGCGCATTGGGACTGTGATGAAACTCTATTCTCATGCATAGTGTTCACACAGTAGGGTAAATACGATACAGTAGTTGTCAACGGTTTGTTTTGTGCCGATAGTCCTTGAGGCCAAGATCCACGTGGAATCTTAAAGCTTTAGTGATGTTACGATTGTGGTTGTGTTGTCCTGTGAGAGCATACATGTGTTAATCGTAGGAAACGATCTGATATTTATTTGAGCTATCATGGTTACGATTCACGTACCTTTTTGTTCGCGCGTAAAGCGGAATTTGTTTTGTTGTTGTGCTAGGTTTGTTCCGGAAGTTTCTAGCGAAGTCACACGGAGAAAAGCGGTCGATTTTTGTACTGTGTAGTTACGATGAGAATAGACTAGAATCACGCTCTGTCTAGTGACCTCGTGTGGGTAACATCAAAGCGTCGGCATCCTTTTGAAACTCGGTATCAGAGTGAGCCGCTCTTTTGGTCACAAGTTGTTTACTGTGCGCGTGAAGTGTTCAGCCTTTTTCTTGTGTGTATTGAAGTTTTGTGAAGGTTCTCGAAGTTTCCGAACTGCCTACCATACTTTTGTGAGATGTCATTTTACCAAGGATTTGGAGCTGAAGTGAACAGCCAAATTTTTGTAGCCTATTGTGGTTTTCTAGAGGGTTCATGTTTTATCGATGTTTGTGAGTTTCAGTTGCGTAGATTATTTTGATTGGTTGAGTTGTTTGATTTTCCTAGATTATTCTTGAAATTAGTGCACTATAAAAAATTGGTGCTGGGGAAGCACGTGGGTACATTGTCTAGCATTGTCAGTGTAGAGACACGCAGTTTATCGTAGGTACGTGGCCCGTATAGGGTGTACATTGTGAGAGACGCTGTATGAGAAACTTTGTGTCGCAGTGTGGACATTGCAGAAGAGACTTTGTATCAGTGTTTGTTCATTTGGACTTGCATTGTGTGGAGATCGCATCGCTGAATTAAAATATTGTTGGGACTGTTACTCCAGTATTGTCTACATCCTAAGCCACGTGTGACGGATTGCAGCTGAATGAGGTTTATTTAAAAAGAACCTTACGTGTGTGCATCTGGTGTGGTTATTATACTACGACTACGATTCTACCACGTAACAAGTGAGTTGTAGGCCAGAGCTCAGTCAGGCAGAGCAGTAAATTATTAGTGCGGGTTATACTGTCAGCTTGGACAGACGTGTGTGAGATACCTTAGCCCGTATTCCAAGACTCTTTAACCTAGAATTCAGGTATGTTTCTAAATATGTATATTGATAGTTGCTTAGTTAAAGACGGTATGCGTTGGTAAGAGTAATTTGGTTGTATAGCGTTGTCTGGGTTGGTTCAGTTATGTGGTTTGGAATTCAGTGAGGTAACCGGTGTTTTCGTATACAGTTATTTACCGAGATGGATAACTAAAGGAATGTAAGGGGTGTATGTCTAAGTCATTATGAAGGTAGTACGTGGTTGGTTAAGCATAGTCTTTTCCAGTGTATAGAATAACGTATAGCGAGAGTGTTAGGTTATAGTCTGTTTCAAGGTAGTGGCAGAGTTATAGGGGTGTTACGAAAGTAGTTCGGGTTATAAAGCAGTGTGTGTGTGTGAATGAACGTGTGAGCTATTTTATCTGCCAGGTTACGTAATGTTTCTCATATGATCCAATATGTTGTGTGTTTAGCAAGTGTTACGTTTTAGGACTTTATTGTGTTCAGAGTGCTTGTTGGAGTTGGAGCGACGGACGCCGAGACGTCAGTCACCAGGGACCTAATGCGAGGTCATCTCTCCATCTCTTCACTCGGGGAGTGAGCGGCCGGTGCCAAGACACTTGGGTCACAGCGAAGATACAGTACGAGTAACGAGGACGTCCACGATACGAGAGACAGGACGACTCGAGGGGCGTACGAGAAGGACTTGCACGCCTAGACGTGAAAGGACTGAACGTAACCAGGCGAGAACACCAAACAGGTTGGAGAGTGAGAGACTAATGCCTTGCCTGGCAGTGATATTGTGTGTATGTGGATGTGGTGTTAAGATGCTGGTAGTGGGAAAGAAGTGGTGTATATGGTTGTGATAGTTTGTGAGCATTCTTCTTTTATTGTTTATCGTGTATAAAAGTTACGTTAGAAAGGGAGCCCGTGTGTTGAGTTTTACCCCATGAATGCGCCCGTCTGAGTCAGTGGCGGTGTATGCGTCTGTTGTGCGAGAGTATGTACGTGCGACTGGGGGCGAGTCTGCGTGCGTTACAGGGACGGTCCCTAGAAGACATTGAATCAAGTTTATTAATGGGTTAATGACGACAGTGTCTACGAAGACAAGACGCACTTTCGGGTTGAAACCTCCAGACAAGGGAAGTAAACCCAACGCAGAGTCGAAAACAAAGCAGATATGAGGAATTCTGTCTCTTAAAAATGTAGATCTGTGCCGATCTGTGGACACAATGAAATACATGAAATCGTCGACTGTGTGTCAGAAAGGTCATGGTTTCGGTAACTGCGTTGTTGCCGTAAAATATGGAAGAGATAGCATAGGTACGGCAGAGAGGTCACAGCATTATTATCAGATTTGTAATGAGGCTCTCAGGCATTGGATTAGTAGTTAATGGAAACTGCGGGATCTCACGAGGATCTATGCCCCTTGCTGAGACTAATTTGTATTCATGTTTTTTGGAAGGTATTGGCTTTGGCATTTTGAATGAACCAAGATTTCAGAAATAAAAATGTACGTAACTGTAAGTACAGCGGTAGGGAAGGGGTTAATAAGCATGAATAAACGCGGTTTTGAGTGTGTCTTTAGTTTAATTATTACAATAAGCCAAAGCCGAACTATATTTTCAAATAATATGGGTGTTTTTTTTTTAGTTGTATAATTACAGCGCACCAGCTTACGTGTCAGGGGAGTGGTTAAAGGGTTGGCTCGCAATTATCTCTCCAAAATCCATGTTTGTGCCTTTTTTTATCAACCTTCTGTGACCATTAACCATTTCGAAGGGTCAACGAAATTAACGTGCACATGTATAGGTAGGTTTGGTAGGTTTTAACATCCGCTCCGTTAGTACCAAATTTGACTGAAGAGTTTTAATAAACCTGATTATATATATATGAGAAAAAGAATAAAAGGTATTTTCACACGTTTGACATTGGTATGTTCAGAAACGTCTGCCCACAAAGTTACCTCGGGCCTCATTTGAAGACTATGGCTTGACTAGTCTCCTAGAAAATGCCAACGTTAAAGTTTACTATGCACGACGGACGGAAGAAAACGGCGTACGGATAGATGAACACAAGTACATAGACTCCGTTTTGACATCGCGCGTGATCTAAAAATAGAATTTAACAAATTGATCGACAGTTAATGAATTGCAACGGTTGTCCTTTCAAATCAATTGTGCATGCACGCCACGCTCCCATGCCATTTTGCCTGCAAACACAACCCATCCTCAAGTAATATAGATCCTCATGAACACAGTGCTGGGAACTCTAAACACACTGAAGGGCTAAGCGGCAATACTGGCTTAAAAAAGGCGTATATCTTCATGCGATGAGGATGTATGCCTTTTTAACCCATTTAGCCCCAACACGCTACAGTAGGTGATGTATAGACCATGATAATTCAAGGGTAGAGCCAGATTAGCTTGGCGCCACTACCCTTGGATTATCATGATCAGTCTATCTCCTGCAACTCTTCGGTAACACCTCCACAATTTGGGACATGTGGCCATGGGGCAAAATGGGTTAAGCTGGAATTGCTTCTTTGCCCATCGGCGGAATAAGAGTTGCCAGAGCTCTGTTCGTGTTGAAAATGCCAGGTGTTGGAAGAGAATATATAGCGTGGTTTATTATGTCAGATTTAGTACAAAATTTTTGCGATAGCCTGGACGCAGTCAGCAGAACGCTCAGCAGAATTTTGTTAACAGTGTGCAGTGATAGATCAGCAGAACAGTCTTTAAATATTTTATTGTGCAGTGATTATTAATCTTAATCAAAAAGAACACAAGACAAGACAACAGGTGCAGGGGCAACAGCATCTACAAGAACAACGTGAATTAGAAAGAAGACGACAACAAAGATATTAACAGCAAACCACCACGGAACAAATGTAAAACACAGCAATAACAACACGTGAACAAAACTCCACGTACGAACAAGAAAAAGTAGAGAACAGAAAAGCAAAGCGAATCAAAACCCAAAAACTTAACTTGTTGAGGTAAACCTTTTTTAAAAAAAACATAAATAAATGGAATTTAAACACACACACACACACACACACACACACACACACACACACACACACACACACACAAACAAAATAACAAAACAACTTGTAAAAACAACAACAACTTAGAAACAAACAAATAAACAATAAAAGCAACGTACAGAAAGGCAATACGAAACAACCCATCAAATTAAATCAAACCCAAATCGACCAGCTATACAACCAAACAATAACAGCAGACAACCATCCAACCAAACTACCAACATCAAACAGACAACCAGCCAATCAACCAATCAACCGAACAATCAGCCACAACCAGACAACCATCCCAACACCACAAAATAACAACTAAATGATAGACAACATAAACTCAGCACCACTAAACTAACCAATAATAATAATAATAATAATAATAATAATAATAATAATAATAATAATAATAATAATAATAATAAAGGAGGACGAACACACACATAAATACCATCAGTCAACGAAAATACGCCAATAACAACAAGCGAAGCACAATAAAATACATCAAAAGATTAAAGCAAAGAAAGCAAAGCAAATCAAGACAAAACAGACAAAAGCAACACAACAAAAGCAACAAAAATAAAACCAGACAAGGCAAGACCATCACGACTACAACCACCCAACCAGCAACAACTTTTTTTTGTTCCTTTTTTAACTTTAAGCCATCCAAATAAGTGATCAACGGACAAAATAAGCACACACACACACACACACACACACACATACATACACACACACATACACACTCGCGCACGCTCACATACACACACACACACACACACACACACACACACACACACACACACACGCGCGCGCACACACACACACCAGCAATAATAACAAAGTGTTTACAATCAAGCTTGAAGAAGAAAAAAGCAAAGAAGCGAAGAAGAATGAAGAAGAAATCAGCAGCAACAACAACAACGATTCACAGAGTGCTAGCTGCTGTACTGTGCGTGGTGCTGTGGTCAACAGTGGAGGCAGTAGACACTTTTACTCTGTCAAAACAGCTGGGTAAGTGTCATAATGTAGCTCGAACACAACACCCGACAGATGTGATTTCTTGACCCGAATCAAAGTCGAGTTGGACATTTGATTCGGGCCTCGTAATAATAATAATAATTTACCTGTTATCGTTATCACATCTGCCTATATCAAGCAAAATGTTGCTCAATATAATATAATATAATATAATATAATATAATATAATATAATATAATATAATATAATATAATATAATATAATATAATATAATATAATATAATATAATATAATATAATATAATATAATATAATATAATATAATATAATAATAATAATAATAATAGTAATAATAATAATAATAATAATACATGGTATTTATATGGAGCATTCCGCATATTTATAATATAACTCAATGCGTAGGCGAAAACGACACACACGCGCACACACACACACACACACACACACACACACACACACACACACACACACACACACACACACAAACACAGAGAGAGAGAGAGAGAGAGAGAGAGAGAGAGAGAGAGAGAGAGTCTGCAGAAGGGGGGGGGTGTACAGAAAACCGTAGAGATTACACGAAAGTCTGCGAGAAAAGGTAAGTTTTTAACTTTGCTTTGAACTGCGTAAGGGGGAGGCATTTCTCAGCTCAGTTGGTAAGGAATTTCAAATTAAAGAAGCAGTACATCTGAAAGAGCGTTCACCGGCAGATTTGAGATGGTACTTTGGAACTTTGAGAAGTTTTTCTCCCGGTGAACGCAGTAAGTAATTGGACTGGAGGAAAGGTATGACGGAAGACTGCCATCAAAGTGGCGGTATGCAAGGGTCGCAATCTTAAACTGTATGCGGGATTGGATTGGAAGCCAGTGAAGGTCTTTCAGTATAGTGGTTACGTTGACTCGTTTTCACCTGCGCTTCACAAGCCTTGCGCCATTATTTTGAACTCGCTGAAGGTGACTAATCTGCTCAGATGGAAGACCGAAAAGCAGAGAATTGCAGTAGTCAAGACGGCTCGTACTAAAGCATTCACTAACTTTGCAGAGGCAGACTCAGAAAGACTGTGTCGGACAGAGGCGATGCGTCTCAGAGAGTATGAAGCACCACGACAGATTTCACCGACGTGATCCTGCATACTCAAAGTCTTATCGAGCTTAACACCAAGATATTTGACCGAAGACTGAAATGGAATGTCAGTGTCATCTATGCGTAAAGACTCAGTGTGAATTTGTTGAAGGCGGGATGCTGAGCCAACGGGCAGTAACTCAGTTTTTTCTGGGTTTAACATAAGTGTGTTACTGTCCATCCATTTCGTGACATCGTCAACACAATACTTGATGC
>BTPG01000002.1:29523386-29550886 GCA_036245525.1 Semisulcospira habei
CCTGCTCAATTCAAACTTTTACCGCGTGTGTCTGTGGGTTTTCTCTGTCCTGGCCATCACTGGTAACGCCGGGGTGATGATCTACAGACTCTGTTTGGAGATGGACGGCTCGTCTGCTTCACACCGCTTGCTTGTCCTCAACTTGAGTCTCTCCGACTTTCTGATGGGGGTGTACATTGCCATTATCGGTGCAGCCGACGCTTTGTTTCGTGGACAGTACGTGTCTAAGCAAGCTGAGTGGAAAGAAAGTGCTGCGTGCAAAGCTGCCGGCTTCCTAGGACTGTTGTCGAGTGAGGTGTCAGCCTTCGCTATCTGTCTGATCACGCTGGATCGCTTCCTGGTCATCCGCTTTCCCCTTCATCACCGCCTGCACCTGACCAAGCTGTCATCTCTCGTGGCCTGTGTCGCCGTCTGGATCGTGGGTTTGGTCCTGGCTGCCGTCCCCTTGCTGCTGTCTACCTGGCAGTTTTACGGACTGAACGGTATTTGTCTGCCCTTGCCCATCACGCGCAAACCGTTTGCCGGACAAGATTACGCCTTCGGAGTTTTCATCGTTCTCAACTTCATCATCTTCCTCATCATCGGTGTTGCCCAGGCTGCCATCTTCTTCTCCATCCGCAGCTCAGCTAAGGCTGAAATTAAACATCGCCGCAAAGAAGAGGTGACCATCGCTCGCCAGCTCATTCTGATCGTCATGACCGACTTCTGCTGCTGGTTCCCTATCGGTCTGACGGGGCTGCTGGCTTCTGGCGGGCTTCCCATCCCAGGCGTTGTCAACGTGTTGGCGGCTGTCTTTGTGCTGCCCATCAACTCGGCCGTCAATCCCTTTCTGTACACGCTCAACAAGTTGTTGGAGAAGAGAGAGCGGAAACGCATGGAGAAACGGATCCTGAAAGTGATGAGTCACCTGGAAAGCGAGCTGCAGAGATGGCCGCGCCAGAAAGTGGAGGGACTGATGCAGTACTGCCTCAGGGCAAACCTGGTTGACAGGGACGTTTTCCTGCAGACCACAGATCAGGGGTCAGTTGCATGAGCGAGCTTAGTCCTGCACCAGCCACTAAGCAAGGCGCGCCGCTATAGCGGCGCGCCTTGCTTAGTGGCTGGTGCAGGACAAAGCTCGCTCATGCAACTGGCTCAGGTCCCACTGCGGTAATGATGCTCGGCCATGGCTCATCTCTGCCATTATGATCGCGTGACAGATACACTGTGGTCTCAGCAAGAGAAATTGAACCTCATGAGCCCCCCGCCATTGCGGGGGCTCATGAGAATCTATGTCTCTTGCAACTGCGTGTTCATCTTTTCTCAACATTGAAGGTGCTAAATGCTTACCACAGGTCGTGTTGGAAAAAGTCGCTCAATTTGACTTAGAGCTGCAAACCTTGCCACGTGCGGGATTAGAGGAGTTGTTTCATTGCTTGACAGGGAACGCTCTGTGCATATGCTGACCAGAGACCAAGCTGGCGAATGCCTGCCACAGGTCGGGTTGGGAAAAGTCGCTCAACCTAACTCATTCGCGGCCAGCCGCATCCCGATGTGTGGCTTATGTCGCGCATCCGGATGCGGCTGACCGCGAATGTGTTAATTGAGAGCTGCAAACCTTGCCACGTGAGCGATTAGAGAATTTGTTTCAGCACAGCCTCGAAGCCGGA
This sequence comes from Semisulcospira habei, assembly GCA_036245525.1. Taxonomy (NCBI): domain Eukaryota; kingdom Metazoa; phylum Mollusca; class Gastropoda; family Semisulcospiridae; genus Semisulcospira; species Semisulcospira habei. Next base: position 29,525,036 of record BTPG01000002.1, read on the forward strand.
ATGGTTGACAGGGAGCGCTTTCTGCAGATGCTATCCACAGGCTGCGGTGACTGCCAGTTGACGATAAGCTCGTAAACCAGGCGAATACAAAGGGAAAGCGCTTGGAGTCCCTGCTATGTTAAACGCGTGAATGGGTCGCTTATAACGACAGGGATATTATACGAGAAACTGAAATTCATGTAGAAGGGTCTAGTCAATGGACAAGCCACTATATGATGTGATAGATTTCAGACCTCCCGCCAGTTTCTCCACGAGATTTTGGGATCAATAGATTCCACGTCATTAGCTTATAATGATGGTCCAAAAAACGATTTACGTCACTTGACAGCAAGATGACGTCATATTCTTGCAGTTCATAATTTCTTTGACGTCTCGTTCTTGCAGTACACGTGATTCTTGGAAACACTGTACTCCCTGAAGGGCTCTTTACGGGAAGAACAAGAAAAATTATAAGTAATTCTGCACGACCAGCTGACTAATTTTACCAAGACAGATCTGCGGCGGAGATTTAAAAAATGTCACATGTTCAAACATGTAGATTTTGTTTTCGGTCTAACGACAAAAACGATTCATCCTAAGCAAAGGATCCGCTCAACTTGTATTGTGTTCCATCATACTGTATCTACAGTGAACGTAACTGTTCTAGAGCGTTGGGATCCCAAATATCTTATGCGACACCATCATCTCATCAGCTAAGTTTGCGCGCCACCGATTCTGAACGGATGGATTCGGGGCCTCGGTTCTAGAGCCCAAATAATTAGCTGAGGCCCAGGCCAGGGTTAGTTGACGATAGGCTTAGAAAAAGCCCGCCAGATTTAAAGACACTTGCGGAGTTTGCCCACTCAGAAATCAGAGTTAGCAGAAAGGCAGCTGTGATATTCGCGCAGTCCACAGTAGAGGGATTGACTCAGAACTGCTTCAAGCAAACCTGGAGAACGAAGCCGGCATTTCTGCAGTGTATGTTAGCTGCGAGTTTCCACAGGACTCTTGCTCAAGGTAAACCTCACAGACACGGAACACTTTAGGCAGTCGACCTCTGACCTCACTCACATTCATTACCCCATTTAGCCCAGACGTACTACAGCGGGAGATAGAACGAGCATGATATTTCAAGGGCAGTGCCAGGTTAGCTTGGCGCCTGACGGCGCCAAGCTGATCTGGCACTGCCCTTGAAATATCATGCTCGATCCATCTCCTACAACTGCTACGTTATCGTTAGCTGACACCTCCAAAATTTGAGAAATGCGTCTTTAAGGTCCGGTAGGTTCTCATCAGGCGCTACCCGTTTGCTCATGGTAGCATTAATGGTAGTGCTTGATGCATGTAGATGTCCCCCCCTTGCAACTGAAATTGAAAAGATACCTGCCAATGCATTCGCATTACAGACATTAACGTATTGTGCAGTTCCCCACGGAACATAATAGCTTAAGGGTAGTGCTTGATTAGCTTTGTGCATTAGACGCCGGTTAAAGATTCTGTGACAATTGCAGGTTGCAGGGGCGGATCAGTTACCTCGAAGGGGTGAGGGGGGGGGGGTTGGGAGGGGGCTTCCAACGTTTTGTTTGGCACCTCAAAAGGCCTGCTTCCAAGGGCCAAAAAATCGAAGGGGTGTGTGGAGGGGGGAGAGAGAGAGAGAGAGAGAGAGAGAAGCTAGCGCGTGCGTGTTAAGACTCACTATTCGCAAAAATATCAAACAACGGAGGGCGGGGGGGGGGGAGGCAAGGGGAGGGGCGGGGGTGTCCAAACACCCCAAAAATAAACTTTGTTATGGCATTTTGAAGAATTTTCGGAAGGGAGGGTGGGGAGGTTGGGGGGGGGGCGTGGAACCCTGGAAACTCCCCCCCCCCCCCGGGCGATCCGCCCCTGAATTGTAACATTGCCGCAAAGCGCGTAACAAAAAGTGCTTGTGTTTGTGAGCAGCGTGCGGCTTTGGGTACTAATTTCTGTCAGTTTTACTCATGTTAGCGAATGAACTGTTCTTCAGCGTATTTTACTCCATTTGCATTTACTCTTTGTTCTTGTTTTTACACAACGTGTATTTCTGAGAAATAATATCTGTCAGTTCCATTTAAGTACAAATGGTCCATCTGCATATAACTAATATATTATTTCCACATGTTCGTTGCATTTATTGTTTTCTTTCAAGTTGGCAGATAAGTGGTCTTTAAGCGTATGTTATTCCATTTACATCTAGATGTAGAGTTCGAATATATATATTTGTGAGAAATAATATTTATCGATTTCATTCATGTTCAGCTCGCGAATTAATTGTATCTGTGTATGACTAATATACCATTTTCACGTACCCGCTTTTTTTTTTTTTTAAGCTGGCAGATATATGGTCCTTCATCTTATTTTATTCCATTTTCATTTACTCTTTGTAGAGTTTTCACACTACATGTATTTCTGAGAAATAATATTTATCAATTCCATTCATGTTCATCTGGCAAATAAGTGGTATCTTTGTGTACGATTAATATACCATTTTCATCTACCCGTTGCATTTTTTAAAATGTTGGCTAATGAATAGTCTTTTAGCGTATTTTGCTCCATTTACATTTTCTTTTTGTAGAGTTTGTATGTATTTGTGACAAATAATGTCAATGAATTTCATTCATGTTCTGCTGGCGAATAAATGGTCCTTAAGAGTATATATTATAAGTTATTGGTAGCAGGGGTTTGCGACACGGACCCTTGTAGGCCTGAGGGAGGTCAAAGAAACCATTGTACCCCGAAGGCCTTTTGCCTCCCGTAGGCCTACAAGGGTCCGTGCAACAAGCCCCTGCTACCAATAACGTATTTGTTTTCATTCCACCACAATTTTCGTAAAAGAAATCCTGAAGAAATCTTCCGACCTGGATCACGCCAGACATGACTGACGTCAAAGATATATACATCTTTTCACATAATAAACTTATGACGTAATTTAAAATATTTCATGACGTTGCCATCTCTTGTTGTTTCGAACAACACTAAGTAACTATTTACTTTAGAGCGTTTTGGTGAGCTTTTATGGAACAAAACTCGCATCCAAGAAGCGTCAAAAAGAGGGCTACACAAAGACCGCCATTTTTCACTACAAGGGTTTTTGTAGCTCGTTTATGTGGTTCAGTTTAAGCTAAAAGATTGGTCGTGTGACGTTGGGATGAAAACAAAGAGTCTTACATCGGTGTTTAGGTGATGCTGAGAATCTCTCTCTCTCTCTCTCTCTCTCTCTCTCTCTCTCTCTCTCTCTCTCTCTCTCTCTCTCTCTCTCTCTCTCTATCTCTCTATCTCTCTCCTCCTCCTCCTCCTCTCTCTCTCTCTCTCTCTCTCTCTCTCTCTCTCTCTCTCTCTCTCTCTCTCGTTCTTTCAAAACATTTAATAACGGCGACTTTCTGCGGGATCTGCGCAATACTCCTTTCAGGGACGTGTATAACCACACTTCTCCTGACAGTGCCCTGTCGTACTGGATGGATCTATTCCTTGGAGTCCTAAATAAGCATGCGCCCATACGAGAAAAACGAGTTAAGCACTCTACCCTGCCACCCTGGTTAACAGTAGATGTCAAACAGGCCATGTCATTTAGAGACAAACTTAAGAAAGAAAAACAGTTTGATGAATATAAGAAACAACGAAATCGTGTTAAATACTTAGTGAAAGCGTCAAAAAAACTGTTCTTCCAGGAAATGATTAGGGACAAAAAAGATACAGCATCGGTGTGGAAAGCCCTGAACGTTATAACAAAGGATAAATCAGCCCCTGAAATACCATCCCATTTGTCAGCTGATATATTAAATAAGCACTTCCTATCGACAGCTGAAACACTTGCTCAGTCAGCTGCAAGTAGTAACACAGAGTACCAAGTTCCTAGTGTACTGGGAAAATACTGTGAGGCCAAAAATATGCTGCAGACATTCATCATTCCTGATATTACCGTCGCTGAAGTCGGCAAATTCATCTCTAGCATGCCGAACAAAAAGTCCACCGGGATGGATGGTATAGACAACAAAATTCTGAAAATGTCACTACCATATACGGTAGAGGCACTCACTTATATCTTTAACCTCTGTATAAAACACAGCACGTTTCCAACTATTTTCAAAGAGGCCAAGGTAATTCCAATCCCTAAATCAAAAGATCTTGAAGATGTCAATAACTACCGTCCTATCTCACTTTTGTCAGCCTTGTCAAAGCCCCTTGAAAAACACATACAAAAACACCTCCTCGATTTTCTAGAAAAGGGTAATTTCATAAATATTCATCAGTCCGGCTTTAGACCGAAACACTCATGTCAGTCAGCACTGGCACACATTGTAGACAGCTGGCTGGAATCAATAAATAAAAACCTGATGTCTGGAGCTGTTTTCTTAGACCTACAAAAAGCATTTGATCTTGTCGACCATGACATTCTCTTAAAGAAGCTAGCAGCATACCATATAAGTGAAACTGCCATAGCATTTTTTAGATCATACCTAAAAGACAGAAAACAAAAGGTATATACTCATGGAAAATACTCTAAACAAGGACAAGTTAACTACGGTGTCCCCCAGGGGTCGATCTTGGGACCTCTTCTATTTATAATATTCATTAATGATTTGCCTTTGCATATTACTAACACTGATGTTAATTGCAACCTGTTTGCGGACGATACGAGCCTCCATGTTTCAGGTAAAAAAACAGCTGACATTACCATTAGCTTACAAAGTAGTCTCAGCGAGGTTTCCGACTGGTGTAGAGAGAATCATATGGTTCTTCATCCAGGAAAAACAAAGAGTATTTTAATCACTACACGACAAAAACACCAACGCCGACCACAGCCGTTACATTTACAACTGAACGCTAAACCGATAGAACAAGTCACAGAGCGTAAATTCTTGGGAATACACGTTGACGAACAATTATGTTGGGAGACGCATATAAATACAGTCTGTAAAACCATTGCTAAAAACACTTTCCTGTTGTCCCAGCTTAGACAAGTAACGGATACACATACTCGTAAACTGTTTTTTCATGCCCATATCAAGTCTCACGTTGATTATGTCTCCACAGTGTGGGACGGTTGTAGTGATGTTCACATGAACAGGTTAAACTCTATATATAAAAGAGCTGTCAAAATGATAGATACGCGGCCCATTCCTACCACAGACAAATTTAGACATCTAAACATTCTCGGCCTACGTCAACAACTTAGTTTCAACAAATGCATCCTCATGCACAAGATATTAAATAACATGACACCGCAGTATCTAACCACCAAATTTGTGCCACAGCAAGAACGCGAACGGTCCTCAAGGAACAATACTTTACCCCTACCTCTGCCTAGAATTGACCTCTTTAAAACTAGTTTATCCTTTTCTGGACCGTTTGTATGGAACACTATTCCTGCACATTTGAAGACTATAGCCTCACTTGGAATCTTTAAAACGAAACTTTTCGATTACCTGATGAGCCAAACATAGCAACACTGGGCATTTAAACAAACCGTGTTGGTTAATGCTTTTATGTAATATAATTATGCATTTATCTATATTGTTGGTGTGTGTGTGTGTGTGTGTGTGTGTGTGTATGTGTGTGTATGTGTGTGTGTGTGTGTGTGTGTGTGTGTGTGTGTGTGTGTGTGGTATAAGATGAATGTTAAGTGTTATTATTTTGTGTCATTTTTTAAAAAAATTTTATTGTTGCATGAAATAATATGTGTAAATATAATTCTTTATTATTATTATTATCTTTTAATCTATTTTATCTTGTAGATGTTAGCAACGGCAAGTTTGTAAAATGACGATTTGTTTCTGTCAAAACTTTTTACCGTTGATAAATAAAGTTTCATCATCATCATCATCTCTCTCTCTCTCTCTCTCTCTCTCTCTCTCTCTCTCTCTCTCTCTCTCTCTCTCTCTCTCTCTCTCTCTCTCTCTCTCTCTCTCTCTCTCTCTCTCTCTCTCTCTCTCTCTCTCTCTCTCTCTCTCCTCTCGTGGTCTTCAAACCTTATCCCAAAAGAGACAGCGAGTAGGATAAGGTTTTAAGACCACGAGAGTGAGATTCTCAGTGTTCCCTAAACTACCGACGTAAGAATCTATTTCTTACTAACCTTTTTCTTTGCATAAATCCAGTGTGGGTTGGTTTTCAGCACACGCCTAACTACAACAGAGCCGCCGATGTGTCAGGACAAAGATCTTGACGTAATTTACTTTGTAATGTGATGTCAATATTTTGAATCTTAGAGAAATGTTTCCACATGATGACGTAATAGCGCACTACATGTTTCGCTGGCAAATAAATGGTCCCTCTGAGCATACCTAATATACCATTATCACCTACCCGTTGCATTTTTTCTAAAGTTGCCTGATAAATGGTCCTTAAGCATATTTTATTCCATATGCATTTGTTCTGTGTATAGGGTTATTGTATGTGTGAGAAAGAAAATCTATCAGTCTCACCCACGTTCTACTGACGAATGGATTAATAACTAATATACCTTTTTTTTCTTTTCTAATTGACACTATTATGTATCAATTGCATTCATGTTGACGTATTAAAACGGTCCATCTGCGTATTTACATTAACACGTTCAGTGCCCGTTGTCAGTGCTCGTGTTTCTTCGTGAATTCATCATCAACAAACCCTGGCTGTTCCAGGGACATGGATTCAAAGTGGTGCCAGCATGGGGTATAGATCCTCATGAGCCCCCGCAACTGCGGGGGCTTATGAGGATCTATACCTCTTGAAGTTGGATGTGTTCAAATTTTCTCGTCACTGAACGGGTTAACCTTGTATAGAGATTGTATGTGAGGGATGAAGGTGTGGGTTTGTGTAGTGAACCCGATATTTGTGTACTGTTATCTGCGACTACGAGTTCTACTTCATGTTGTTAGATATAAATATTAACCCATTCAGCCCTGACGCACTACAGCAGGAGATGGATCGACCATGATAATTCAGGGGTAATGCCAGATTACCTTGGCGCCTGTCGGCACCAAGCTAATCTGGCGCTGCCCCTGAATTATCATGGTCGATCCATCTCCTGTAATTTGTGCATAGGCATTAGATGATGCCTCCAGATTTGGGGAAATAACGACCGTCGGGCTGAATGAGTTAATACTTGTTTTAAACCCCGTCAAAATTATAGCTTTTGGTCACATCTGGACTGTGTCGCAAAAATAATCGAAGCGCGTACATTTTGTGTTTTCTCGCTTGTCAGCGATTTTTTTTACAACAAAAAAAAATACATATAGCTATGAAATATAGTATATGGAATATAGACGTGAAATATGTCGGGACATATGTGTGCTGTGATTTGGGACCTTACGGCTGTAAGCCGTGATGACCAAACTCACAGAGCAGCACACCTTAACGTGGTGTATGCTGCCAGGAAAGGATGTAGTCCACAAGCTAGGAAGTTCTACCGTGCACACACCCCCCCCCCCCAGTACTCAATAAGATGGGTTTCAAAGTGTTCCTTAGTATGTCCTGAGATGTTTAAGCCATGTTCCCCGAAAATCCTTAGGAACACACCAGAGATATAGCCGATGGCGCAAGGGTACCCCCATTCACACTCTTCGCAGGTGCTAAAATGAGGTTGAGAAACATTTTCCTCTAAATAAATCAGAATTCATTCCAGAAACCCAAATCAGGCAATATTATGTCTAGGCACACCTTCTGCATCCTCTGCAAACAACAGAATGAAAAAAATATTGAATCTCTGGCTCACAGTGAAGGTATTTGTGCACCCAGTAAACGACCATTTCCGCGAAATCGCAAAAAAAGACAAAAATAATGTGTCAGATGCCTTCAGACATTTTCTATAGCACTGACAGTCCATTTTCAGGTTTACATCATTAAAACAGGATGTCACAATTATTATAAACTTGACTAGGTGATGCTGTGATCACTGTGAGTGCCACAGTGGTTGATTTTGTATCCCTACCCACAAGTTGTAAAAATACACAAAATTAATTAGAAAAAAATTGTTTTTACGTTATTCCATTTTATTTTGACCTCTCTTTACCTATTAAGTTTCAATAATGTGAGTATAAAGTGCAAGAAAATAAGTAAAGTCGGCATCCTTTACGGTACATTCGTGGTGAATGATAACTTTTTTCCATTTAAAATTGCCGAATTGGGAAACGTACGTTGTTTCCGGTGCCCACAGAAATTTTGTACACAACCGATAGGTCTTTGTTAGGTTTTATTGGTTAGGATAGAGTACCACAGTTACTCCTAACCTGATTTTGTGATGCTATGATGCATTTAGGGGCCACAGTGGCTGAATCTGCTGCCCTACCCCCATTTTACCAGTACGCAAAGTAACGCAAAATAATCATAAAAATTGCTTACGTCATACTCCTCCGTTTAAATATTTTTTGTTGCCAGTTTTTTTTAAAGTATGCATATTGAGCATAACAAGTTGTGATCATTTCATTAATTTCAATGTAACCCATCAATTTAATTGTAACTATTTTTAACTGGCTGGTCTTTTATGTGATATTTTACCTAGTGTAAGGCGGGTCTAGTAAGGTCTCCCCTTTTCCTTTCATTTATTTTCATCTAGAAATGTGTAAATATGAATGCGTAATAAAGTTTAATGGTTCCTAATAGCCAAAACAATGTTATCAAAATACTTAGTTTCCACATGTCGACCACGAGATCTCCACTTCCACCTTCTGCAACGTTCAATTTTTTATGGCCGTCTTTAAATCTTATATTGTTCTGGATGCCAATAAGTGAGCTGTCAATAGCTAGGCAGCATGTTTTCAGAGTTTGGTGTATAGGGGCGTGTCTTCTGGTCAGAACTGCCAGCAGACCGCTTCTGTGTATGGACATGTTTGGAGAATGTGCTAAGGAGACTGATTTTCTACGCCAAATTCGCATAGGGCTGTTCCCGCATGACCCAATCCTTCGAGGTGAGTCCAGCAGGGTCCTTACGGTCTGTGAACATTTGTGAAAGTTGTTAAAAAATGACAAGGCTTTTTCAGGGCCCTGGAAAGTCTGTCAATTTCAGTCCTTTTCCTTAAGTCTGTGAAAGTTTGTACAAAATTACAACGTGCTGGCAGACTTTTGTCTACTTCTTTTTTTTTTCTCCCCCAATTTGTGACTATTCCATTGCGAACGATCATGCTGACGCTTGTTGCAAGTGATATATATTTAGCTCTGATCATAAAGTGACTGCAAGGCCTTTCTGCCGAACATTCTGATTGGTTGTTTACGTTTCTACCGAAGTCCGCCATTCGCTAAGCGTTCTTTTATTTTGGTATCTCTTCATGCATTAGGCACGGAAGCTTCAAATAATTGCTGATACAGAGTGATCTGATTAAAGTGTGTAAACCTTCAGGCTTCATTTTGGGTTTGTGAAACGTTCCTGCTTTTCTGTATGGACCCAGTCCAGAGTAATCAGTGCGTAGATGAAAGATGGTGGCCTGGCTCTCCCTGTTCAGCTTGTTGATGTAATCTGCCCACGGGCTGCAGCCGCCATTCTGCTGTTGCCAATCACTTTGTTGTTGTAGTGTCTCCATTCCCAGCTAGTCCAGAATGCACTGGAATCCACTGCAGCACTATTTTGTGGACAGGGCATCCAGTCTATCTTGAAGCTTCCTGGTGAGATCAGTGGATCAAGCTGCTGCCTTTCCCTAGCTAGTGCTCTGCTGCTGTGTTGAGCACATGCAGATCTGTACGATAGTTGGAGCTGCTGCCACCAGCTGGTAAGGAGAGGGAGGTAGTAGTGCGGTCTGCACAACACTTCCTTCATTCCGCACGGCATCTTGTGTGGTATCACAGCTGCTGTGAGGGTAGCGCTTGTGCACAACCTCCAGCAAGATGGCTTTGTGCAGTGCCGCGACCTTTGGCAAAGAGTCCTGGAACATTGTTTATGTTGTCTTGAAGGCTCTTTCGAGATGTCCAGGTATCTGAAGGGAGCTGTTCACACATCTTTGGGCTTGGTTCCAGGACGTCAGTGTTAGCCCTTTGCAGGACCTTCAGTTGGCGGTTCAGAGTTGGGCGGTTCAGATTTGGACATTTCTGACGGTTCTTGGTCTGCTCCTGTAGTCTCCCATGCTGTCGGTGTTTAGTAAGTTTCTTCATCGTGTGTGCTGTTCTGCATTCCAGTGGCTCCAATGTCCTCCATTTCCTAAATTGGGGTGCTCCAGATGGCTCTAAGAATGTCACTGCATCATGAGAATGACACATGTTCTGCATCTTGTCAAGCCTGGCTTTTTGGGTTTTGCAGGCCGTGTTTCATGTTGTCGATGTATTTTGGTACCGCACGACTGGTCTGACCGAGCAGGTGTTTGCTTGTGCCAGGATGCTGTAATTTGCGCCAATGTGGTCCCCACCAGTTTCTTCATCAGAGACTTTTCTTTTTTGCAGCTCTAGCTTCCATGGCTTCAATGTGAGGCCTCCACGTGAATCCAGTAATTTATTTGTTGCCACTAAAGTTGGCCTGTCTGTCTTTGGTACTCGAAGGTCTCCAGTTTTGAGGTGACCTCTTCCGTCTGATTGAAAGAGATGGTCTAGCTCAGTTTGAGTGGCCTCTTTCAGTCCAGCTGCTGACTCTATTGGCAGCATCCTGGATTCTGGAGGATGCTATTTCTTTATGTTTTCTGGAGGATGCTATTTCTTTATGTTCTGCTGCGCTCCACACTGCAAAGTCATCCGCATGGAGGATGTTCTAGACGAACCTTGGTACTGTTGTACTGATGTCATTAATGTAGACCAAAAACAGCATTAGACACAACATCTCCCTGAGGTACACCTTCCCCGAGTTTGACAAGAGTGCTGAATGTGCAGACGATAGAAGCTTCAGCGGCAGGCCCTGTTAAGCATGCATTAAATAAAAAGAATTACAATTAAATTGGTGGGTCACAATGAAATTAATGAAATTATCACAAATGTTTATGCTCAATATGCATATTTTGTTAAGAAAACTGGCAACAAACATATTTAATCAGAGGAGCAATTGTTATGATCATTTTTCGTTCCTTTGCGTACAGGTAAAATGGGGGTAGGGCAGCAGATTCAGCCACTGTGACCCCTAAATGCATCACAGCATCATAAAATCAGGTTGGGAGTAACTGTGGTACTCTTTCCTAAACAATAAAACCTAAAAAAGACCTAACAGTTATATACAAAATTTCTGAGGGCATCGGAAACAACGTACGTTTCCCAATTCGGCAATTTTAAATGGGAAAAAGCTATCATTCACCACGAACATACCGTAAAGGATGCCGACTTTCCTTATTTTCTTGCACTTTATGCTCACATTATTCAAACTTAATAGGTAAAGAAAGGTCAAAATAAAATGGAATAACTTAAGCAATTTTTTCTAATTAATTTTGTGTATTTTTACAACTTGGGGGTAGGGATACGAAATCAACCACTGTGGCACTCACAGTGATCACAGCATCACCTAGTCAAGTTTATAATAATTGTGACATCCTGTTTTAATGATGTAAACCTGAAAATGGACTGTCAGTGCTATAGAAAATGTCTGAAGGCATCCGACACATTATTTTTGTCTTTTTTTGCGATTTCGCGGAAATGGTCGTTTACTGGGTGCACAAATACCTTCACTGTGAGCCAGAGATTCAATATTTTTTCATTCTGTTTTTTGCAGAGGATGCAGAAGGTGTGCCTTGACATAATATTGCCTGATTTGGGTTTCTGGAATGAATTCTGATTTATTTAGAGGAAAATGTTTCTCAACCTCATTTTAGCACCTGCGAAGAGCGTAAATGGGGGTACCCTTGCGCCATCGGCTATATCTCTGGTGTGTTCCTAAGGATTTTCGGGGAACATGGCTTAAACATCTCAGGACATACTAAGGAACACTTTGAAACCCATCTTATTGAGTACTGGGGGGGGGTGCACGGTAGACCTTCCTAGCTTATGGACGGATGGTTTAAATTGGTTTATTCCCCTGACACCCACCGCTCGTCAGCTTCAAATGGCAGATGTTCGAGTTCCAGCCGATGTTGATCCGTTTTCATGTAATATTGTCAGTGTCACATGAATATGATTGTGCTGGTCTGTGATTTTGAACCTTATGGCTATCCCCGTAAGGTTCAAAATCACATACCAGCACACAGACCAGAACATACTTTCACAATTCCCCAGACAACTACCGATTGCAGGCTTTTTTGTTCTTTTTTTTTAAGTCGCAGGACACTTTAAATTATCTGTCAAATGTCAGACATGATTTCCGCACGAATGACTGTTGTATCGCTGACAGTTCTGCCGTGTGAAGACAAAAGTAAGTCCAATTATGTGAAAACCGAGATTTTCATCTTAATGCAATAAAAATCTCGCTTTTCACAAAAATGGAGCAACTGTCTTTTGCCTGCACAGGGCAGAATTGATTATCCACGTTCTACGTTAGAAATGCTGACGTAGTACGCAAAATTAACAGCGGTGGCTGCATGAGATTGAGGTTTCTTCTGCCAAACGAAGCAGTAACAAGGGAGGAGAATAAAACGTTACACGTTTAGAGCTTATCGTCTTTTATCCACCACGAAGGTGATTTCAAAGAATGGGCACCGAAATAGGGTCTGAACAAATTTTAACCAGAGCTGGATTCGACTAGAGTCGAAAGCTCTACCACCGAGCCACCCAGCTCCCCGGGGAGAGAGAAAAGAAGATTTGTATGCAAGTAAGTTGTGTGCCTTTGAATGATTCCAAGCAACAGTATGATCTGCGGATACATATCCCTTTGATGCTCGGAGTTATAGTCAGGGGCACAAAACTCTTGGAGAACAATCTTCTATCCCCCCCACCTCCCTGTTATACGATAAACAGGCTTTTGCTCCTACTTGCTGTCCTTAAAGGGCAAAAGATTTTGGAATTTTTGAAATCATCGGATGATTCCAAAATGTCGCATTTCTATTGCTCTTCAGTGTATGTCCTTTTTTTTTTTTTTTTCTCTCTCTCTCTCTTTTTTATGTGTAAGCGGTGCGGGGGCAAGGGAGTATGTGCGCATGCCCTTTTTACTCTTTCGAGACGTGCCGCAACCGGATTCGCGGCATAATGCCGCGAATCCGGATGCGACATGTCTCGAATGTGTTAATCATGATTGACTGTGGCCGTATAAATATTCTCAAGATTTCTCCCACCTATGTGTCTAAAGTTATGTTTGTGTTCTGAGAGCTAAGTGAGCTTTTCACGGTATTCAAAAACTTCGGATATACCAAAACGTTAAGGGACGGACATTTTCAGATATTATTAACTTACATTTAATTAATTTCTTAATTTTTCTTGAACATTTTGGGAAATGTAGTTGAGAACTCTGAAATAGTGTCGTTATACCCGAAGTTTGTTTCATCAGAGAATTTCACAATTATTCTGATTGATTAATACGTAACTAACGCGTTGTTTACAGTGGCGGATCCAGGGGGGGGCCGGGAGGCCCTCCCCGTCAGCTCTGACCCCCCCCCCCCCCAAAAAAAAAAATGTTGATGGTTATTTGTGGAAGCTGTGTTTTACTATTCGATGGTTCTTCTTTTCTTGTACGGCGTATTTCACAATTATCTCACGGGATCGGTGGGTGAGCCTAGTGTGTTCATGGACCTATAGTCAAATATCCTCACTTGGCTCTCCTGACCTGCACCTGTCACAGTACTCCACCCAGACATAGAGTGCGATATGCCCCGCGCTCACAGGGGCTCAAGAACAAGAACAAGAACAAGAACAACATTTATTGTCGAGGGGCCCATTGGGGCCAAAGGACACATAGAGATCGGACTTAACTATCATGTACATTACTTTTTATCATTCTTTAAGCTCGTTCAGTCCACACGGAATTTTGCACTTTTCTGTCGGCAGTAAGTCAGTTCATCGTTCATCGCGCGGCGTCTGTGTTCGTGCAGTCCCGTCCGTATTATTCCTGTGAGCGCCGGTGAATTTCGTGTGGTCCGTGGCTCCGTCCGGTCTTGTAGTCTCCGACGGTCCGGGGCGTGAAAAAAGAAGAGAGAGAAATACGCAGTATCAATGCTGTTTGGTCGTTACGTTTCTCTCCCTTACGGAGAAGCAATCAAATACAAACTTTGCTAGAGTGCATTGTGCATCCTTTCTTAATAGAAGTTGGCTTGGCTTATGGCAGTCTGTACTTGTAACTAGCTGGGTTCTGAGCTGATTATATAAACTACAATCGTCTAGCATGTGAATTTCGTCCTCTACTACTCCACACGCGCGACATAGTCTATGTTCCCGGGGTGTGTTTGTATACCTGCCTCTTTCTACTTCTAACATGTGGGCACTTACTCGCAACTTCGTTAGGGCTTGTTTGTGTTCTCGTATTTTTGTGTAAATAAGATAGTTTTGTATTCCGTATTTATCAGTTGCTTTGTTATAGAATGTCAGTCTAGATGTGTTGTTCCGCTTAATTTTGTTCCAGTATTTAATGTACTGCTCTTCTAGTTTTCTATGGAGTGTTGTTTTAAGTGAAGTTCCCCTGAATGTACACTGGTTATCCCACACGTGGCGAAAGCCCAGTGAGCAAAGAATTTGTCTTCTGAAAGCAACCCACGGGGCGGTGGTCTCGAGCTGTTCGTGATACGCCTGTTTGAGGTAGGAGGTGCTGTCAGAGTTTAGCATGTGAAGCCAAAAACCTATCACTTGGACCGATACTCTGATGCTCACAGGGAACTGTCCGATCTCAGCTAGGGCCGGAATATTCATAGCTTTTTTGTGGATGCCTAAAAAGCTAAGATGGACTTAGCAAATTTCAGTTGGATGCACTCGTGAGGCATTTGACCCTTCATGCAGTACTCGAAAAGGTCACTCAGGTCACTGTCCATATTATTTGCTTTTAGTGTGAAAGGGAACCATACTTCTGATGCATATGTTGCGACAGGGACCACTAGAGAGTCAAACAGTTGCATTATCGTTTTAGTATATAGGTTTTGTTTGTATAATGAGCGTTTAAGTGTATGAGCGGCTTTGCTGGCTTGTCTACCAAGGTAGTCTTGTGCTGATGTAAAGCTACCTGTGTTATTGAACATTACCCCTAGGTACTTGTATGTATCCACTGTTTCTATTAAATCGTTTCCATACCTAAATACGGTCGGTACTTTTGGTGCTGCTCGTGCGAACACAATTATCTTTGTTTTATTTATATTGACCGTCAGGTCCCAGTCTTCACAGTATTTATGTAGTTTATTTAATTTGTTCTGCAGGCCAGCTTTTGTAGTGGACAGAACCGCTAGGTCGTCTGCGTACAGTAAGCACGGTAATTCCGTACCTGTCGTATTGTTAACGGTTGGGGAGTCTTCATCCTTTAAGCAATTTGGGAGGTCGTTGATGAAAATATTGAACAGAGTAGGGCTTAGATTATTTCCTTGTTGCACCCCCTTTTTCAAAGGTATGTCTTCTGTGTACCCGCCGAGTACTTTCGTGCACACAGTTGACTGACTATACATGTTTCTGATTACGTTGTAGCAGAGCCCGCCAATGCCTAGGTCTAGGAGTTTTAATAACATAGCGTCATGCCACACGCTGTCAAAAGCTTTTTGCATATCCACAAAGCAGCAGTATAGTCTGCCGTTTGGGGACTTTAGGTATTTATCGACTATGTGTTTGAGCACGAATATTTGGTCCGTGGTCCTTTTGCGTTTTTCTGAATCCTGCCTGTTCTGGGGCGTACAACTTGTTTTGTTCTAGGTAGTTGACTATTCTCTCGTTGATGACCTGGCAAAACAGCTTACTAAGTGCGCTTGTGAGAGTTATGCCTCGGTAGTTATTTGGGTCAGTCGCGTCTCCGCCTTTATATAGTGGGATACTGACACCTGTTTTCCACGAGGGCGGGTAGTGCCCTGAGGTTAGGATGGCGTTGAAGCAAGCTCTCAAGCTGTTGATAGTGTAGGGCAGGCTGGTCTTTATCATTTCGTTGGAGATGCCGTCCTTGCCTCCTGCCTTTTTCATTTTTAGATGTTTGACAGCTGTTTCTATTTCTATGTTGGTGATTAGGAAATCTAAGCTATTGAAACATGGTTCTTTCTCTTTGAGCTCCAGTTTAGCTTCTACCTCTCGTTTTCTCTCCTCTTTAACGTCAACCTCTCTAGCTACTATGTTCTCTAGGTGGCTTAGCCATTTTGCAGCGCTAACTGTCGTTTTTCCTGCGCCTACTGGGGTATCTACGTTTTTTAGTTCTCTTACTGCTGCCCAGATTGCATTTGGGTCTTTTTCTATTGCTTCGTTAAGGGTATCCACTAGTTTTCTTTTGTACTCGGCTTTTGTCTTCTTGATGAATTTATTATAGGTTTTCCTCTTACTGAAATATTTGGATTTTAGTTCGTAATTGCCTGGATTTCTATTTATTGCGTTGAGCAGAGATTTCAGGTCTTTTCTCATGTCTATGCAGCCACGACTGAACCATTTCTTTGTTGTCTTTTTCCTCCTGTGTTTACGGAGAGAACCGTGCCGCGGTTTCTGTCTCAGTGACAGCTCCGCGGCCCCGATCAGCGCCCTTGAGAGACATTTTACCATATCCTCTATTTTATCTGCGTTATGGTTAGAATGGTCTGTATTGTTTGTGACGTCGTCTAGTAGTGCTTGTACCTCGGCTGACAGGAACGCGCGCGCATAGTTATCCGCTGAGTCGTTATCCCATATGTATTGTTTAGCCGTGTCTGTTTGTGCCGTGTAGTTGCTGGGGGTTTGTGCTATGTTGCTATCGCAATAATAATCGCGCTTGTTTTTGTTTTTCAACGTCGCGTATATCCCGAGTTCTACCGGGCAGTGGTCGGAGTACGGTGTTAGGTCTTTAACAGTAAGCTTCACTACGTCCACCGAGAGCTGCTGGCTGCAGACAAAATAGTCAACAACGCTGCTCCCCTGTGGCGTGTGACATGTGAATTTACCTGTCAAGTCGCCAAGGGTCCGGCCGTTTAGAATGAAGAGGTTGCTATCCAGACATATATTCGTTAGCCGTCTGCCGTACTTGTGGACCGTGGCGTCCATGGATGTTCTGGCATGCATGTTGTCGAACTGGTAGTGTTCCGGCAGATGGTTTTGGTTTCCTACGCTGTCTAGGTGGATGAAGTCGGCATGCGAACCTGTCCTGGCGTTAAAATCTCCGCAGATTATAATGTTGCTGGATGACGAGAAGTAATCAATATCCTGCTGTAGTTTATCCCAGATAGCCGCGGTATGGTCTCTGCCGTATGTGGAGTTTTCGGGGGGGAGGGGGATGTATACACTGCCGATGTATAGTGTCTCGCGTGTTTCGTCCGTTTTAATTTGGAGCCAAACAATGTCGCTGTTGCTACAGGGCAGGCATTTGACGCTCTCTCGAAGGCTTTCTTCGATCAGTACTAGTATGCCGCCCGAGGCTTTGTGTGATCTTCCCCTTTTTTGTCTGTGGAATGATATAGCGCTCGAGAATCCCGGAACGGACGTTTCACAACTATCGTCTTGGTGGGTTTCTTGTAGGAATATTATGTCATATCTTTCAAGTCTTCTGGTTACTTTGGGTTCTACGAGTTTGTTTATCCTTAGTCCGTCTATTGTCTCCTTTAGCCCCTTAATGTTCCATGACAGAATCTGAAGGTACTTTATTGTCATATATCCTATGCAGCATACAGTGCATCTACAAGTAATCGAAGGGTTACAAAGCATAACATTCTCGTAGTAGCTTACAAAACGAGTCACAGAGACATCCGTAGAATATGGTATGAAATTAAGTAATAGATGTGGGTTACGATGAGTGAGTAAGTGTAAACATTGTTAATATGCAAGGTAAACAAAGATATTCGCTGTAGTTGCTTACCTTTATATTATAATGATCATACTTCTCAGTAGGTTAGTAAGCATTAGTAAGTTAGTATATCAAAATGAAATGGTAGCGGTAAACAACGTGAGATGGAGTATACAGACCTGACAGGTAGGTTGTCTATCGCCTGTAGAAACTCTCTCGGTCGTCCCGCCGGCCTCTGTAGCCGTTGCGTCCTGGAGGCTCCTGGTACCTGGAGTTCTGCCGGTCGTCAGCGTAGTGCTGTCACGGTCGTTCCTGGTAGGTGGTCTCGGTCCAACGGTCGTCGTAGTTGCGATCTCTGTGGTTGTAGCGCTCCCCCTCCTGTTTGTAGTGGCTGTCGTAGCGGCGGTGGCGTGGAAAGGGCCTGTACTGTCGTGGTCCCCAGTGTCGTGGCTTGGCGTAGTGTCGTCGGTCGTTGTTGGGCTGGTGTCGCTCTTCGTGCTGGTTTTGCTGGTTATGCTGCTTCTCCTCCTGCTGCTGCTGCTGGCTGGCTGGCTGGTGGTTCCTGCTTCGGCGTCGCTTCTCTTTCGGGGTGTGCCACAGCTCATGTAAATCAGTGCCTCTTGCTGAGCGATACAATCCACATTGCATCCTTAGACTGAGGCAGCCATCTGGCAATAAGCCGCTGACTGCTGGTCAACCCCAGCGGTGGAAAATTGTCCTATCATTGCTGAATTGGTGTCCAACTCAGTCCCTCAGCCAGGCATAGGGGCTCATGATAAGCATTACCTCTTTCTGTGCCATACGAATGGTATTGCATCCTCATACGTGGCAGTCATCTAGATTTAAGTCTACGACTGTGGACACGCCAACTGTGATCAGACAGCGAGAAATTAACTGCGCTGTGAGTGTCTTCCCCGGGGTAAATAGCCGACTGGCCCGGGTGTTACAAGTGATTGCTAATCCCCTAATCCCGTCACACATCACTCAATCTCACACAGATTGCGTATACACACAACTTATTTGTAATTGTTCTTTCTAAGCGCGGTTCTTTTTTCTTTTCTTTTTTTTTTTTTCTTTCTTTTTTTTTTTTTTTTTTTTTTTTTTTTTTTTTTTTTTTTTTTTTTTTTTTTGTTATGAATTTATGCTCGACTGATAGTCACTGTTTTAGTCTGGATCCCCCCGTCGAGACACCCTCTGGATCCAGAGGGTGTCTCGACGGGGGGATCCAGATGGTTGTTGTGTAACATTTGCCAAGATGCCTATTGATTTGCAGCTTTGACCGTTGTTTTACGTTGCCTAGATCGGAGATCATTTCCCTATCAACGGCATTTTTTTCTGTTGTTAACTTGTATTTTCATGTACTTTAGTCAAGTAGGAACTTATAAGAGAACATATTTTATACTAGTGTGTTCAGGACTGTCTTAGCATTCTGTTTTTTGTCAGGGAGGTTTGGGTCGGGATGAGGCCACTGGCGCCGGCCATTAGATGCCTTCGCAACGGGCTTCACCCGTGTCGTGTTACCGCTTCTATGTGGGCTGGATAGACTTAGATTCAAACCACAGATGCGTTCACAAAATACAGAGAAGCCATTTCTTAACTTGGCGGCATACACGCTATTTATTCACCCACTGGGCATGCGCAATCTAAGGAACATAATCACCGGAGAGACAACCACTATAAAGGAGTTGTCTCCCATAGACCAAAATGTTTCATTATATGACACCTCCCTCTTTTAGTTAAAACTTATCTAAACTGGACAAAATCAAATTCTTATCTAAAGAAATGAAACCGAATCTTTCCGAGATCAAACCATAAATGTAAGTGTTCAAGTTTTATACGACCAGCAAAGCGTCTCTATCATTAATAATAAGAGAATCAGCAAAGCGTCTGTTTAATTATAACAAAAGAACAAACTTGAACCTAAAAACACAAGCTCTCAGCTTTTACTCTACACAAACCTATCTATCGCAAAAAAAAATATACGACTCTACATGTATGTTCACCATACATGGATTACTACACCACAACGAAGATCAGGTCCTCGAATTACTGGAATCTTGCAGGCTTGATCACCACCCTGCCAGATCTAGTAGTGTATGGCTGTACAGTTTGTGAATCAGGTGGTCTGCCTGGAGGCTGTAGACTTTCTGTCTGGGCTGAGTCTTGCGTTGAAGACGAATCCTGGGACTGCTTCGGTCTTTGAAGCTTGTCGGGCGTCGTCGATCCACTGGTTAACTCCTTGTTCTCGACCATCTGCCTCGGCTCACTGGCAGCAGCTGGATTCTCTGTATGCACACTGCGTCTAAAGTGCTTACGGTTACGTCTCAGTACTCCGCTTGGAGTTTTTACCAGGTAAGATCTTGGTGCGATTTGGCGGATCACCACACCTGGACGCTTCCACCTGGTCTCCCGTTCATCCCTCACAAAGACAGGATCTCCTGGGGAAAGCTCCGGTAAGGGACGTGCTGTCCGATCAAAGTACTGTTTTTGGTACAACTTTGATCTGGCGTCTCGCTGTCGTACTACGTTTGGATCAACCGTCTATGGCACTAGCTTGAAAGGTAGCACAGGCAAAGTCGTACGCAGCCTGCGACCAAACGCTAGTTCTGCAGGACTCACACCTAAATTAGGGATAGGCGTCGCATGGTAGATCAACAGGGCCATGTGTTGATCATCCTGCTTTAGAATGTTCTTTGCACTTTGGACTCCACGTTCTGCTTCACCATTACTTTGTGGATAACCCGGGGTGCTAGTCACGTGCTTGAACTTCCAGTCTCTGGCGAATCTGCAAACTGGAAAGAACCAAACTGTGGTCCGTTATCTGAGATCACAGTTTCTGGAATGTCATGGGTGGCAAAGATCTCTTTTAACTTCTCGATCACTGAGTTTGATGTCTGGTTGTTTGGGAGAGTTTTTATGTCTATGTACCATGAATAATAATCAACTGAAGCAAGGTAATGACGTCCTTGTACTTCAAGAAGATCCACTCCAATCTTCTGGAACGGGCGATCTGGCATGTTCGATGGTAGAAGAGGCTCACTAGCCTGTGACGGCCTCTTCTTAAGACAGTATTGGCATGCTGAAACACGGTCTTGGATTTCCTTTGAAATCCGTGGCCACCAGACGGCTTGTCTGGCACGTTCACGACACTTTGTGATACCCAAATGTCCGTCATGGATACTATCTAGGATTTCTGGACGCATGCTGTAGGGTATGACAATACAATCACATCTTGTCACAATGCCACTGACAACACTCAGCTCTCCGCGAACAGCAGAATAGTCTCTCGCTGCCAGTTTCACGTCAGCCTTGTAAGTCGGCCAACCAGTCTGTGTGTATTCATGAACTGTTCTCAGGCAGATGTCTTTATCTGTCTCTTGCCTTATCTCCCGTAGTTTGCTCTCAGAAACTGGCCAAGAAGATGTCACTTCACTCACGTATGCCTGAACATCTTCTTCTGTAGTAGCAGCACTGCTGGACTTCTGGACAGCGTTTCAGCAATGACCAAGTTCTTGCCAGGTTTAAACTCAGCATCAGGCTTGAACCTCATAAGTCGCATTAAAAGTCTCTGGCATCTCAGGGGTGTTTCTGAGGGATCCTTTGTGTTGATGAGGGGAACCAATGGCTTATGGTCCGTTTGTAATGTGAAACTCTCAAGTCCCATTAAGTAGTGCTCGAAACGCTCACAAGTCCACACGACGGCCAGACACTCCTTCTCGATCTGCGCGTAGTGACGCTCTGAAGACGTGAGGGTGCGCGAACAGAATGCAACAGGGTGTAGTCCATCACTATCTTCCTGTAGCAGAACTCCATCGATCCCATAGCTGCTCGTGTCTGCAGATACAATGGTCGGCTTGGAAGGATCGAAGTAGGCCAGTGTCGGTGCTGTGGTCAGCATCTCCTTAACTTTGCGGAATGCTGCAGCCTGCTCAGGCCCCCAGGCCCACGCACTCTCTTTAGTCAGCAGGTCGTTCAATGGTTTCAGTGTACCTGAAAGTTGTGGAAGGTATCTCCCGAGGTAATTAATCATCCCCAGAAATCTTCTCAACTCGGCGACGTCTGCTGGATCTGATAGGTCGATAATGGCATCAACCTTGGCTGGGTCGGGTCTGATACCCTTGGAGCTCACAATGTGGCCAAGAAAAGCAATTTCACGCTTCCTGTACTCACACTTGCTCTCGTTCAGAGTTAGTCCCACTCTGTTCAGTCTCTGTAAGACAGTTTGTATCAGTTTCTCGTGCTCTTCGTCACTCTTATTATGGAGTAGGATGTCATCAAAGTAGCATATGACACCTTCTATGCTGCTCAGGATCTCATTCATCGTTCGTTGAAAGATCTCTGGTGCACTTGAAACACTAAAAGGCAACCGTTTCATGTAATAGCGTCCAAACGGGGGGATGAAACACGTAAGTTTCGCTGTCCAGGGGAATCTGCCAAAATCCACTCTGTGCATCTAGTTTTGTGAAGATAGTGGAACCCTGACGCTTATGGAGAATGTCATCCACGGTCGGTATAACATACCTCTCTCTCTGCACTGCTTCGTTAAGTCTCTTGAGGTCAACACAAATTCTGATTTCGCCGTTCGATTTTATCACAGGAACCATAGGTGACACCCACTCTGTTGATTCTGTGATTTCCTCGATGATGTCCTCATCTTTCATGCGTTGAAGCTCTTTCTTCACTTTTTCCTGAAGAGGAATCGGTACTCGTCTTGGGACAGTCACACTGTATGGTGTCGCTCCATCCTTCAAGCGAATCTTCACCGGCGGGCACTTTACTGTTCCCAGACCGACAGTTCCGATACGCTTTACAAGGCCAAGCTCTGTGGCTGTGCCTCTGCTCAGGAAGTTGTCTGTCTCCCCATCTATGACGTAGATGGAAGCGTGCGTAGTTTCGAGTGTAGTCTTGAATACTCCTAGGCTCCTCAACTTCCCACCTGGGGTGACAAGTGTGACGTTGTCTTGTTTCAGAAAAGGCTTTCCAAGCTTCGCCCACTGCTCTGCTGATATTGACATCTGCGCCCGTGTTAAACTTGAAGTTGATCTGCTTGCCTCTCACCACCAGGTTAACTCGCCAAGGAGGATAGTCAGTCACCACTGATCCAACAAAGAGTTCTTTCACATCTGTAGTCTCAACTTCTTGGACACTCTTTGTCTTTGATCTACACATTCTAGCAAAATGTGACAATTTACCACACTTCATGCACTTCTATCCCATTGCTGGACAGCGTTCTTTCATGTGAGACAGTCCACACCTACTACAAGTTGGAGCTTGGTCCATCTTGCTACCACTCTGCTGATTCTGCCTACCTCCCCTTTGAGGAAAGGTTTTTTTCTTTTTGTGATATCTATCTCCATGGTTCACTCTGTCAACGTTGTGCGCTGCGGCTCCCTGTAGCAGTAACTCTCTTTTAACCTGCTCTTGTTGTCGAGCCATTGTAGCTGCTGACTTCAGCGTTAGGTCTGCTTAAGTTGAAGTTTCTCAGAAAGTTCTTCGTCTAGCAGGCCTAACACAAGTTTATCCCGAATGCAGTCGTCTTTATTTGGAAATGCACAGTGCGTTGCAAGGTCGTGCAGACTTCTAATGTATCTTTCTACTGTCTCTCCTGGATGCTGGTCTCTTCTTCGAACGTAGCCCTCTCGTGAATGAGATTCCTCTTCGGAAGGACATATCTGTCAAACATGCCCACAACAATGTCAAAGTCTTTCTTCTGTTCGCCATTCAAGTTGAATGTTGCGAATAGCTTGTCTGCCCCTGCTCCTAAGGCGTACAAAAGGCTACTAACCTGCACCTCGCCACTGTCTCTGTTCAGCTTTGTTACCAGACGTAAATGCTGCAAACGCTCTTTCCAACAGGCCCACGCGGCTGGCTCATGAAAGTTAAATTCTTTTGGTGGCTTGAACATTGTCCTCTTCCAGAAATATACACTTCAAATGAACAGTGACTGCTGCTGCACGTTTACTTCTGACACCATGTCGTGTTACCGCTTCTATGTGGGCTGGATGAACTTAGATTCAAACCACAGATGCGTTCACAAAATACAGGGAAGCCATTTCTTAACTTGGCGGCATACACGCTATTTATTCAACCACTGGGCATGCGCAATCTAAGGGACATAATCCCCGGAGAGACAACCACTCTACACGAGTTGTCTCCCATAGACCAATATGATTCATTATATTATGACAACCCGTCCCGCTCGTTATTGTCCACTGTGTAGCTCTGTTTATGTAATTTGTGGAATGAGCGAGTGAGTGAATGTGAGCAGCACATGAGGTGGCAAGACAAATTTTCCTATATAGCAACAATAAAGTCATCTTGAATCTTGATTTCAGAGTTTTACATTTATGCCTTCTTAGGTAATGGCTCGGTGTCCCTTTGTGGTATTATGCGCAGTATAATTCATGTGTGAAATGAACTGGTCGTTGGCTACGACACCGCTTGCATAATTTATATTTGTTGTTATGAGGCAATTTGCGTCTTTGCTTGGTACTATATGGTACATGTCTGAAATAAATAGTCGATGGACATAACAAATAACACCCCGTTTGCAGAGTTTTTTGTTTGTGTGTGTTTGTATGTTTGTTTGTTTGTTTGATTGTGTGTGTGTGTGTGTGTGTGTGTGTGTGTGTGTGTGTGTGTGTGTGTGTGTGTGTGTGTGTGTGTGTGTGTGTGTGTGTGTGTGTGCTTGTTTTGTTTGTTTGTTTTCTTGGTGTTTCTTGTTTGTTTGTTGGGGGTGTGTGTGTGAGTGCTTGTTTGTTTGTTTGCTTGTTTGTTGTTTGCTTGTTGGTGGTGTGTGTGTGTGTGTGTGTGTGTGTGTGTGTGTGTGCCTCTTTGTTTGTTTGTTTCTTTCTTTCTGTGTTTGTTTCTTTGTTTGTGTGTGTTTGTTTCTCAAACATTTCCCAAACTTTAGGGATGCTGCCCAAACACTATGCATCATTTCCAGGATGTACTATGTACTATTACCATGAGATGGATCGACCATGATAATTCAAGGGTAGTGCCAGATTAGCTTGGCGCCTTCAGGCGCCAAGCTAATCTCGCACTACCCTTGAATTATCATGGTCGATCCATCTCCTGCAGTAGGGCGTCAGAGATACATGAGTTAATCTCTTAAACCCTTTTGGGGCATATTAGTTGGGGAAAGGGGGGGAGCGGGAGGGAGGTACAAAGAAACGCAATTTAAGATGAAAATTTTAAAGAGCGAACTGGAAAAGGAAAAAATATAAACATACTTTATTTGTGGTTTATCAAATAGGTCGAAAAACACAGCACCTAGCACAAATACAACAAAACATATTATCAGAAATGGTGCCAGAACGTTGCATCATACAAATACCATAATCACTACATGGACCAACTTATTAATTTGAGTCAGAACTAAGGCCCAAGCATCAGGCTGTCACTAAGGTGAACCAAAAGATCAATGTGCAGCATCACACAATCATCAAAGGTGCACATGATCAAACATACCACACAACATAATGATAATAAATGGCAACGAAGCATGAAATCAGCATGCAGATCAAGGTATTCAAAGTATCATGACCATAACATAAGCAAATCATATGAACGCTAACGGTAAAAAACGTGTGGTGAAATAGGAAACGACTACAACACAACATACAGTAGGTGCAATAACTTATCTCCCTAAATATATAATGTAACATACATACATACAGTCTTTTCAGTCACTTTATTACAGTCAAACCACGCTGCAGAAACACAATCATAACTTATCCAACGACAACACACCTACCAACTACAAAATAATATCAGGCTAACTAATACTAGCATGCACTATAATCTGAACTCTCGCATCACTTACCCTTAAAACACACATACCACACAAATAAACCAACTTCTAAAAAGAACTTCTGGTTTTCATAACTTCAAATCAACAATCGTACACAGAGTAAAGAGGACACAACTATTATTCATTAAATCATAAACAAAGGGTACAACACTTAAGGGATCGTAGGGGGACAACCCATCGAACATTTGAACACGAAGCAACTTACCATAGAGAACTCAGAATCCCAACGGGGGCAGGCGACCTCAAGTCATTCACATCAAACTGGCAATAACAAGAAGACCGCAAAATCACCAGGCAATCCACGGGGGCGAGACCACAGAGTGCTCTCATTCGCATAACATCATACCATCTAAACAATTCCCCCCTAAGTCCGCTA
>BTPG01000002.1:29560886-29600886 GCA_036245525.1 Semisulcospira habei
GGGGGGGGGGGGGGTGGGGGGGGGGGGGGGGGGGGGGGGGGGGGGGGTGGGGGGGGGGGGGGGGGGGGGGGGGGGGGGGTGGGGGGGGGGGGGGGGGGGGGGGGGGGGGGTGGGGGGGGGGGGGGGGGGGGGGGGTGGGGGGGGGGGGGGGGGGGGGGGGGGGGGGGGTGGGGGGGGGGGGGGGGGGGGGGGGGGGGGGGGGGGGGGGGGGGGGGGGGGGGGGGGGGGGGGGGGGGGGGGGGGGGGGTGGGGGGGGGGGGGGGGGGGGGGGGGGGGGGGGGGGGGGGGGGGGGGGGGGGTGTGGTTGGGGGTGGGTAGGGGTAGTGGGGGGGGGGTTTGTGGGGGTTGGGGGATGCGGGCTTGGTGTTGCTGGGGGATTTATTTATTGGGATGGGGGGTTGCTGTATTTTTCTGGTTGTTGGGTGTGGGGAGGCACTAGATTTGATTGGGGCGGGAGGCGGGGGAGGTATGTGGGGGGGGTGTGTTTTTATATTGATTTCTTTGCGTCTCTGGGGGTCCGTCAGGGATGCCCCCCCGCCCACCCCCACGTACACACAACTACAAACACACCACGAAGAAGCCAAAAATTTGTAAAAATGCAAGCACCACAGCCCCACTGCACCCCGGCTGCAGTGGAAACCCACCGCGGCCCGCACCGGGCCCAGCCCCCCCCCTATGTCTTTCAGGACGGCCGCACCTGGAAAGCCCCCCCCCCGCCCCCCCCCCCCCCCCCCCCCCCATAAGCCCTACCCCCATCACAGACTCGGCACCGTAAGACATCCAGAACGCAAACCCTTTATCCCAACCCCCCGCCCCCCTGCTTCTCTAACAAAAACACAAATATGTAGTTACCCCTCACTAACGGCAAACCAACCCCCCACCAAACCCCCTCCCCGTCCACACCACGCCCCCCCCACAATAGCCCACATGACCAGCAACTCACCCACCCCCCCCCCACCCCACCCAACCCCCCCACCGCCCCACCAGACACCAAAAGACAACCCACCAATACCCAGCACAACACACCGCAATTCGCCTACAGCCCCCCCCCACGTCCGACCACACGGGGCAACGCTCCCAACCCCACCCCACCTTACCCAAACCCAACACCCCACGCACGCCCGAACGCCACACTACCAAACCACGCCCACCCAACCCCCCCCCCCCCCCCCCCCAACCACGGCACCCCACCCCCGGACCCACCCCCCCCCCCCACCCCCCACCCCCAACCCCCTGTCACCCTCACAACCACCCACCCCAACAACCCCCCACCACAAACAGCCACCGTCACCCACCCCACAGCAACACCCGCCCACACCCCACTCCCCCCCCCCGCCCCCCTACACACCCCGCCCCCCCTAGACCACAATCTTTAATCTCCACCGCCCACCCCCCCCCCCCCCCGACCTCGGCCCCCCCCCCGTTCAAACAACCCCCCCCACACCCCACGTCACCCCCCACACCCACCCCCACCCGCGCCCAACCCCCTTTCCTCCTCAGTCTAACTCCTCCCCGACCCGTACCCCCCCCCCTCCCCCCTCCCCCCCGTACCCCCCCGCCCCCCCGCCCCCCCCCCGCCCCCTCACCCCCTCCCCTCCCCCCCCCCCACCCCCGCCCCCCCGCCCTCCCCGCCCCCCTACCCCCCTCCCCCCCCCCCCCCCCCCCCCCCCCCCCCCCCCCCCACCCCCCCCCCCGGTTGCCCCCCCCCCCCCTCCCCCCCACAGGTCCCACCCCGCCCCCCCACCCCCCCCCCCCCGCCCGCCCCTTCGGCCCCCTGCCGCCCGGTCTGTCGCTCCCCCTCCTCCCCACCCCCCCCCCCCCGGTCGCCCCGCCCCTCCCCCGGTACCCGTCTACCCCACTGCCCCCCCCCGCCCCCCCTCCCCCCGCCCTCCCCGCTGTTTGACCCCCCCCCCCACCCCCCCCCCCCCCTCCCTCCCCACCACCCCCCCCCCCCCTCCCCCTCTCCCCGATAGAGTCCCCCCCCCCCGCCCCAAGGCCCGTGGCCTACCCCCTCCCCCCCAGCTGCAGCCTTCATACACACTGGGTTTGAGTGATTCTTCGGCCCCTGTAAGCAAGGTTTGACGCCCCCCCCCCCCCACATAGTTTGATTACAATGTCTGTCGACACCCACCCCCCCCACCCCCCCCCCCCCCCACCCCCACCCACCCCCCCCCATTTGATTTTGCGGCCACTGGAAGCAAGGTCTGATGACCACCACCACCACCCCACCCCTTTACCCCCCCCCCTGTTGTTTGATCTATCAGCCCCTGGAAGCAAGGGTCTGATGCCTACCCCCCCCCCCCACCTCCCTCCTTTTCCTGGACCCTGGAAGCAAGGTCTGTCATCTACCCCCACCCCCACCCCCCCTCCCACACTGTTTGATTTTTCGGCCCCCGTCGAAGCAAAGTGTAGGGTCCTGGAGGCCTTTTGTATCAGGTTTATGGTCCCAAACAAGAAGTTGGACCCCCCCCTCCCCCCCCCTACCCCCCCCCCCCCCTGGAGTAAAGTGATCCGACCCTGTCCCCTGTCATGTGTTCTTAGAACATTTCGGCAGTATTTCTGAACGTGTCTTAACCCATTTCGCCTGTGACCCTGAAGCATGAAGAGGATTGACCATGATAATTCAAGGGTACTGTCAGATTAGCTTGGCGCCTTCAGGAGACAAGCTAATCTGACACTACCCTTGAATTATCATGGTCAATCTATGCAGCTGGTACACAGAGGTTAGGCAAAGTCTCCAACATTTAAGAAATGGGACCTTGGGACTTAAAGTATGTGTGTGTGTAACGCACGCAGACTTGCCCCCAGTCGCACGTACAGACTCTCGCACAACAGGCGCATACAACGCCACTGACTCAGACGGGCGCATTCATGCGGTAAAACACAACTCACGGGCATCCTTTCTAACGACCACGTTTATACAAAAGTAAACAATAAAACGCTCAAAAGATTATCAAACTATATACACTTCCCCACTATCAGCATCTCAACACCACATGCACACACACAATATCACTGCCAGGCTAGGTAGTAGTATCTCACACTCCAACCTGTTTGGTGTTCTCGCGTGGTTACGTTCAGTTCTTACACGTCTAGGCGTGCAAGTCCTTCGTACGCTCCCGAGACGTCCTGTATCTCGTTCCGTGGACGTCCTCGTTACTCGTACCGTGTCTTCGCTGTGACCCAAGTGTCTCGGCACCGGTCGCTTACTCCCCGAGTGAAGACTGAGATGACCT
Organism: Semisulcospira habei; assembly: GCA_036245525.1. NCBI lineage: Eukaryota > Metazoa > Mollusca > Gastropoda > Semisulcospiridae > Semisulcospira > Semisulcospira habei. Next base: position 29,564,123 of record BTPG01000002.1, read on the forward strand.
CGCATTAGGTCCCTTGTGACTGACGTCTCGGCGTCCGTCGCTCCAACTCCGACAAGCACTCTGAACAGTAATAAAGTCCTAAATCGTAACACTTGCTAAACACACATACATATTGGATAATATGAGACACATTACGTAACCTGGCTGATAAAAATAACTCACACGTTCATTCACTCACACACACATGCTCCATAACCCGACTACTTTCGTAACACCCCCATAACTGTCACTACCTTGAAACACACTATAACCTAACACTCTCACTATACGTTATCCCATACGCTGGAAAAGACTATGTGTAACCAACCACGCACTACCTTCATAGCAACTTGGCATACACCCCTCACATAGCAACTTGGCATACACCCCTCACATTCCTTTAGTTATCCATCTTGGTAAATAATTGTATACGAAAAACACCGGTTACCTCACTGAATTCCAAACCCACATAACTAAACCAAACCAACCAACGCTATACAACCGAATTACTCTTACCAACGCATACCGTCTTTAACTAAGCAACTATCAACAATACATATCAAAAACATACCTGAATTGTAGGTTTCAGAGTCTTGGAATACGGGCTCAGGTATCTCACACACGTCTGACAGTAAAACCCGCACTAATGTTTCTACAGCTCTGCCAGACTGAGCTCTCTAAAATTCCCCTTGCTAACCGTTTATTAAAGATTCTACGTGGACCACGGGTATCACGGACTATCGGCACAAAACAAACCACTAACAACTACTGTACCATATTAAACCTACTGTGTGAACACTATGCGTGAGCATAGAGTTTCATCACAGTGTGTGTTGTGAAGGGGTGGGGTGGGGGGTTGTGGGGGTGTGCGTTGGGGGAGGGTGTGTGTGGGGGGGGGGATGGGATACACATACGTAAGGCTAGCATCTCATAAGTAAAGGTATTGCCCGGGTCACGGGGGTTCGCTACACTGACCCTTGTAGGCCTGAGGAAGGTCAAAGGAACCATGCATTGTACCCCCTGCGACCAATAAGGTATTCAAGTTGTTTTCCTTAGAAAAAAAATTCAGTTTCGCTCATCTTGCGGTTATAATTATGACACCATTGAATGGGCATTTGACCACATGACAGCATGTGCGCGTTAGCTTGGGGGCCTTGTGTTTTGAAAGTGCAGGTCCTTGTAATTTGTTTTAATTCTAAAATCTTACGTGCGTTTAGATATATATCTGCAAAGGAATACAACTCCGCCATTGCCGGTCCCAAGCCCGGATGAGAAAGGAGGAGGGAAACAACTACGCTAAACCTACAAGGAAAGACTACACTATTAGTGCCAGTGGGACAGTAAACTTGAACAAAGGACAAAGGATTACCAAACAACGCTCGTTGACTATCAGACAGGTGCTGAGAGGGATTTTAAGGTAAAATTTTATTTTACAGCGTTCACATGAGGTCACAGATAGTGAAAGGACCGCATTCACTTTTTTAGTGTTGGCTCATGTGCGAAGCGAAAGTGAGTCTATTATTTTGGTCCAGTGGTGGTCTGTGTGTCGTCCGTCTGCCGTCGTCTGTGCCGAAAACTTTAACGGTTGGTTTTTTTTTCGGAGACTATTCAAGCCACAGTCTTCCAACTTGGCCCAAGAATACTTTGTGACAAGACCTTGCCAAACATACCAATTTGAGTGACCTCTCACAAAGGGGAAGGTCACAGGGGCTGAGGAAATAGGTCAAAAATAGTTATATTTTGACATAATTTATTTTTTTCTCATATATTATTAACAACTTCAAACCCAAACTTGGTATTAAGATACCTGAGTGTAAGACCTTTCAATTCATACTAATTTGGTTGATTCCTCGGAAAGGTCAAGAGTCACAAGAGCTCAGGAAAGAGGTCCAAACTAGTCATATTTTGACAAAGATGTTTTTTCTCAAATACTGCTCACAACTTCAAACCCAAACTTTCTACAGAGATACCTGATGGTAAGATCTATCTATGCATACTGATTTGGATAACCTTTTGGAGAGGGTCACAGGCTTGCAAATGTGTCTAAAATGCCAATTTTTGATAACATTGTAGGTATTATTAACATTTTCACAAAATTTTCAATCAAATTTGGCACAAAGGTTCCTGATTATAAGACCATCCTGTGCATACTAATTTACTTAACTCATTGCAAATGTCAAGGGTGGGGGAGGGGGTGGGGGGTGTACATATGTGTGAAAAATACTTAATTTTCAGAAAACATGGATTTTGCTGGTGCAGCAGTCACCTCATTACTTTGTCACAAGGGTCAGACATGTTACATCTAATACACATTATGGTCTGCAGGGTTAAATCAAGATCTATGCCCTTTGGAGATGGGCGGCATTTGCCTATAGATAGAATTGTTTTTATCCAGGCTTAATTAAGTCAGCAACACAATATCAAGATTGATCGTGCGGGTGGTCGGATCATTTTTATGCAATTGTGTGTGTGTGTGGGGTGTGTGTGTGGGGTGTGTGTGTGTGTGTGTGTGTGTGTGTGTGTCTGTGTGTGTGTGCGCGCGTGTGTGCTTGTGTGTGTGTGTGTGTGTGTGTGTGTGTGTGTGTGTGTGTGTGTGTGTGTGTGTGTGTGTGTGTGTTTTATACAGCTGTTTCATCGCGTGGGTATCGATGGCCTGGATGGACAGTTGTAGAGGGTGTAAGTGGAAAGTAAGACATTAATGTGTTCGCTGATAATGTCGTTAATAATGCTCTTTAAGTTTTAAATAATGTTTTAGTATTATTGTATTAGTTTATATGTCTTAATATTAGTATTATAAGTCTTACAGATTTAGCATATTAATATCAGGTACAAATGGGATATTAGAATGTCCTGACATTCATGTTTACTGAATGACTTTATTTGATTGTTCCCCCGTCCACACAAATGTAATTGCCCTTTAAGGGATAATAAAGTTATTTGAATTGAACTGAATTGAATTGAAATGAATTGAATTGAATACATTCCTTTGGCAAAATCAAGTGGGAATGAATGTCACATATTTAAGTCAATAGTCACTCTCATTCAGCGCATGTAACACAGTACGAACGAGGAGATAGACAGAAAACTTAAGTGTAATTTGAGGCCTACATGCATATGCAAAAGTAATGACCTAAGTCTATGCAAAATGCAACAATATAGATATAATGCAAACAGGCATCAACATGCAAAGTAAAGCAAACTCAATAAGCAAATCTAAAATATACGTTGCGCGATATATTATAGACAAACAAATAGTTCAAAGCAGGGAGAGTGAAAAGGAAAGAAAGAATAATGTGTCCTTCACAACTAGTGTCCCACAGTAAACACTGTGTGTTGTTCCTGTGATCCCGGACTCAATGGCACCAGGCCATAGAATGCAGTAACACAGACCAACACTACACTGAAATGAGTAAGTGACGCATAATGGCCAAACATTGTGTCAATCTGCAATCCGGGACCATACGACACTAGGCCGCAAGATGCGGAATCCCAGACTGACACAACATACAAACGAGAGAGAGAGAGAGAGAGAGAGAGAGAGAGAGAGAGAGAGAGAGAGAGAGAGAGAAAGAGAGAGAGATAGAGAGAGAGAGAGAGAGAGAGAGAGAGAGAGAGAGATGAAATGAAATGAAATGAAATGAAATGAAATTTTCCAAGGATAAAAGAATAGGTGTGCAGACCTTTTTTCATTCTTGTCCTTGCTACAAACTACATGAAAACACACACGCACACACGCGCGCGCACACACACACACACACACGCACACACACGCCGGCATGCACACGCGCTTGCACACACATACACACGCACGCACGCACACACACGTAAGTACGTAAATCATAGGTAGGTCAGACCCCGCTACGGCTCACACATTGGATTAACGGCCCGGACAAACGTGGTATCATGATGTGTGTCCGGGGCCTTCAACCAACGCCCTCGTCCAACGAATCACAGTCCCGACCTACGTCTGGCTAATATGCATTACACACGGTACATAAAAAACTACATAATAAACACATACATATAAATTGCACACTGTTAAGGTTGTAGGACACACCTCTTTCGCGCATCTTTTCTGCGCATTTAGATACCGCTATCTTGCGTCTGCCGTGACCTGAGACTGGAGTTCACCGAAAAAAACCGCCGTACGTCAGGTCGTATTGCCAACAAGATCAATTTGTCGATAACTGATAAAAGAGATATACTGTCTGAAATAGGTGTGTACGCTGACTGTTTCTATGCATAAAATGTTTTGTTTCCTCAGAAATAAGATACTTTTGCATAAGTTGCGACAAGTCATCGAGCGTAACGCATGACCTGCGTATGGCGCGAAACAACAGGTAATTTCTGAAGTAAAAAAGAAAGAACGGGCCAACCAAACGGGAAGCAGTCTACGCGGCAGCCAGGAGAACAACAAAATATCTTCAGACATCAGCAACGAAAAGGTAAACTAAATTAGAAAAAAGGGTGGTGGTGTTTGCTAAGTGACTAGAACACGAGTTGCTAGCGGAAGCAAAATGTCGTACATATAAGTGGCATATCTCTCTGATTTTCCAACCCTTTTATGCACCGCCGTGAGATGTCACCTGCACGGCGTAAAACCCCAATAGCTAACTGTCCGTGTATGCATGGAAATTTAGGTCCCCACAGTAGTATTGCCGTCGCCACTGCCTACCTGCAATGAAGAAGACTACATTGGGGGGGGGGGGGGGGGGGGGGGGGAGGGGGGGGGGGCATGCATTCCATGTCAGTCACCACCTAGAAGAACATTTCCATACATTCTCGGTGAGCCTTTACTAATACGGTGGAGGGTATGTAGTCGACATTGTAGTTAAATATTAAACCAGTGCCAGTGCTTATTATCTAGGAAAACGTACTGTGTGTAGGAAAAAGTCCTGCTTAGGCAGCGTATAGGATGCTCATCGGTCATCGGTCATTGACGCATACAAATTTGAAATGACGCATTGCTCTGTCAGTGAGCAGGTCATAATATGAGTTATTCATTTTTTAAAAACCGAGTCACCGAGACCCGCGCCGAGTTGGCTGGCGTGTGTACGAGAGAGAGAGAGCTATGGCCAGCTAGCCAGCATGAGCAAAACGCTTTCCACCTGTAAGAGGCATACATCCTCATCAGTCCCCAAGGCTGCATTAACTGTAGTCTAAGTCTCTTGTTGGTCTCATTGACGCTGATTTTGATCCGCGCAGTCGATATGAGGGTGCCGCAGCGGACTGGGTCTAGATGTCTGTAGCCAGTTGTTGTTTTTTTTTCCACTCTGTTAAGCAGTTCACGTATTCATAATAGATGTCTAGAAGCAAAGGAAAATGGCTTTACTGTTGTCAGTGCTGCCGGTTCGTAATTTTTGCAGAGATATGCGTATTTTTACATGATGTCCAAAATGTTGTAATGTAAGATGTTGTAATTGATGTACCACTGGTCTCTCGTGCTCACACATACAACCTTCGTTCTTATTTCATGGTTGCACAATCAGTAACTCAATCTTGCTTTGTTCGCGTCTTGTAATTAAAGTCCACATCATGTAATTAGTTGTACACAGATAGTCCATAAGCTAGCAGGATCTACCGTGCACTCCCCCCCCCCCCGCACCCCCCCCCCCCCCACCCTCTGCAGATTGGTTCAAAAAAGTGTACCTTAGTATGTCCTGAGATGTTTAAGCCATGTTCTCCAAAAATCCTTAGGAACACACCAGAGATATAGCCGATGGCGCAAGGGTACCCCCATTTACGCTTTTTGCGGATGCTAAAAATGAGGTTGAGAAACATTTTCCTCTAAATAAATCAGAGTTCATACCAGAAGCCCAAATCAGTCAATATTATGTTAAGGCACACCTTCTGCGTCCTCTGCAAAAAAACAGAATGAAAAAAATATTGAATCTCTGGCTCACAGTGAAGGTATTTGTGCACCCAGTAAATGGCCATTTCCGCGAAATCACAAAAAAAAGACAAAAATAATGTATCAGAATGCCTTCAGACATTTTCTATAGCACTGGCAGTCCATTTTCAGGCTTACATCATTAAAACAGGATGTCACAATTATTATAAACTTGACTAGGTGATTCTATGATCACTGTGAGTGCCACAGTGGTTGATTTTGTATCCCTACCCCCAAGTTGTAAAAATAAACAAAATTAATTAAAGATAATTACTAAAATTATTCCATTTCATTTTGACCTCTCTTTACCTATTAAGTTTCAATAATGTGAGCATAAAGTGCAAGAAAATAAGGAAAGTCGGCATTCTTTACAGTAAATTCTTAGTGAATTATAGCTTTTTCCCATTGAAAATTGCTGAATTGGGAAACGTTGTTTCTGATGCCCTCAGAAATTCTGTATACAACTGATAGTTGGGTTTTCTTAGGTTTTATTGGTTAGGATAGAGTACCACAGTTACTCCCAACCTGATTTTATGATGCTATGATGCATTTAGGGGCCACAGTGGCTACATCTGCTGCCCTACCCCCATTTTACCAGTACACAAAAGAACGCAAAATGATCATGACAATTGCTTATGTCATACTCCTCTGTTTAAATATTTTTGTTGACAGTTTTCATAACAAATTATGCATATTGAGCATAAAAATTTGTGATCATTTCATTAATTTCAATGTGACCCATCAATTTAATTGTAACTATTTTTAAGAGGCTGGTCTTTTAGGTGATATTTTACCTAGCATAAGGCGGGTCTAGTAAGGTTTCCCCTTTTCTTTTCATTTATTTTCGTCTAGAAATGTGTAAATATAAATATGCATAATAAAGTTTCATGGTTCCTAACAGCCTAAACAATGTTATCAAAATACTTAGTTTCCACATGTCCATCATGAGATCATCACTTCCACCCCCATTTTTTGGCCTTCTTCTTCTGCAACATTCAATTACATAATGGCCGTCTTTAAATCTTTTATTGTTCTGGCTGCCAATGAGTGAGCTGTCAAAGGGTTGGCAGCAGGAAAATGTTTCTCAACCTCATTTTAGCATTCACAAAGAGCGTGAATGGGGTACCCTTGCGTCATCGGCTATATCTCTGGTGTATTCCTAAGGATTTTCAGGGAACATGGCTTAAACATCTCAGGACATACTAACTTGCACTTTGAAACCCATCTTATTGAGTACTTATTGAGTACAAGGGGGAAGGGGGGTGCACGGTAGACCCTGCTAGCTTATGGACTATGACAACCACAATCTGTTTCTTGCTTTGTTGTTTTCTAGGAGAGAGCGGAGGGTGGGGGTGTCTATGACAATTTGACAAAAATGTGTTGTGGTTGGTGTCCTGGACACTAAAACTTGAATCAGTACTGCCAGAAAACTGGTTCTTGTTGCTGAAAACCATTGTGCTCTACACTGTAGCACAGTAATTCAGTGTTTGCACATGTTTACTGAAAAAAACATATTTTATGTAATGGAAGTCATTGAAACGCAAACCTGATTACATTAGATTGCAAAATAACAAAATAAGTAAAAATCCGAAATTGCCAAATATAATTTGCGTTTGGTATTTTATACACCAAGTATAACACGTATAGTTGGCTGCGTGATGAATGTAACCAGTGCAAGAGTGAGTTTCTAAAGTCTGCAAAAGGCATAGACGTTCAAAAATCCTCACCACCTAAGGGTCGTTATGAGAATCTATGCATATTGCTTGAGATTTTATCTGATAGTGCTACTCAAACTGAGGAAGTAGATGCGGACTAAGTAACGATTATAATCCACATCTGCAAGAGGCACAGATCCTCATGAGTCGCCTCTGCCCGTGGGTTCATGAAAATCTACACCTCTGACTGGTGTCATTCATGCTCATGTTTCTCAAATTGAGTTTAACTGAAAACAGCCATGACTGTAACCAAATGGCAGGCAAGCACCACGAAAACGTAAACAGTGAGTCTGTGGGCCAAGTTACCAAGATGTGTTGACAAGTTTGACAACTGAACAGACTACTAGACCACGCTCACAAACGGCACATGTGATTGAGGTAGCACTGTACATCGCAGTTGATAACTTGACAGTAGCCCGTTCAGTAGACACAGCGGCTGCGATCAATTTCAACTTTTTCTCGATTATGATTGTTGGCTCGCAAAGCAACACAAAGCCGCTGTGCCTACTGAACAGGCTACACATGCTGCTTTTGACAGTCATTTCAAAATCAAAAATGCCGAAAACGTGATTTTTTTGTTGACTTATGGATTTTCAAAATGACCTATTGATTTTATGTTCCTCCGGTCATATGACTTATTGACTGCAAAACTCAACCTAATCACTGCTAAGGGAGAATTTGGCATTATGGACCTCTAACTCAGTAACTGCTTCCAGTACTTAGTTTGCGCACCCATTCCCTTACTGTCTTATAAAGGTTGTATTACAGATTAGGATATAGGTCCAGCATTTTTTTAGTTCAAGGATGGTGCCAGAATAGCTTGGCGGATGAGACACCGATCTATTCTGACACCACCCTTGAACTATCATAGTCACATTTATGTCAAGCAGTGGGTGTATCAGGATTAAAAGGGTTACATAGTACTTTATAGGTATGTATGTATGTTCAATTAAACCTACGCTACTTTGACTGAAACCCTAATATTTGTTGACTACCATTTTGGATGACCTTGGAATGTGTGATAAATGCTTATTTATTTTTTCATTGTATGATTGCAGTTTGTATCAAAGCTTTTGAAATTTCCTATCAAATTTGGCACAAAGGTAGCTGATGATGAAATCTTCATATAGATACTAATTTGGTTGACTCCTTACACAGGTCAAGAGTCACAGAAGGTTGACAAACATAAGAAAAATGCATAATTGTAATTTTTAGAGAAAATACAAATTTCACTAGTACAAAAGAAAGCCTTTATGTTGAGACTTGTGACACTTATTTCAGCTACCTCAGTTTTGGAAAGGTCACACAGTTTATAATTATATATGAATCAGTTATGCACATGAGGTGTACAGACTTTGCCATTCTTGTTTGTTCTTTGCGGTGTACACAGTTTATGTCGCATTTATTTTGAAAGTAATAATCTGCTCCTGCATTTAGTTCATGCAAAGTGAAATTGTCATGCTGCTGAACAACACAGTAATAATCGTGTATTTCATTTCAGGCCAATACTGCTGTTGACTTCTCGCTGTGGAGTCTCAGTACTCTCAGTGAGAGTCTCACCCAGAGGACATACTTGCAAACAAGCGCATAAGTATGACGCCTACACTAAGGCCACAGCTCAAGTGAAGTGAGGGAAGGCGACACTTATTCTCCTGTACTCAAGGTAGATCATACCGGTAGATCTGTGACTAGAATCAGGTGCAGAACAAAACACAACTATGGTGTGATTGTGAATGAACACATCATACTGTAATGCTTTCGGGCATTGGCTCATGTGTGCAGCAAGTGTGAGGCTATGTTCTGGGCCATTGGTCGTCCATAGTAAACTTTAATGTTGGCATTTTCTCGGAGACTATTCAAACCACAGTCTTCAACGTGGCCCAAGGATACTTTGTGGCAAGACCTTTCTTAGCATACCAGTATTAGTTAAGACCAAGGGTCATGAGAAATCAGGAAATAGGTAAAAAATTAGCCATATTTTGACAACAGATGTTTTTTCTCAAATATTATTCACAACTAGTATAGTACAAAAGCCAGCCCTTTACTAATGCTGAGACTCATGGCACTTAAATTTCAGTCACCTTTTGGAAAGGTCACACAGTTCAGATTATGTAAATGATCAGTTTTAAATGCACATGAGCGATCCAGGCTTCACCATTGTTGTTTGTGGTGTTTACAGTTTATTTCACATTAGTTTGAAGGTAGTAATGCGTAAACTAAATGTAGGGGCATATTGGGCGGGGGGGCCTCCCGTCCTGGCCCCAAATTGTTTATAATGCTATAACAAAGTCCCTTTTTGGGGAGTTTGGAACCAACCCACCCTGAAATAAGATCAGAAGTGAAATTGGTATGCTGCCAAACAACACGTTAATAACATGTATTTCATTTCATGTCAATGCTGCTGTTGACGTCTCACTGCAGAGTCTCGCCCAGAGGGTATACTTTCAAAACAAGCACAGAAATATGACGCCTACACCAAGTAGAGGCAGGAGCTAGTCCGGTCATGTTTGCTCAAAAGGAGAAGGTCACAGCTGAAAGCAGGCAATGCCAGTTCCAGTGGATCAACTAAAGTGAGAGAAGGCGACACTTATTCTCCTGGACTCAAGGTAAATCATACCGGTTGATTTGTGAATAGAATCAGGTTCATAACAAAACACAACTGGTGTGAATAAACACATCATACTGTAATGCTGTCTTTCATTTTGAAGATGGTGTAGTACCAGTACCAGCATTCTCTACAACACCAAAAAATCACTTGCAGTCAACAATTGGCACCATATTTCATTTGATTTGGAAATTAGAGGCTTGTGCAAGTCTGCAAATACTGTCGTTTTCTTTAATAAGCACTTAGTGCACACAGAATGACTAGAAAACACTGAATACTACCCTTTTGGTCCAGTGTGTACTGTTGCTAAACAGCAATATGTTAAATGTGTCCTGTTTGAAACATTTTCTGCAAGTTACACTTTGATGCTGATTCTAGATATATTTATACACCCATTGTAGTCATTTAAAGCTCAATTGCATCTCATTTGTGGCTCACGTGTGATAGCAAAAGTAAGTGTTTGTAATGGGTCGTCCCTCGACTGTCTGTTATCTGTGGGCAACTTTAACATTGGTAGTTCCTCGGAGACTATTCAAGCCTCAGACTTTCAACTTGGCACAAGGGTACTTTGTGGTAAAATCTTTCTAAACATACCAACTGCTGTGACCTTTCAAAGGTCAGAGTCACAGGGGGGGTCCAGAAAGGGGTAAAAAAAATGGCCAGATTTTGACACAAATTGTTTATCCTCATATATTACTTTCAACTTCAAACCCAGATGTGGTACGGAGATGCCTGATGGTAAGAACTTTCTATGTGTACAAATTTACTGGTCCTCTCACAAAGGTCACGGGTCATGGGGAGTCCAGAAAGGGGTAAAAAAAAAACAGCCATATTTGGACAAAAACTGTATTTTTACAAGTATTATTTTCAACTCTAAACTCAAACGTATGGAGATACCACATGATAAGGCCTTAATTTGGATGACCCCTTGTAAAGCTCAATGTTGGCAAGAGGGTGACAAAAGTTAGCTTTTGGTAGAATTGTAGTTTTTATCAAAGTTTTTGTGAACTTTCAATAAGATTTGGCAGGTTGATAACACCTTTCTGTGCATACTAATTTAATCAGCCCCTCACAGTGGTCAAGGGTCACAAAGGGTTGACAAATTTGTGAAAAATGTAGGCATTTTGAGAAAACTCAGGTTTCGCTGGTACAAATTCCAGCCCTATACTTATGTTTAGACATTTTCAGAGACCTGTTGGAGAAGTCAAGGTCACAAAGGTCGGATGTATTATGTGGATTGGTCATACACATAAACCATAAGGACATTCATTGTCTTTCTTGTTCTTGCTCTGACTACTGTCATATTATGCATGTATATACTTTGTAAAAAAATACTTGCAAACACATATATGCACGCATGATGTGCATTTCAAAACTTTTTTTGATTCTAAATTATCTTTTGCAGGTTGTAATAGCCACATTGAAGAAGAGTTCAGCGGGTACGTCTCTCCGGGATGGCCAACCGACGGGAAGGCAAAGGAAGTGAACTGATTGTCCTGTTATTTTGCTGTCCATCCACCAGACTGGCCACAATGCCAAGGTTTTGGACAGTCACATCCTTTGCAATGCAGCAAAAGCCTGTGCCTTACTGCCTGCGCTGATGCATAGCCATATATTAGGAGATAGGCAAGCAGGCTTTAGGCCTGCCTATTCAACAGCAGACACAACAGCAGTCCGGCAGTGACAACAAAGTGACAGCGACAAAACTCGAGAACATAGAAATAAAGAGGGAGTGTTTCCATAAACCTGACATAGAAGCAGCGAGGCCACAAAATTGTAAAGTGCGGTCGAGCGGTTCAGGGGCTATTGTACAGCGATGGGGGCGTGCTTTGTGTGTTTTCATATAACAATGTGACAAAGCAATTTGACACCCATGTTTTAATTTGTAGTGCAGTAAAAACCACGCCCCCATCACTGCAGTATAAGCACGACCCACTCGCCAAAATCGCCTCCAAATCACTCGACTGAGCAATATATTTTTGTTAGCTTTTAGCCCCCTGTCACTTAGCTCGATGTCGCGCGTACGTGCGAAGCAAAAGTGTGTGTCTATGTTTTGGCTCAGTGGGCATCTGTCCACCGTCGTCCGTGGTAAACTTTAACATTGGCAATTTCTTGGAGACTATGTAAAGGTCAAGGTCACAGGGGATCAGGAAATAGGTGAAAATAGCCGTATTTTGACAAATAAATGTTTTCTCAAGTATACACAACTTCAAACTCAGACTTGGTACAGAGTGGTAAGAACATTTTATGCATACTAATTTCGTTGACTGCTCAGAAAGGTCAAGGGTCACAAGCAATCGGGAAATAGGTACAAAATGGCCATATATTGCCCAAAGATGTTTTTTTCTCAAATATCATTCACAACTGTAACCCCAAACTTGGTATAGAGATACCTGGTGGTAAGACCTTCCTATACATTATTTGGATGACCCTCTCAGAAAGGTTACTTTTTTGTCACTTTCCTGTCATGTCACGATTTGGAAACGCAGCTTAATTTGTATTAGTTTTTGATTATCCAGGGAAAACCCCTTTACTGCCAATGTGTTCATTTTTTGAAGACATTTCAGCATATAAACAGGTCTTTTTTGTGACAAGTTCCGAAATACTGGCATACATCAGTCATTCAAAATATGTACTCCACAGCTGACACTTATGGGGTAGGAAACAGTGGTACAGATTGATTTTGTGCAGCGTCGGTGTGAGACAAGGAGAAAACTTATCACTGCTCCGCTTTGCATGATTCTAAATGATATACAGGGTTCATTCTGAAAATGGTCATTGGCCTCAGAGTATAACACCCATGGCTCCTTTCTGAAGAGGGGTGTGCCAAAATATAGAAATGCGGGGTGGGGGGGGGGTGGTAGTATATATATAACCCTCAGCTCAAAATGTGCCAAATGTGGACTTGCTCAATGAAAAACGCAATACTTCTCAAGAGTGAATTGACCATGTAGTTCTTGCATTACCCTCTATCTGTCACAGCAGATTTCAGTGGTTGGGTGATAACTGATCATAGGCATATGATATGTACTGTACTTTGTGTTGTTTTTGTTTTCTTCTTCTTCCACTGTCAATCGTTGACTTTCAGCTGTGTGGCTTTACTTATCGTATCAGAATTGCTAATCACATGGTTCATTTCACACGTTTTCCAGATGTACTGTACATGACACACACCAGAAAACAGAATGACCTGACTATGATCTGTGTCCTTACAAGTCATTTGTGCTGTCTAAGGAACATGTGTACAGTGTAGTAATATGGGTAATAGCTAATTTTTTAGCACAATCATGTAAGTTCTTTTGTGATTTTTCTCGTGCCCCCAGCAGGTCCAAAATTAAATAAAGTAAAACTGAAGCCAACATTGTGCACAGTACCAGGGTGTGTGTGGTGGGTGCTATGTTATGTGCAATCAGTTGTGACACGATAGCCTGCACCATGTTGAGTTTTTGAAGAGTGCTTAGATTAATGGCCGGCATGGTGCAGACTGTATTACTATTGTATGCACTTTGCCAGCTTAGCAATGATGTATTTTGCAGTGTTATGATATGGTCGACTGCACAGACTTTGTATCAAGAGCAGTACAAGTATTGTTGGATGTCCATGCCTATATTATGCAGACTATGTGACAATGCATTTTACTCTTGTTATACAGTTGTTCTGGTATTATTTGTGTTGACGTCAGCATTGTGCAGTGTACGTTATGGGGCTTGAGACTGCATTTCACTTCGTTGTGCTGCAATGGGACACAGTGTGGTGCTGGTAACAGTATTGTTTGATTTTCATGCCAACATTGTGCATAGTATGTGTGTAGTTCAGTTTGGTGGCTGGACACTGTGAATTTCACTGTTATAACGTAGTGGGATGTGCAATGTTGAGTTATATCAGGACTACAGTGATGGTCTCTCTCTCTCTCTCTCTCTCTCTCTCTCTCTCTCTCTCTCTCTCTCTCTCTCTCTCTCTCTCTCTCTCTTTCTCTCTCTCTCTCTCTCTCTCTCTCTCTCTCTCTCTCTCTCTCTCTCTCTTTCTCTCTCTCTCTCTCTCTCTCTCTCTCTCTCTCTCTCTCTCTCTCTCTCTCTCTCTCTCTCTCTCTCTCTCTCTCTCTATTATATATATATGAGCAAAATAATATATGTAGTGGAAGGCCCTAAATGATAAGTCTGTCATTCCTTCTCTCCTATCCCCCTTCTTTTATATACTGTGCAGTTGGCTCCCAAATAAATACCTCGTGAGCAAGTGGTTGTCGATGTCAGTCTCAGTTGGCATGCACACAACTAAAACTGACATCAGCTCCACTATTCTCCCAACTAGCTTGTATACAGTCAGCACTTTGTCAATGCAATGTAAATGTAAATAATGTAGTTGAAATACGTTGTTCCGCAGTAAAGCTGTATTTTGAGGGGAGCTGGGTTGCTCGGTGGTAGTGTGTTTGACTCTCATCCCAAAGGTCCTGGGTTCGAATCCAGCTGGGGTCAAAATTTGTTCAGACCCTATTTCTGTGACCCATTTTGGAAATCGCCTTTTATGGACAAAAGATGTTAAGCCCTAAACGTTTAACGTTTTGTATTTGAGGTAGTTACTTTTGTATAGGTGCCTAATTGCATTGTAGCCTAATATGCTTTCAACAGACTTGACTGTATACTTTAAATGAATATCTGCAAATATAGCATTTGTTTTGAAAATAAACAGAGATATTCTTCTTTACTCACAATGATCGTGTGTAAACATAACAGGGCATATTGACACATGTGACATTTGTTTTGTTTCCTTATAATTTGTAACCAAAAACTGCTGGGAAACTGAGATTCAGCTAGAGAGATAGGTACATCCACTACCAATCTGTTCACAAACATCTTTCAACCAGAGATGTTCATCAACCTGCTTTCATGGAGACACCAAAGGAGTGTGTAGCATTGCTTGCAGCAGGTAAATTAAAACAAATTCACATCAATTAATGTTTGTAGATAAATATGCCAGTAAAAATTAAAAACTGTCTGTGACAACACTCTTTGGTGTGCTTTTTCATCAGTGAATCTGAATGATTGAATGAATGTAAACATGTAATGTAAACATGCTCACACAATGCCTGGCTGAAAACATGAATGAACAAATGTACCGAGGTAACCAGTGTGCATTTTTATCCACGACTGAATCTGGTTGGATGGTTGGTTCATGGTGTAACATACACATTACCAAAATTATGATAATCGCATATTTAAAATTTTAAAAAAAATTACCACGCTTTTTTTTTTTTTTTTTTTTTTTTTTGCTTTTTTTGTGTGTGTTTTGTTTCATTTAGTGAAGTAGAAACTGTATGGGTTTTAAATGTGTGCAGGAAAAAATAATCGCCGTCTACGGGACTCGAACCCTGGTTACCTGAGTGGTGAGAATATCTTACCACTGAACTACCTGAATTACTAAAGGACTATAGGTGCATTTAATTACTTATAGATAAACTTTCTCATCCCATATCTGCCGTTGTTTGTTCCAGTTTACTGTCCCACTGTCACTAATAGTTATCGAGGACTAGCAGTTTGGGCGTAGTTTGCAACAGTTTTGGCCTAGTTGTTTCCCTCCTCCTTTCTCATTGCATGCTTGGGGACCGGCAAGGGCGGAGATATGTTCTGCCGGAAGTCAGACATCGCTTGTATCCCTTTTTGAATATGCACTCGCAAACGACCCAAAGTGCCAAATTTTGCTCGGGACCCCATTATTTCTTCATAATTAATGTGCGTGATATGATCTAAAGTACAACTTTATCGAATAAAAAGGGCCTGAGCAATTGCCCAACATTGCAAACACTTGTAATGTTATTGATAACATCCAGGCAATTTGCAAATTTACAAAATACACTTTTATAGATTTCACTTAGAATTCCAATTATCAGAACAAACCTTTTTTACGAGAAAATACTAACATACTATATGAAGTGACCTAAATGTTTCTTTATCATTTTAACACACTATTCGATAAAGTTTTATTATGTTCTGAAATCAGCTATTTTGCGTTTTTTTGCACATGGGGTACCTCAATCAAACGGCTTTATCTTACAAATATGCCCGGGACCATGGGTCTGTCAGGATGGCAATAGCCTCCAGACTCAACAAGGCTCTCAAAAAACCCTACAAAGGGCAGTTTTCAATTAAAAAATGTAGGTATAGTAAACAACCTTAAGACTACATCTAGAACATTGAACGCAAAACTGTAAGCATAAACATCAAGAATATCTAGACGTTTTATTTCCTCCTGACTAACCAAGCACGCACATACACGCACGCAATAACTCACTCACACACACACACACACACACACACACACCACACGCACGCACACACACCAGCATAGGCAAACATACACAAAACACACTGTTCCGCAAACATGCACGAAAACATACACACGCGCTTATACACTTAGATACTTGATAACAGTCATTATTCAGAACACAGTAGTCGCATGCGCTTTGTTTGGCGGCTCAATTTAGTACCCAAATAGTCTTGCCTTAAAGGTGGACAATGAAGATGTCTCGGTAATATTGGCCGGAAACGAGTTCCAGAGTTTGGCCCCTGAGTAAGACAGACTAGTTTTGAATATATCAAGTGTGGCCTAGTTACTGACAGTTGGTTTCTTTTTGTCTTGTATGGTGTGTTTGCAAACTTAAACAAATCCGAGACGTACCGCGGGGTTTTGGATATGCGGACTTTAAACATTAACATGCCCATATTGAACAGAAAGAGGTTACGTAACGGAAGCATGTCAAGGGCACTGAGTCGTTCATCAGTGCTGTCCCTGCTAATATGAAGGATTAGCTTGGCTGCCCTCCGGTGCAGGGAATTAAGCCTCTTTAAGCACGCATCACTACACCCGTCCCAGACTGTAGATGCGGAGTCAATGTGGGACTGGATGTGAGCGCTGAAGAAGAGTTTTCTAGTTGGTGAATTCGTAAAGTAAATAAGTTTTGAAAGGAGAAATAGATTTCTGGACACAATTTTGTAAACACCGTTTACATGCGCATGTCATGTCAATTGATGGTCTATAATGACGCCTAACAGCTGGTGCTCCTTAACTTGTTTAATCGGCTCACAGTTAAGGGAAAGGCTAAGTGGCGGACGTGTAGCTGATGCTTTTGACCTGTAGTGGTTAACATGCACTCGGTTTTAGATGGGTTAGGTATCATGTAGTTGTCTCTGCGCCAATTTGAGACGTCTAATAGACTATGTTGCAAAGAAGAGTTAATTGTAGATATTTTTGCCGACGGCACGTTGAGAGTAGCGTTGTCTGCAAACAAATTGCATCGCTCATTTGATTGTGAGATACACAAAGGCAAGTCATTAATAAGATTAAAAAGAAGAGAGTGCCTAAAATAGACCCCTGGGGCACTCCATGCTTAATCATACCTTCTGAGGAATGCTTATCGTTGACTAAAAAATACTGAGATCTATTGCTTAGATAAGATTTAAAGAAGGCAGCGGAATCTGTGTCTATGTGGTATGCCAAAAGCTTCTGTAGCAACAGTTCATGGTTGTCTAAGTCAAAAGCTTTAGAAAAGTCTAAAAATACCATGCCGGTCATTTCAGCATTGTTTTTTTAAGTTAGCCAGGTATTGGTCAGATGAGACAGAGCCGTGTGACAAGAGTGGCGGGGTCTGAAGGCTGACTGTAGTGGATAAATCAAGTTATGTGTCTCCAGAAAGTGACTCAGATGCCTGTGGACATGTTTTTCTATCGGCTTTGACAAAGCTGATAAAAGTAAACTTGGCCTAAATTTGTTGGTGGTCAGTGTGGTCTTTAGTTTTAGGCAACGGAATGACTTTAGCTATTTTCCAGCTTCTTGGGAAAGTACCTTGTTGGATTATAAGATTGTAGATTAAATGTTAAAGATTCAACCACATAGGGAACAGACAGCTTTAATAAAAACTATTAATGCTGTCATGACCAAGGGAGCGTTTATTTTTCAGCTGATTAATATACTTGCCTACGTCAAAAACAGTTATGTACGGAATACTAAAAACGTCGTTTGGCGCCAGTCTCTCGTCGCAAAAGTTTTTTTAGTTTTACAGAAATAGTCAGCTTGTTTAGGTTATTAGTATTTTTATTCAAAAGTGAGTCGGCAGCAGACAGGAAATGTTGATTAAATGTATCAGCAGTTATAGAAGTGCATGTTGGTGTTTGACGTGATTTGGTAAAGGCATTGAGGGTTCGCCAGACAGATACGGTATCAGTTTTATTATCCATCAAGCACTGCAAGTGTTTTTTTTTTCTGGGCCTCGAGCACCAGGTACTTTATGCGGTTGCGCTGCTTGTGGAAAGCAGCATAATCTTTGTTCCATTTCAGTTCATTTTGCAGAGCCATAGCGTCTTTAATGTCCTTACTTAAGCACTGAGTTAACTGTACATGTTTGACTCTCTTCTCACGTAGTGGCGCATGCTTTTCAAGTACACCAAGGAACAATCTGTACCATTCGGCCAACGCTTCTTCAGGAATATCCTAGTTATAAACTGACTGAAAAGAGATTCCGCTCAGATCGGCGAAAAACACGTCCAAAGTAAAGTGTTTAAACGACCTGTAATGAATAGTGGTATGCTGGTTTTTATGGCATGGCTTGTCCACCCTCAGAGCCCAATTACAGCACACAGGTTTAGTGGTCGATAATCGCCACTTGAAGAACACGAGAGTTAAGGACCCTTGACTTGTTGGAAGTGTATACATGATCAATTAGAGTGGCAGACGACTGCGTAACTCTAGTTGCGGATGTGATAAGCTGCTTGAGGCCTACCATAGTAATAGTAGACTCCCAAGCAGGGTGTGGATAAAACATGTTAATATTAATATTAAACATGTTAATGTTAATATTAAAGTCTCCGAGCAGTAAAATATCAGAGCTGCAATTGTTAACGCTGTCCGCCATTTGTAAGAAATCGTCGCACCACTCACATGATGCAGACGGATTTTTGTAGACAAATTCAACAAGCAAAGGGGCCGATTTGTTTGTCTTCACCTCAAACCACACGCTTTCAATGAGAGACAATGACAATTACAATGACAATGAATCTTTATTTTCCAAGGATAAAAAGATTTAGATCTAAAGACCTTTTTTCCATCTTGTCCTTGCTAAACTACTTACACAAACACTCACGGGGCTGCACGCACTGACACACCATAAGCGCCCAAAAAGGCGAGTAATACTGGCTGCCCCCCTCGATCAGCTGCCGCTCGAAAGTGACAGCAGGGATACAACCATTGTGTCGGCGATCATATACAAAAACATCATAAACACACTTAATACACGTAATGAGATATACATGCGCTACCATCTAACAAATGTATCAGAAGATCACCAAAAACAACAACAACAATCAGACAGACAAATTCAAAATACCACGTCATTCTAAGACAAAGGCAGTTTATGCTTGTATTTGTAGCAAATGCTGATGAAGCCATGTCTTGAAAACATTTATGGTCAGGATAGAGTTTATTTCTTTTGGAAGTGAATTCCATTCTTTGGCTGCTGAATATGACAAGGACGATTTAAAAATGTCAAGGCAGGGCCGAGGCACTACCAAGTCATTCCTCAGTGTCGGGTATGGAGTGTGGGGAGCCTTAAAGAGAGCAGCGAGATATCCAGGTGATTTTGAAAGTATGATCTTACGCATAAATAAACATTTATTGAATAAAAAGTGCTTACGAAGGGGCAACATGTTTAATTTTGTTAGTTTATCGTCGGTAGTCAAAGGGATGTGGGAATCTTTTAGGATAAACTTTGCCGCACGTCTATGAAGTGAATTTATTCTTTTTAAAGAAATTTCGCTGCATCCATCCCATACTGTCGATGCATAATCTAGATGGGATTTTATGTGTAGATTATTAAACAACTGCCTGGTTGAAACGTTGGTGAATTGAACTAGTCTAGATAACAAATATAGATTTTTTGACAAAACCTTACAAATAGAATTAGTATGCGAGTGCCAACTGAGCTGGTCATCTACAGTGACACCAAGCAAACAATGTTCTCTAACTTGCGCTATTGGTTGCTGTTCAAGGGAATGTTTGAGTGGCGGTGAGCTCAGCTGATGCTTTTGCCTTGTTGTCACAAGCATACATTCCATCTTTGATGGATTTGGAATCATGGAATTAGTCTGGCACCAATCAAAGACTTCATTTATTGTTTGCTGGAGTGAACTAGTGATTGTGGGCACGTCTGGTGCAGACACATCCAAAGTTGCATCATCTGCAAATAAGCTACAGGTAACGCCAGTTTGTGAGATATGTAAAGGTAAATCATTTATGTAAAGTGTAAACAATAAAGGCCCGAGAATAGATCCCTGGGGCACGCCATGCATAATCAGCCCCTCAGAAGATGATTTGCCATTTACGCTGACATACTGTCATCGGCCTTCAAGGTGGGATTTAAAAAAAGGATACAGCTTGGTCACTTAAGTGGTACTGTGAGTTTTTTTTGTAAGGAGGGTATGGTTAATTAAGTCAAAGGCTTTGGTAAAGTCTACAAAGATCACTCCAGTCAACAGTGCTTTGTTTATTGATGTGAGCCAACGATCCGTTAAATGTGAGAGAGCTGTTTGACAAGAGTGCCGTGGGCGAAATCCTGACTGTAAAGGATGAATAAGGTCGTGTGTGTCAAGAAAGGGCTGTACGTGTTTGTGTATGTGCTTTTCTATGGGTTTTGAAAGTGAAGACAAGATAGAAATTGGCCTGTATTTATTGGGATCTGTAAGATCTTTGTTCTTAGGAAACGGAATAACTTTGGCTTTTTTTCAGATCAGAGGGGAATTCGCCACGCTCGAACCAACGGTTGTAGATGTAAGTTAAAGACTCTACTATGAAAGATAGTGATAGTTTTAACACAGCAGTACTAATTTCATCATGTCCTGAAGTGCGCTTTCTTTTGAGACATTCTATCGCTTTACTGACATCGTGCACTGTCATGCAAGTAATGTGGAATGATGAATGAGAAGAAAGTTTGTCATCACAAAATTTGAAAAGGCACAGATATAGAAGTATAGAGTAGTAACACAGCTGTCAAGGTAGTAGTTGATAAATCAAGTCTTGTTTCATTAAATTACATAAACCTGGCACACATAGATCTTGTTTCGTTTATTATGATAGCAAATTGTATACCCCTGAAGAGTTACAAAATGTAATCGCTGATTTTTTTAATTTAAATTCCCATAAAAAATGGTGCCCTTGTATCTGCAAATACCTGATGAAAGATTACAGGTTGAAAATGCAGACTCATTTCATTTAATAAATATTACAGATGCATTGAAGTATTTGGCAGGTGAAGAGGCAAAATATTCAAGGTGTAAAAGTCGGTACAACACGGCTTTCAATTCTGTATACAATGCAACAATGGCTGTCGGTGTGGTTTCCGCTGGTTGCTCTGTCGGGGGTGTAGCTCTGTTTGCAATGGGAGTGGGGAGTATAAATGGGATCGCTATTGAAGGTGTTGGCATTGTCACATGCCTGACATGCTTTGGTTTGGAAGCCCTTAACAAGAGATTTCATAAGAAGTTGCAGAAGTATGAAACATTGAGTACTCTTGCTGGAGCAAAGCTGAGCAGTATGAAACTTATTATCAGTAAAGCTTTAGAGGACAATACAATTGATGATGATGAGTTTGAAAGAGTGCAAGATAATTTGGACAATTACAAACAGCAGAAGACTGAAATTCAAATTAAGATGTGTAGTCAACCCGTGAATTTTGAAGATCTAAAGGCATCTTTTTTACAAGAAGAAAACATATAGGAGTAAAAGAGACCATGGAAAAAGTACAAGATCTTCTAAACAAATAAAGATAAGCTTTTCTTTATTTTTGTCATGCAATTCACAGAGAGATGTTGCACAGCTTGCGCCTAGCTATTGAACTCCATCTGCTCCACCCCCCTGACTATTATTGAGAAAAAACAGTTATTTTGTTGTCCATGTAACTTGGTAAAATTGTCCGAGTAACTTGATGACTTGAGTCAAGAACTTGTAAATAATTAGGTCAAGTCACTTACAAGAGTGACGGAGCCTAGGGAAGGTGCAAGAGTGACGGAGCCGAGGGGAGGTGATTTTTGTGCAGGTGGTGTGGGTTGTGTTTGACAAAGGGAGCTAACTCCTGTCCATGGTTCTGGTTCTTTTATTTCATAACCAACAATAAAAAGCAAAACCTGAAAAATAAAAATAAAAGGATATAAGCAAACAATGTTAAAGAATATGAAACTAAGGAAAAGGAAAATGTCATGCACCAGTAGCAAACCAATAACAAATCAAATGAATAATACTAAAGCAGTACTAATAAAACCACTAAAAATTATAACCAACAAGTTATCATTAATATAACTAAAAACTAGTACTCGTATTATCAGCCACATTCCCGTAGGATCGAGGATCCTAGGGGTTCGCAGTTGAGTACGGTGTGATTATGGTTGCAGAAGTGTTCCCGTATGATCGGGGATCATTGGGGCACGCACCTACCTCTTTGGTAAAACATGTTCACATGCTGATGCGTAACTAACACAACAATATGAATAAATGAAATCAATGAGTAACTATATATAATCGAATGGCTAAATGGCAAGTAACTAATGCATGGCACTAAGTAAACAACTAAGCCATGGCAATGCATAAACAAACATGGCGGACAGTAATGACGTCAGTGAGTTGTGCGGGAAAGAGACACAGGTAAGGGGTACTAGTGAAGCGATAGACAAAAGAGAGAAAAGACAGAGATTAGAATCAAAATAGCAAGGGAGAACAACATAAGAATGGATACAAAAATTACTAACATAAATTTTTAAAAAGCGATGCTGATACATCAAGATTGTCAACCTCGAAAAAAATATATTCTCATAAATCAGAATTAGATTCATGTTCTGACGCAAGTAATACTGGCGCTACAAACTGCGGTAATCTCAACAATCACAGTGTAATGACTTAAAATTCAAATCTAAACGCACACTCGATCATGGTGGTGACGCTATCGCCACACCACGACCGGTCATAGCGTACGATTTCTTACGAAGGGATCTTCAAAGAAAAGGTACACTCCACAAACTCTCAATCATTCCCACAAGACAGTAATAATGATCGAGCCAAAACTACATTCTCAAACTTCAAAAACTGACATTACAAATATGAACAAAAAGAAAAACCACCACAAAGTTACAATGTGAATCGCAGCCTAATATTTAAAGAAACACATTATCCAAAGAAGCAAAACTGGCTTCCTAAAATGCGAAGTCTCACAATAATGAAGGATTAAACATCAAGAAAATCATCACTAGCAAAAACACACAATGAATATGTACACAAAATAATCACTACTTACAGGGCACTCAATTAGCAGTCCAGTTTCCAGAAACACAGTGAAATACTCAACATGAAGCCAGCACGCTACAAGCTACATGCACTGATAATGGTACTCAAATAGTCAGTCTGCTAAGTGCGCTGGATGCTCGGCATTAAATAGGCATAGCACGGGCCTCCGATAGAGCAACTCCCTCCCGCAGGCAAAACGGCTTGGCCAGACAAAGAAACTAGCAAAAACTGTGCTAGTTGGTAACTGAATAAACTTAAATAACTAGCGAACTATACATTCAATACAAATAAATATTAGCATTTCCAAAAGAGAATTTAAAGGGCTTTTCAATGAACTAAATTAGGAAAAGCTTAACACTAAGCTGAATTTAATATAATTTTATAATGATTGCCACACAAGGGAAGTGAAAAGCAAAAAAGCAAGATAAACGTAAATCTAACTAAGACTGGTTACAGATAGTACGAAACCAAATGCATATTCTAAAAGCAGGAACTGTGCTGAATCTAATGACTATCGAAACAGCTTTCTACGTTTAATAGAACAGAAGCTATGAAGCTTAAAAAATAAACAGAAAACACAAGTTACAAAACCATTATTAAAACAGAAGACTCGCCGCGCCACGCAAGTGGTTCCATCACGGCCAGCGGCTGAACGGGGAACCTCAGATGCGGACTAAAAATAACTAAATGGAGAATGAGAGGCTTATCACTCTCTGCTACACAAGTACTTATTTTAAGTCACTTATAAGTACTTATGTCAACTAACTTATAGGAACTTGTAGAGGTAAGTTTGAAGTTACTTGTCAGTTGTAGGTAACTTATAGTTTACCTTATCAAGTACTTGTAATATACTATACTTAAAGAGATGTTGATGTTGTGTTGTTTACTGTGGTAGGATTATTGTCTGCCTAGCATGATATTTTTTTAAGCTGACAAGCTCAGTCAGCCACTCAGTGTTATCTACCTAATTTTCGAGAAATCCTGACTGTGAGAAAATAGCATTCCTCAGAAATCGGCCCTGTTGCAATGGGTGGTATTAATGTGGCTTTGTGTAGTCTTCGTGTAGATTATGAGCGGCGATGTTCAAAAAGGTTTGGTTTGTACTTTCCTCTCAAATACGTTGTGGTTTGAGCCGAGGTAGGTTTTTGACTGAGTGATGGATGTTGATGTTCAAAAAGGAAATGTTTTAGGCGTGGACTAGGTCATTATGACATAGGTGGTTTGGACTTGTATTTTCTCCTATCTCTGTATCTGGGGCACGTTTAGGGATGTAAAATCAGTCATTTTATGAAAAATAAATCTGAATTTTTATGACTGTACAGCAAAACTGACACACTGTTCGAGTTTTTTTTATAAGAAAATGACGTACACCTTCTTGAGAGCTTCGTTCCGCAGCTGATACAAGGAAGCTACGAATTCCATCTGTCCATACAAAACCTTTGGCCAGCGTAGCTTTGCTTACCAAGCTCCTGTCTTATGTAACACCCTCCCCTATGAAATCAAACACAGCGAATCTGCCTCCGCTTTCAAACAAGCGTGTTTTCAGGGCCCGTTTGAAAGCGGAGGCAGATTCCCTGTGTCTGATTTCAAAATGCCACTGAACAGTAGTGCAGTGGTAGACGACAGTAGTCTTACAATACTGTTTCTAATCTGTCAATATAAATGCTTACAATGTATGAATGTGGTTCTTGGATTGTGGATTATGTGATGTGATATGTGTTGATGTCTAGTGTGTATGTCCCAATATATTAGTTGTGAACTTTTTTTTTAAATTTATATGTTTACTGTATGTATATGTTTAAATTGTAAAGCACTTAGAGCAAATTGGAATAAGCGCTATCTAAATGCACATACAGTAGAATTTTAGCTAGCTGCCCGCTCGGCGTTAACCCTTTCCGCCCCCTGGGTGCATTTCCCGAAGTTTTGAAGTGTTACTAATCTGGCACTACCCTTGAATTATCATGGTCTATCAATCTCCTACTGTAGGGTGTTAGCGCTGAAAGGGTTAAAAAAATGTCGCTTAGTGTGTAGTTGTTTCCGACGACAAATTCTTGACCTCTGGCAGAAAAGTGGGTCAAACAACTATTTTTGCTGTCTAATCATATGGTAATTATAAGAAAACACAGCTACCAGATAATATACAATCATACGCAGATCCACCATCCCAACCACAGGGCGTCGTTTGTACTTTGCCTGAGCGCGATATCGGGCAAGTGGAAACCACAATGAGTGGATCGATGGTGTCTTCGCATTGGTCACTTGACAACGTCTGCTAATGAGGTAAGAAGACATATTTATTGATTTGCTAGACAGAAGAGACACGAAACACATCCGTCCCAAGAGTAGATAGGTCGTCCGAAGGCAAAAGACGATCAGTCTTTTTTTCGTTTTTTTTTTTTTTTTTTTTTTTTTTTGTTGTTGTTGTTGTTATTGGGTGTTTTTTCTTTTGTTTTTTTTTTGGGGGGTTGTGTGTTTTTTTAAGGGGGGGCTGGGGGGGGGGGCGAATTTGTCATTGTATAATAATAAAAAATCTCGCTTTTCTCATACATAAACTTACTGTCTTTTGTCTCCACGGAGAAGAGATGTTTACTGAGGAGCAAATGAAATGCGATATTCCAAAAATGTCGCATTTCTTTTGCTCTTCAGAATATATGTAAGTATATTCGACTTATTCCAACCAGCAGGAGACATAGCTTCTCAAGGTATCCCTGTAGGACAAATTTGAAGCAGACGTGTCTATTGAGGCTACAGGGACAAGCTGTGTCGCCTGTGGCTACAGTGAGTGACTCGTTAGAAGCTGTGTTTCCTGTGGCTACAGTGACTGACTCATTCGAAGCTGTTACCTGTGGCTACAGCGACTGATATTAGAAGCTTGTTCTCCTGTGGCTACAGTGACTGGCTCATTAGACGCTGTGGCTACAGTGACTGACTCATTCAACGCTGTGTCGCCTGTGGCTACAGGGGGGACTGACTCATTAAAAGCTATGTTTCATGTGGCTACAGGGACTGACTCACTAGACGCTGTGTTTCCTGTGGCTACAGGGACTGACTCGTTTGAAGCTGTGGCTACAGGGACTGACTCATTTGAAGCTGTCTCCTGTGGCTACAGGGACTGACTCATTAGAATTAAGCTGAGTCTTCTGCGGCATCAGAGAATCGTCCAAAGCTATGCCTCTTGTATACTTAAACCCTTTTCTGCCAATGTGGTTTTTAAGTCCTTTTTACTTATAAAAGTGACTTTTAGGAAGTGCCCTGGTGGGGCGAATTTAATAGCTTGTCTATGATGTCAAAGGCGGGCAGGCCTAAACCTCTCACAATTGAAGTAACAAGATAAAAATTACGTCATGTCTGGTTACGCTAACGGGCCCTCGCTGCTGAACGTACATTTGGCGCAAAGCGTCGTGTGTGCGTATGTGTGTGTGTGTGAATGCGTATGTATGTAAACAAGAAAATTTCCGAAATTTCTGTACACACCAGCTTGAAACTTCGCGAAATACTTTCTTAAACGGGTGGCTGAGAGAGCCTCCGAGCATATTGTGATTGAATGTCTCATTTAAGACATAAACAACAGAATAGAAAGACTAGAGTCCGCGGCTCTCTCTCTCTCTCTCTCTCTCTCTCTCTCTCTCTCTCTCTCTCTCTCTCTCTCTCTCTCTCTCTCTCTCTCTCTCTCTCTCTCTCTCTCTCTCTCTCTCTCTCTCTCTCTCTCTCTCTCCCTCCATTCGTAATTATACTAAGTATATTCCGTAGAGATGCATCATCTGCTGGTCATACCGGTATAGCTGTGTACCTTCATAACTCTATCCGCCAATACGTTACCCGCCGCATGGATTTAGAGTCTAGTCAAGTGGAAAGTTTATTCCTTGATTTGAAATGTGATAAATCTTCCCCCACACTTATCGGATTTATTTATCGCACCCCTTCAGCCACATTCTCATGGTATGATGATTTTGTCACCATGATGGATAAGGTGCAACTACGTAACAACAAAGACATACACCTTATAGGCGATTTTAATATTGACCTTCTCACGTCTGGTCATGCGGCGTGGAATTACACCACCTCATTATTTGGCCTGCAACAGATGGTTCGGTCTCCCACGAGAGTTTTTTGTCATCCGCCACATTGATTGACCACATCTACACTACAAATATATCTGCTGTCAAGAACGTTCATGTGACGAATGTAGCCATTAGTGATCACTTTCCTACTTGTTTTACTCTTTCATTTAAACGTGATAAACCCCAGTACAAACAACACACTACTATCACCTACAGGTCTTACAAAAAGTTCAACACTGATGCCTTTCTTCGTGACCTATCAAACACGCCCTTTCACCTTATTTATAACACTACTGATCCCAATGAAGCCCTAGAGCTTTGGCACAAGCTGTTTCTTGGGGTCCTAGATAAACATGCCCCACTCAGGACTAAAAGAATTAAACACCCTACCCTTCCGCCTTGGTTGTCAAAGGACATTATTCACGCAATGAAAATAAGAGATGACTTAAAACGGCAGAAAAAAAAATTGCAGATTTTAGAAAACAAGGTAATTTTGTAAAATCCTTAGTTAGAAAAGCCCAGAAAACGCTTGCGGAAAAAGTTATCGCAGAGGGTAAAGATACCCGAAGTGTCTGGAATGCAATCAATTTGTTTACAGAGCGGAAAAGTTCCATCCCCGCTGCTACCTCTCCAGGCATGGATCCAGACGATTTCAATTCCCATTTTTTAAATATCGTTGAGTCCCTTGTACAGTCTTATTCCGCTAGCAGTGATAGTTACAGTTGTTCCGCTAAACTGCGCACACACTGTGAGTCTGCAGCAGGTGCGTCCTTCTCCATACCTCTTATGACAGTGTTTGAAGTTGGTAAATATATTTCTACTCTAACCAGTAAATCGTGTGGCCTGGGTGGAATAAATAACATGGTATTGAAATTGTCACTTCCATACACAGCTGAATCCTTGACATTTATATTCAACCTTTCTATCACGCAAGGTATTTTTTCCAGATTCCATGAAAGATGCTAAAGTTGTCCCCATTCCCAAATGTAAAGATCCCAAAAGTCCAAACGATTTCCGTCTTATTTCAGTGTTGTCAATATTATCGAAGCCAATAGAAAGACACGCTCACAAGCACTTACTCCAATTCTTGGAGAATCAACGCCTACTCATATCACTTCAGTCCGGTTTTCGACCTAAACACTCGTGTCATACTGTACTCGTTCACATCGTTGACTCTTGGCTCTCATCAATCAACAATTCTAAATTATATGGTGCAGTTTTTCTGGACCTAATCAAAGCATTTAATTTAGTCGATCACAACATTTTTTTAAAGAAACTTTCAGTATATAAGTTTGATTCGAACTCTCTAGCGTTTTTCTCTTCCTACCTAAGTCGCCGCCGACAAAAGGTGTACTCGAACGGAAGGTATTCGAAAGAAGGTACAGTGAGGCAAGGAGTTCCCCAAGGATCTATCCTAGGGCCTCTTTTATTTTCTTTATTCATCAATGACCTGCCTCTTTCCATCTTAAATCCTAAGGTAAGATGCGAACTCTTTGCTGACGATTCAACGCTGCATACATCAGACAATCGTGTCACGACGCTACATTGTATCCTCCAGCAAAGTCTTGATGAAGTGTCAGTTTGGTGTACTGTGATGAAGCTCTATGCTTGTGCATAGTGCTCACACAGTAGGATTAGTACGGTACGGTTTTTGTTAACGGTTTGTTTGTGCCGGTAGTCCGTGTGGCACTAGACGCACGTGAAATCTGTAGGACATGGTTAGCACGGGATTTTTAGTGAGTTCTGTTTAGTGAGTTCTAGCCGGAAGCTGTGTCTGTCAGAGGTCTAGATCGGTAGTGCGGGCTGTCTTGTCGTATGGAACGGTTGTGTTTGAGATACCTAGCCCGCATTCCAAGACTCTGAAGCCTAGATTTCAGGTATGTTTCTATAAATGTAGTATTGATAGTTGTTTAGTTAAAGACAGTATGCGTTGGTAAGAGTAATGTGGTTGTGTAGCAGTGTTCCGGTTTGGTTTAGTTATGTTGGTTTAGAATTCAGTGAAGTAACCCGTGTTTTTGTATACAGTTGTTACCGAGATAGATAACTAAAAGAATGCGAGGTGTGTATGTCTAAGCCGCTATGAAGATAGTACGGGGTTGGTTAAGCATAGTCTTTTCCAGTGTATAGAGTAATGTAGAGCAAGAGTGTTAGGCTATAGTCTGTGTCAAGATAGTGACAGAGATATGGGGGTGTTACGGAAGTAGACAGTTTATGAAGCACGTGTGTGTGTGTGTGTGAACGAACGTGTGAGTTATTTGTATCAGCCAGGTTACGTGACGTTTCTCATTGATCCAATATGTTGTGTGTTTAGCAAGTGTTACGTTGGGACTTTTGTTGTCTATTCAGAGTTCTTGTAAAAGTTCTGTGGAACGACGGACGCCGAGACGTCGAGTCACAGGTGGGACCTACGTGAGGTCATCCCTCCAGCTCTTCACTGAGAGTGAGTCTGACCGGGACCAAGACACCCGAGTCAAAGCGAGAACTGCGCAACAGTACGAGAACGAGGACGTCCGTGCCAAAGAGACAGGACGGCAAGAAGAAGCGTACGACGAAGGACTTTCACGCCTAGACGTGAGAAGGACCAACGTAACCAGGCAATAACATCAAACAGGTTGGAGACAATGAGAGACTAAAACCTAGCCTGGCAAAGATATTGTGATTTGTGTGTGTGTGTGATAGTAGAGCAGTGTATATAGTTTGATAGTCTTTAAAGCGTTTCTTTTCTTTTATATTGTATAAAGGTCACTTTAGAAAGGGAGCCCGTGTGTTGTGTTTTACCGCATGAATGCGCCCGTCTGAGTCAGTGGCGGTGTATGCGTCTGTTGCGTGAGAGTCTGTACGTGCGACTGTGGGCAAGTCTGCGTGCGTTACAGTACGCATAATCGCATGCTACTCAGTACTTCTAAGACCAAAAGCATGTTGATAACAACCCGCCAAAAGCATCAGCTACATCCTGCCCCTTTGATACTTTCACTTGGCGATAAACCTATCCAACAGGTATCCAAGCACCGCCTACTGGGAGTTGTAATTGACGACCAGCTCAATTGGTCATCGCATATCGACAGTTTGTGCAAAACGTTGTCCAGGAATGTATTTCTGCTCTCTAAACTTAGACATATTCGTAGTACAAAGTGCTGTGCATTGTTCTTTCACGCACACATTAAGAGCCACTGTGACTATGCGTCCTCTTTGTGGGACGAATGCAGCAAACGTCATATTAAAAAAATCAACTCGCTATATCGTCGTTCAGTTAAAATAATTATTCCAAACTCTACTTCCACAGACGAAAAAATAAAAGCTCTTGGCCTGCTTTCACTGAAGGAACAACTCAAATTTAACAAATGCGTCCTCATGCACAAAATATTTCATTATCAAGTCCCCGAATATCTGTGCACGCTATTTAACTTCAGCCCTAGGCATCAGCTACACACGAGACATGGCTTGCTTCATTTACCCCCACCCAGGATAGATCTCTACAAGTCAAGCCTTCTATTTTCGGGTAGTTTTGTCTGGAACTCATTGCCTTTAAACATTAAATCTTGTTCAGGTAAAACCCATTTTAAACGTGCTTTGCACACGCACTTCCATTCAGCCTGACTTCACAGTTTGCCATATCAGAGTATTACTGCTGATTACACGTGCACGTCAAATATTTTCTCTTTCTCCGTACATTTGTAAACTGATAATCCTTTGTCTTGTCAGTGTCGCTATATGCTCTTGATGCTGCTGATTCTTTGACACTGTCTTAGCTGAGTATAATATTAATGCTATGCACTCATTTATTTCCCTTGCTTTTTGTGTTGTGGCAGTTACTAATTCTCCAATACCAATTTTTTTCCCCTTTCATTAATTCACCTATTGTGTTTTTTCCCGTAGTTTTTCTTCTTATTATTATTATTATTATTATTATTATTATTATTGATATTATTTGCATGCTCTGTTTATTTTCCTGTTATGTTGTTTGTTTACAGGACAGCTTGTAAGACAGGCATTGAGTTGCCTAATAGCTTTATCCTGAATAAATAAAGATTCATCATCATCTCTCTCTCTCTCTCTCTCTCTCTCTCTCTCTCTCTCTCTCTCTCTCTCTCTCTCTCTCTCTCTCTCTCTCTCTCTCTCTCTCTCTCTCTCTCTCTCTCTCCAGACCAGGACCTGACCATCCCACTCACAATTCAGACGGTACGATGCGCAAACCCTCAGTGACTTTTCCTGTCCGCCGTTGGGAGACAGCCCACAATACCCTGTTCTCACCTCCCAAAAACAGTAACAATACACATGGCATTGATACCTCAGCCTCTGGTGGACGTCAAGCTACTGAAGCTGTTGGCATCCAGTCTTACGATGAACAGAGTGCGCCGCCTGCCAATGAACTCACAGGTGCCAAACAGGGCGGGTCGGGTGCTGCTTTTGCCTCCAACTTCTCTTTCTCCCAGCCGCTCCTTTACCACCGTGTGGAAGCTGGACCGAACTCCTTCGCTTCGTGTTTTCCCGGCAACTACGTACGCCCATCTGCCGGCTTCTGGCCGCAGGTCACGCCACACGGACTACCTGTGCCACCGTTACCTGCATTCCACCCGACTTTTTCACCGTACCCAGTATCTTATCCGCAGTGGCTGCTCCTGTACCACTCAGGCGGCTTGCGGCCCCAAGTCATCTAGTGATTAGATTATGCCAGGGACAGCTGGGTACTGAGTGGTGGTGTTTTTTTGTTGTTGTTGTTGGTTTTTTGGGGGTCATAAATATGCATTCATAATGACATGTGAACTAGTTTAACAGGACACAAAGTGTGAGGCTTGTTGTTATCTATTTGGATTCTACTGCCATATTTAGTTGATTGTTGCTGATTTTGTTGCGATAAACAGATATCTGGACTGAAATTACCGTGCCGAGCATTTTGGCTACGTTAATCTCATTTTGCTTCTGAGACGTCGTCTGTGATATGACTATGTATTTGCAAATGAGCAGCTTTCTGACTGAGCCAGAAATGTTTCTAGACAGAGTGTGACATTAAGCGGCTATTTCGAGAAGCTGTGTGAAAAAGGACACACGGATTTGTTTCATTGTTATATCCACTGTGCCTGACGGTGAATCTGCACTTTGAAACGTGAAACTAGTAAATTTTCGTTTTTAGTCATGTGTGGACTGAATAGCGCCGGTTATAACTTGAACGTACTCATTTGAGGCCGGAGTGTGACTGTATAGTGAACGTTTTCGTGAACTCTTAGATATCTCAACTGTTTTTCTTCTTCTGTCGTACAGACTTATGAGAGAAAGGATAACTATTGACTATTGACAATATAAAAAGGTTTTTTGTCGTCGTGTGTACACTCGTGTCTATATACAACGAACAATATGGCAAGTGGATCCACTGGCTCAGCCACTCAAGGACTGAAAGTCGGACATTTAAATGTATATCATTTATATCCGAAAGTACATGATGTTCCCTGTTTCTGAACCAGCCGTCACATTTCCACCTCTTTGGTCTCACTGAATCTCGTCTGGACTCTCGAATCGCTGACGCATGTGTCAGTATTCCGAATTTTTCTCTTATTCGACGTGATGCAACTTCTCCTGGACATACTGGGCTAGCTGTTTATGTGCACAGCACTGTTCAGCACAGGGTACGCATACGTCTTGATCTTGAGACCAAGGAGGTGGAATGCATGTGGTTGGAAGTCCAGCTTCCTAACACTTCGCCACTGCGAGTTGGCTTTGTGTATAGAAATCCAGCATCCACCGCTGAGTGGTATGATGTACATGTGATGGATAAAGTGAATGACACAGGCAGGGATATACTCATTCTCGGTGATTTTAACATTGACATCTCAAAACCCCATTCGATGTGGCAATGTACAACAATGCTGTTTATACTAAAACAGATGATTACCACTGCAACCATAGTAACATACTCTTCGTCTACTTTGATTGACCACATCTATACTAACAACCCTCAAGCTATCGCGGAAACTGATGTCCTTTCACTAGCTGTAAGTGACCACTTTCCCATCACCTGTACATGGTCATGTTATGTTCCTAAACAGAGCCGAACCCAACATTTATACATTACTTACAGATGTTTTAGAAAACTAGATAGAGATAGTTTCCTTCATGACCTCAGTTTTTTGCCGTTTCACGAAGTTTACAATCACAATGACCCTGATGTAGCGCTCTCACTGTGGCTTGAGCTGTTCCTCGGAGTGCTAAATGAGCATGTCCTTTTAAAAAGGAAACGAGTCCGGTGCAGTGAGCCCCCCATCTGAATTACGGAGGAGATTAAACAAACCATGGAAGCCAGAAATCGAGCCAAGCGGGACAAAGATTTCATTGAGTTTAAAAGGTTACGTAACAGAGTCAAATACCTTATCCGGGAGGCACAAAAAGCACTAGTAGAGAAAACCATACGTGGCGGGAATCCGTCTTCAATATGGAAAGTTTTAAACTTACTAACTAACAATTGTAAAAATTGTTCTGCAAATACGACTGCCAACCTTACAGCCGATGCTTTTAACGACCACTTCATTTTAGCCCCGAAATCTTTACTACATGCTGAAGGTTTGGATCTTGTGGAACATGTCGCATCGCAGAAGCTTACTGACTTATGTAAGCAAAGACTGTCAACGGGCGATGCTTTTAATATCCTCTTCATCGCTGTACATAAAGTGGGCAGATTTATCTCTAGTCTCAAGAACAAAAAATCAGCTGGCATTGATGGTATCAATGGTTTTATCCTCGAACTTTCACTTCCATGCATTGTGGAAAGCTTAACCTATATTTACAACCTATGTATTCAAAATAATATTCTTCCGGTGGTTTTCAAAAAATCTAAAGTGGTACCTATACCCAAAACAAAAGACACATCTGATCCAAATAATTTTCGGCCTATATCCATATTATCTATTCTGTCGAAGCCTATTGAGAAGCATGTACACAAACATCTTTTCGAATTCCTGGAAGAAACGTCTCTCCTGAATAAATATCAATCTGGTTTTCGCCCTAAACATTCGTGTCACACTGCCTTGGTTCATATGATTGACACTTGGCTGCTCAACATCAACAGAAACAAAATGTCTGGTGCTGTCTTTCTAGACCTAAAAAAGCGTTCTACCTTATATTTGATTTATGGAACTCACTTCCTCCACATATACAGCAAACGAGACATCTTCCATCTTGTTTAGGACGAAAGCTTTTAAATACATCTCTGAGCAAACTTGAAAGAAACGTAGATAATATGTCCAAAAGAGCTATGTCAATGATTTCCTGTGGTCCTCCGTTTTGCACTTGTTAGTTTTTACATAATATCTCTCTTTAGCGTAGTGTTTTGCCTACTCACTAAATTCCTACACATGAGTAGCTGTATCATAAGCGTGCAGTCGCTTTCTATAAACACACTTTACATCGCACCCCGTCCCCCCCCCCCCCCCACCAAGACCCTGTCATTTTGCTGTGTGTGTGTGTAATCTTAATCGACTTTGAAACTTGTATCGGAATGTAACACAAGTGACCTGTGGGTGTAGCCGCTTGTTTTGTGCTGTTAACATATTGTTTTAATGTTGCTTTTAATGTTGTAGTTTAGCAAGGACAAACATGAAAAGAGGCCTGTGCGCCTATTGTTTCCATCCTTGAGAAATAAAGTATCATTCATTCATTCATTCATTCATTCTGGTCAGAAATCTTTGGTGAGCTCAATTTTAAGCACTGTATTAGGACATGTCTGTTTATATAGCTTTACATACCTGTTATCCCACTTTAATTCTGTCCACAGCGAGATTCTGGGCGCCAATTTCCCAACAAGGGGTAAGTTGCAATAGCGTAGAAAATTTACGTTTAACCCTTTGCGTGTCGGTAGAGGTCTTAGTCGCGATGATGCATATAGTGCGCTCAATATAGTATGCATTGTTCCTGGGAAAAATGAACTTTTAATGAAACCAAACATCTATTTTCAGCCACATAGAAACAAAAGCCATTGCGGCAACTAATTAATTTAGACATTTTGTCTACCAAGATAAAGTTGGGTTCATTGAAAGGTCTTTTTTTGCAGGTAAAATTAATGGAATATTCGGCATGTTTTAAGCCACGAGAAGATAATATTATGTGTTTAGCTCCTCCACATAATAATCACTTAGTGGCCGCATGGTGTTGTTTGTTTTTAACATAAAATAAGTCACTTTCCCTAGAATGGGCTCTAAACCGTGATACACGATTTTGGCGAAAACTATCAAGCTTGGAAAGCAGAAAAGTTAAAAATAGTTCCTAACAGGATGAAGCCATGACTGTGGAGAAAATTCCATCAGGTCACACTTGACCTCCTTACAAGCTATTTTTTCCTATAGGATCATTGTTTATTGTAATTATATTTTTGAAGGTCAGGATAAACACTTTTATGAACGACTCATGCTTAAAAAATGTTGTACATGGACTTTCGGGGTCACATGAAAGATCAATTTTCACCGACGTCATTAATTTTGTCGTTGGCACCGTTATTTCGAAGCTAACAAAGTAGGCTAACGCCGAGTTACCATTCAAGTGACCAGTGTTGTACCAGCTTTTTCGGTGCCAGTGATGAAAGAATGTGCTTTTGAATTTTTTGGTTATTTCATCGCCAAAAACGTATCCGTAATACAAACTAGGAAAAACGTCCCATCCGTACGTGGCATGCATCCTCATAAGTCTTCTCACCTGTGTGTGGGGGGTCGGGGGGGGGCATGATGGATAAGGGGGGAGGCTCATGAAAATCTATGTCTTTTGAAGTTAGATCGGGGGTCGGGGAGGTGTGCGTGGGGGGGGGGGGGGGGGGGGGCTCGTGAGAATCTATGCCTCTTTCAGTTAGATCGTTTTTATAACTTTCTCAGCAGTGACGCGACTACTGAAGTCAGTCAACGTTATCTTGCGATTACTAGACACGCTCTAAGGCAAGCACATGGATGGATTTTTGTGTAGTTCGACAATCGATGATCATCTACAATACAATACAATACAATACAATACAATACAATACAATACAATACTCACAAACCAGATAGGTGAGGCTAGCGCTGGCAGAATTGTCAGTACTCAAACCAAGGGGAATCACAGCGCTGGACAGACAACAGTTAGATACAATACAATAATACTTTATTAATCCCTCACGGGGAAATTCACTATTTGCCCATACAACACAAGCACATGGCATCATCATTTACTCATAGAAATAATTAAATAAC
>BTPG01000002.1:29605886-29713386 GCA_036245525.1 Semisulcospira habei
ACAGATCAACGACATTTATCTTCATGTGTCAGTTTAATTTGTGACGGTAATTTATAACGATCTGCTCCATGGCGGGCTCTGATTCGCCGATAGAACGGGTTATCAGTGTTGTCGTGCCTCAGTAAGGACTTTTCTGCCCTTTTTTCACAATCCATGTGAGGCACACGTGCCACAGGTTTCCCACTGCCTTTTGAGCGTAACGGGAAGAAACTCTCCTGTGTACAAAGCGTGGGCGAGCAGAACAGTCTTTCAATTTTCGACACTGAAGCTTCATAATTTAAGTCAGCCCTTTTGTCCAACATTTTTGCGAGAACATTGATGAAGGAGACATATTGCGATTGATTAACTTTTTACTGTCAAGCTAATCTGACACTACCTTTGAATTATCATTGTCGATCCATCTCCTGCTGAGGGGCCAAATGGAATAAAGCTATAAATATAGAAAATCTTTGATCCGAAACGTCGATTCTTGTATCTAATTTAAAGGGTTTTCAATCTCTATCTTTTGTTTTCTTTTCACGTGAAACCCTAGCGACAAAAGTTTTACTACATATAGAAAAGGGCATTTGAGATTTATGAGCACTTTTCAGTTTCACGTTATGGAACCATCGTTGCAGTGTCAAACCCCCAAACCTCGAAGCTGGACTTTCTTCTTGTGATTTTCTTACACATCTCCCTCTTTGCGCGTTTGAACGGAAAAGCTGTATCATGAATGAGTAAGAAATAAATTTTTACATCGGTGCTTAGGGTGATACTGAGAATCTCACTCTCGTGGACTTAAAACATAATCCTACTCACTTTCGCTCGTAGGATAAGGTTTAAAAACCACTCGTGATGCTCAGTATCACCTAAACACGGATGTAAGAATCTATATGTACACTTTCATGCATTGTTTTTGTTACAGTTGCACAGAAGGCAGTTTGCGCGGAAAATCACAAAAAACTTCACAAAACTGTGTGCTCCTTTCTCTATGATGCGCGCGACCGACTTGTCTACAGTGCGCATATCTCTCCTAAGGACCCTCCTACAG
The DNA here is from genome assembly GCA_036245525.1 of Semisulcospira habei. Lineage (NCBI taxonomy): Eukaryota > Metazoa > Mollusca > Gastropoda > Semisulcospiridae > Semisulcospira > Semisulcospira habei. Next base: position 29,606,917 of record BTPG01000002.1, read on the forward strand.
TTCTTGTCACCGGCCTTTATTTCCAACACGCGTCCGAAGACGTAATCAAAAAAGGCTTTGATGGACTGACATCTTCTGCAACCAGCGTACAGTTTCTGCAAGATGTAGGGATCGCGTTTGTTCAGTTCCAGGAGTTTTCCGGTGAGTTCTTTCTTGCTTCTATGCGACTAGTGTAAGCAAGCTGTGAAATCCCAGCACTGAACAACGAATCTAAATTGCAACACTGTTACCTGTATGGTAAAATCACTGCAAAATATTTGAAAATTATATATTTGGAATTCTGTCGGTGAGATCAAGTGTTAATCGTGCAAACTCGTAATTTCATTTACGTTTTACGTGAAACGCTTTGGCTACCGCAGCTTTAGAAACGCTGCTCAAAGTGTGAAACACTCTGCCGGCATCTCTGAAGACCGCGGAATCTCTTCAGTCTTTCCACAGACAGCTGAAGACTCACCTCTTCAATCTGTCTTAAACTGACAAATTGACCGCAGTTTTACTCTTCTTGGTTTGTTTTTTTTTTGTTTGTTTGTTTTTTGTTTTTTGGTTGTTGTTTTTTTTTTTTTGTTTTTTTTTGGCTTTGCTGTCTCTTCTCTTCAAACCCTCTCCCTACACAGCGCTGTGAGCATTCAGTACAGGATGAAGAATTGCGCTCTACAAATGAACTTCATCAAACAGATTTTTTTTTTATCGTTGCGTTCTCAAAGATTGCAGAAACACAGCCAGCGTCAACAGGTACTGAGCGGGTAACACTGTGTTATCATTGCAGATGCCATGAGCGTAGTAGCAAAGAAGGAAATCCAGCTACAAGCACTGTGTGGGCGGCGGACTGTCAGCGTGCTCCTCGTGAAACACCTGCCTGGGTCTGCTCCCGTCAGCAACACAGAAGACACTGACAAAGCAGGTACGCTGGGTGTGACCAGGAGTCAGAGAACATATTAATTTTTAAATTTGTGGGGTAGCAGGGGCGGATCAATTAACTCTGGGGGGGGGGTGGCAGGGAAGGACACAACTCGCTAAAGGCCATCGGGTCAACGGCGGCCCACGTCAGCCCGATGGCCCTTGCGCTTTGGGAAAGGGGGGTGACAATGTTTTGCTTGGGACTTTCAACCTGACACAAAAGGTCTCTGGACGCGCAAAACCTTCCTTTCCAGTGACCGAAAAATCAAAAAGCGGGAGGGAAGAGGGGGGTGATGGTAGGGTCCTTCATAGCGCTGCAAACTGAACGTGAACACTTTCTTTCAAAAAAGGGCATCAAAGCTTCCTTCTCAAAAGAAATTATGCGGGAACACGTGGTGTACAAGGATTAGAAACGCACTATAGAGAAGCTGGTCTAAAAACAAGATGGGATGAACTATAACCAACAAAGTCCCTTCTATATGAGAGCTGTCTTCGCTGTCAAGGGTCTCTACATTTTTTGTTTGACTTGATTCTGATGTTGCAATATCTCCTTTTGATAAAGCCCCGCCGTGAGATGGCATTAGTCGCCTGCTCGGCGTTAAACCACAATAACTAACTTTTGATAAAGCCTCGCAGATGTGCCAATGCGCCATAGTGAACTCTCCACTACGTCACTGCCACTGTCTGACATTCTCCAGATGTAAAGGTTTCTTTACTGTTTTTATTTTTTCTGAAAAAAATAAATTTACTGAAGACGTTGAACGGGTACAAAGCTGGCTAACGAACTCATCTAATGTCTTTCTCTAAATTCGCTATATCGGGTCACCTGAATGCTCTTCTGAAAGCGCGACGATGTGTGTGTGCGTTTGTGTGCGTGTTAGTGCGTGCATGCGCGCGTGCTACAAACGTCTCCAAGAGACATAGATCCTCATGCACTCTCCGGGCGCATGAGGATCTATGCCTCTTGGAGATGCGTGTGTGTGTGTGTGAGAGAGAGAGAGAGAGAGAGAGAGAGAGAGAGAGAGAGAGATGATGATGATGATGATGATGATGATGATGATGATGATGATGAAACGTTTTATTGACAGGATAAAGTTTTAGGCGAAACGCCTCTCTTACAAACTGTGCTGTTAGAAAAGAAATATTAACAGTAAAGAGTAAGAGAAACACAATAATACAATAAATCGAAACATAAAGAAATAAATTGGAAAAAAAAGGAAAAAAATCAATGCAAATAATGCGCACACATATCAATAAAAGTGAATAATAATTATATATATATATATATATATATATATATATATATATATATATATATATATATATATATATATATATATATATATATATATTATATATATATATATATATATATATATATATATATATATAATATACGTAGTCCGTTCAGGTAGTAAGTTACTGTAACAAGATGTTATATAAACGAGTTTTGAAGGTTCTAGAGTTAGAAATGGATTTAATTTGGGGTGGTAGTTCTTTGGCACCTGAGAACGAAAGGCTGGTTTTATATATATCGAGCCTGGCACATGGTAGCTGTAACAACTTGTTCCTCGTGTTTTGTCTTTGACTATCTAAACATAATATACGAAGTTAAGATGGGGTTTTATGGTAAAGAATTTTATGCATAAGTATGCATCGATTAAATGTGAACTGTTTGTTTAGGTTTAGCAGTCGGATGGTTCTAATCTTTTCGTCGGTGGGAGAGGGACCAGGCACAGTTAACTTTACCCCTCGACGATACAATGAGTTAAGTTTCTTTAAATGTACGTCACTGCATCCATCCCAGATAGTGGAGCAGTAATCACAGTGTGTCTTAATATGGGCATGGAGAAAGAGTCTTCTAGTGTCAGTGTAACTATTTGACTTAGTTTTGATAGCAGGAATAGATTTTTAGATATTGTTTTGCATGTGTTTTTGATATGGGGTTCCCAGCTGAGCTGGTTATCTACTGTGACTCCAAGCAAATGATGTTTTTTTAACTTGATCAAGGGGTTTAGAGTTCAGGTATAATGTTAAGGGCTGGAGACCACGTTGATGTTTTTGGCGTGAAGTAATCGACATACTCTTTGTCTTTTGAACACTAATTATCATATGATTATGTTGGCCCCAGCTTGAAACCTCATCAAGACTTTGCTGGAGAACTTCGTTTATTTTTTGCAATTCGCTGTTTGATGTATGTATGGTAGTGTCATCAGCAAATAAGTCACATGTTGCATCGGGATGTGAGATAGAGAATGGTAAATCATTGATAAATATGTTGAATAACAATGGGCCCAAAATTGACCCCTCAGGAACACCACACGTTACTAAACCTTCACTCGAGTAATTACCATTAAGAAAAACTTTCTGTCTTCTGTTACTTAGATAGGATGATATCAGATGTACAGTATTGGAATCGATGTGATAAATCGGTAGTTTTTTTAATAATATAGAGTGGTTGACTAAATCAAAAGCTTTTTTAAGGTCAAGAAAAACTGCACCTGATAACTGAGAATTATTAATGGCTGTAAGCCATTTATCAATGATATGTATAAGGGCATTTTGGCAAGAGTGTTGCGGGCGAAACCCAGACTGCATTTTACTGAGTAGACAGTTCAGTTCTAGAAAATTTTGCAGATTTGTATGGATATGTTTTTCAATAGGTTTTGAGATGACTGGTAGAATGGAGATAGGTCAATAATCATTCAATGAGTTTAAGTTTTTCCTTTTGGGAAAGGAAATGACCTTAGCTGTTTTTAACTCATCAGGGAAAATATTTCTTTGAATAGAAAGATTGTAAATGAACGTTAGAGACTCAACTATGTAGGGCAGAGCTATTTTAAGAATTTCGCAACTGATGCCATCTGAACCACATGACCTCTTTTTCATATTAGATATATATTTACCCACGTCAAAAACAGTCATTGGGGGGAGTGAAAAAACACATCCAGCAGTACTGTTACTGTGAAATCGTAGTTGCTCAGAACATTGGTATTTCGCAGGATCACTTGTATTAGTGCGTGCTAAAAGTCTCAGCTATGCTAAGAAAGTGGGTATTGAAGGTATCTGCAGTGAGCTCAGGTGCAATGTTCATGTCTCTGTGATTGTGACCTTTAGTAAAGGTGTTGATAACTTGCCAAACAGAGCGCAGGTCCTTGCCGTCTGCAAGGATCTGTTCCACATGTTGTCTTTGAGCTTTTCGGACTAAAGATTTGACAAAATTTCTTTGTTTTTTATAGTCAACAAATTTATTTTTATTTCTTAAGTGTATCTCTGAGTTGCATGGCTGCTTTTATTTGTCCAGTTAGCCATTCAAGAATTGTGGGATGTTTAACACGTTTTGTTCGCACTGGGGCATGTTAATCTAGAATACCGAGGAACAGTTCAGACCAGTGGGTGAGGGCTTCATTTGGGTCATTGTAATTTAACACATCATTAAATGGGGTATTGGATAAGTCATAGAGAAAGGCATTTTGGTTAAATTTTTTGAAAGACCTGTAAATAATAGTAGTATGTCCTGTGCAAGATTTCTTAGCTAATTTGGCAGACAGCGAGAAAGATACTGGGAAGTGATCACTGATAGAAAAATTGAGAACATGGACATTATTAACAACATTTACATTTGTAGTATAGATATGGTCTATCATTGTCACAGAAGATGAAGTAAATCGTGTGGGCGACTGAATAACTTGTGTTAAACCAAGAAAAGAGATCATTGAATTCCGTGAAGAGTAACAGTCTTTTAACAAATCAACATTAAAATCACCTAGGATATGATGAACACGTTTGGCCCGCACAAAGCATCCAGAAGGTGGACATGGCACAGCCCGAACGGAGAGCACCATAACCAAATTGACTACATCATGGTGAAGAGACGCTTCCAAACCAGTGTGAACATTGCCAAGACAAGAAGTTTTCCAGGAGCAGACATTGGAAGCGACCATGACAGTGATGATGACCTTCCGACTCCGCCAAAAGATGATGATGATGAAACGTTTTTATTCAGGATAAAAAGTTTTAGGCACAGCAATGCCTATCTTCCAAACTGTCCTGCTACTCTACACATATAAAATACATCAGACGATACATCAAAGGATAAAACATATGTAAGTAAAAAGACCCATCCCCAACCCCCACCACCACCACCACTCAGAGGGAAATAAAATAGAAATAAAAAATTTAAAAAATATATAATTATATACACAGGTATGAACCTGACATGTTAATGCAGACAGTCGAGCTATTACATAATCTGCAGCAACAGTAGAAGAGTATTAGGTAATAGGAAACTTGTCACTAACTATACGAATAGTAGCATAAGGGAGCCGAACATACTATTACTTCTAAAGTAAATATTTATGGAGGCGATCTTTGAAGACGCTAATCGTACAAATTGATTTTAGGTGTGGAGGTAACATATTCCAAGAAGGTTAACAAGCAGGGTCCCACCAGAATCAAGTTTGACCTCGAGAAGCTGAAAGACCCAGAGGTAGCGGAAGCCTTTCAGGCAAAGATAGAAGGAAAATTCGCACCACTGCTACTTCTAGGTGCAGAAGACACGGACGTGGACACACTGATTGACACATTTAACACTGTTGTAACCCAAACAGCCAGTGAGATCCTTGGCAAACACCGACAAGCAAAGAAACCTTGGGTTACAACTGACATCTTTGTTCTATGTGACAAGCGTCGAGAATTAAAGAAAATGAAATCAGAGGTAGAAGGAGCTAAACAATACAGGGAAATTAACCAGGCTATCAAGAAAAGCATGAAAAAGGCAAAGAATAAGTGGATTGAAGATCAGTGTAAACACATAGAAGAAAATATGAACAAACATAATAGCAAAAAAGCATACCAGCTGGTGAAAGACCTGACCAGTGTAAAACAAGGACGCTCCTCGATCATTCAAGATAGTGAATGGAACTGTCTTACGGAAGACCAAGACATACTGAAGAGATGGATAGAGTACTGCTCAGATTTGTACAACCACCGAGCTGCAGGGGACCCAGGCATACTTGTCAACCCACCCGTGACCAACAATGGCAACTATCCCATCCTCCGAGAAGAAGTAGAGGCTGCAGTGAAGTCGCTGAAAAAAGGGAAGGCAGCAGGAGCAGACAACATCCCTGCAGAGCTAGTCCAAGAAGGGGGAGAAGACACGATAAGCGCCTTACTAACAATCTGCAATAAGATCTGGCAGTCAGGGGATTGGCCCACACCATGGACCCAATCACTTATAATAACTCTCCCCAAAAAAGGTAACTTACATCAATGCCAGAACTATCGCACGATCAGTCTTATATCCCACCCAAGCAAAGTCATGTTAAAGATCCTACTGAACAGGCTGAAGCCACAGGCAGAGGAAATCATAGCTGAGGAACAGGCAGGCTTCAGACGAGGGCGCAGCACAACAGAGCAGATCTTCAACCTGAGAGTTCTATGTGAGAGATACCTCCAGCACCAGCAGGACCTCTATCATGTCTTTGTGGATTTTAAGAAAGCGTTTGACAGGGTGTTGCATGCAGCCATTTGGTCCACCATGAAGCTATACAACATCAATGCCAACCTGATCAAAGTCATAGCAAACCTTTACAACAAGGCCACTAGCGAAGTCTGCTTCAACGGCAAAATAGGAAAACTGGTTTTGGACTACAGTTGGAGTCAGACAAGGCTGCTTGCTCTCACCTACTCTTTTCAACATCTTCCTGGAAAGAATCATGACGGACGCTCTGAAAGATCATGAAGGAAATGTCAGTATTGGAGGCAGAACAATCACGAACTTGCGCCTTGCGGACGACATTGATGGCCTTGCAGGAACAGAGAAGGAGCTAGCTCAGTTGGTGGAAAAGCTGGATAGTACAGCCATTGCATATGGGATGGAAATCAGTGCAGAGAAGACCAAACTGATGACCAATAACGCCAGTGGCATTGGCACTGAAATCATGGTTGAAGGCCAAAAACTGGAAACAGTTAAGAAATTCAAATACTTAGGAGCCACTGTGACAGATGAGGGATCAAAACCAGAAATACTGTCCAGGATTGCGCAGACAACAGCACTGACAAGATGGAAGGACAGAAACATCACACTCTGCTCCAAGATCAGACTGATGCGCTCCTTAGTCATCTCAGTGTTCTTGTATGCCTGCGAGTCTTGGACCCTCACAGCAGACCTAGAAAGGAGGATACAAGCCACTGAAATGATATTTTTTCGAAGGCTGCTTGGCATCTCATACAGAGATCACATCGCAAACGAGGAAGTGGGAAGCAGAATCAGGCAAGCCATCGGGCCCTATGAAGACTTATTAGCCATTATGAGAAAACGCAAACTGAAGTGGTATGGGCATGTCACGCGTTCAGCAGGGCTTGCCAAAACAATCCTGCAAGGCACTGTGCAAGGAGGACGAAGGAGAGGAAGACAGAGGAAAAGATGGGGGGACAATATCTCAGAGTGGACAGGACTGAAGCTGGGCGATACGCTGAGAATGGCAGAGAACAGAGCGGAATGGAGGGAGCTGGTTGTTAAGTCATCAGTGGTGCCCCAACGGTCGGCAAGACTACGGGATATAGATAGAATAGATAGATAGGATATGTATATCACCCCTGCATTTCTGTACTGTGTCAATCATTGATTCAAAGTCATTAAGCCATGCCACTGTGGCCGCTGGATTTCTATAAATAAACCCTACAAGAACGGGTGATGACTTCGATGATTTTATTTCCAGCCACATGCATTCAATTTGCTTTGATTCTAGGTCAAATCTTCTAGTCACATTTATTGAGTTATGGAGTCATGTATGTATATTACTATACCAGTTCGGCCTAGAACAGAGGCATCACGGCGAAAATAGCAAAATAGGTATGGAGATTGCCTGATCACTGATATTGTCTGTCAGGCGGGATTCAGTAAAGCCAAAGATATGAAATAGTGATGGCTGATTTAAGAGAATAGTGATGTCAGTTATTTTGCGGCAGAGATGATACACATTAAGGTGGCCACTGTTCAAGAGACGATCTGGATTGTTGGTATTTGGTGACATCTGTCTTTCTGACTACAGGATAATGGGAGAAAAAAGAAACTGGTTGCACATGTGAAATAACGAGAGAGAGAGAGAGAGAGAGAGACAATGACAATGACAATGACAATGACAATGACAATGAATCTTTATTTTCCAAGGATAAAAAGATTTAGGTCTGAAGACCTTTCTTCCATCTTGTCCTTGCTAAACTACCTACACACCCACTCACGGGGCCGCACGCACTGACATACCATAAGCGCCCAACAAGTCGAGTCACTGGCTGCCCCCCTCGATCAGCTGCCGCTCGAAGGTGACAGCAGGGATACAGCCAGTGTGTACATATGGCGATCATATACAAAAACATCATAAACACGTTTAATACACATAATGAGATATACATGCGCTACCATCTAACAAGTGTACCATAAGATTAAAAATAAAAATTAAAAAAAAAAAAATCAGATAGACAAATTCAAAATACCACGTCATTCTAAAACAAAAGCAGTTTACGATTGCATTTGTAGCAAATGCTGATGAAGCCGTGTCTTGAAAGCATTTATGGTCGTGATAGATTTTATTTCTTTTGGAAGTAAATTCCATTCTTTGGCTGCTGAATATGACAAGGCCGATTTAAAAATGTCAAGGCGGGGCCTAGGCACTTCCTCAGTGTCGGGTACGGAGTGTGAGGAGCCTTAAAGAGAGCAGCGAGATATCCAGGTGATTTTGAAAGTGTGATCTTACGCATAAATACACATTTATTGAATAAAAAGTGCTTACGAAGGGGCAACATATTTAATTTTGTTAGTTTATCGTCGGTAGTCAAAGGGGTGTGGGAATCTTTTAGGATAAGCTTTGCCGCACGTCTATAGAGTGAATTTATTCTTTTTAAAGAAATATCGCTGCATCCATCCCATACTGTCGATGCGTAATCTAGATGGGATTTTATGTGTGCATTATAAAACAACTGTCTGGTTGAAACGTCGGTGAATAGAACTAGTCTAGATAACAAATATAGATTTTTTGACAAACCTTACAAATAGAATTAGTATGCGAGTGCCAACTGAGCTGGTCGTCTACAGTGACACCAAGCAAACGATGTTCTCTAACTTGCGCTATTGGTTGCTGTTCAAGGGAAAGTATGAGTGGCGGCGGGCTCAGCTGATGCTTTTGCCTTGTTGTCACAAGCATACATTCCGTCTTTGATGGATTTGGAATCATGGAATTAGTCTGGCACCAATCAAAGATTTCATTTGGTATCAGCTTCAGCCCACTTAATCAAATTTCAAATACAAACGACTTTGAATTTCCAAAACTACAGTAGCTCGCTTGAGCTAGCCCTTAGCACCACGTGAATGTTCTGTGTTTATGTACAGTGTGTGAGTGAATGCGCGTGATTCACGTGAGCGTGCTTGTTGGGTTCAGTTCGCGGCGGCGCTTTGAGCCGATTTTCAATTGGGATAAAGCGCCTATTTAATGCGCTTATTATTATTTATTGTTTGCTGGAGTGAACTAGTGATTAGAGAGAGAGAGAGAGAGAGAGAGAGAGAGAGAGAGAGAGAGAGAGAGAGAGAGAGAGAGAGAGAACGAATGAATGAATGAATGAATGAATGAATGAATGAATGAATAAAACTTTATTTTCCAAGGATAAAAGAATAGGTGCGCAGACCTGTTTTCATTCAGAGAGAGAGAGAGAGAGAGAGAGAGAGAGAGAGAGAGAGAGAGAGAGAGAGAGAGAGAGAGAGAGAGAGAGAGAGTGGCATTCGCTAGAGAAAATTAAGTCATATTTAGAGTATTACGTCAATGTCCGCGTGGTGACGGATTTGCCTCTTTTACGTTACCGCCACTGTCTGACTTTCTCTAGAATGTTTTAATTCTTTTCTGAAAAGAATTAATTTTTACTAAAGAAGTTGAAAGGCTACAAAGCTGGCTAACGAACTCATCCAATGTCTTTATCCAAAATAGCTATATCCAAAATTTCAAGTAAATATGACAAAAATTACGGACTCAAATCTGGGTCAACCGACTCCTATAAACGGTTGTTAATGTCTTAAATAAGACGTTCTATTATAATATGTTTGCAGGCTCTCTTAGCTACCCTTTAAGAAAGTATTTCGCCAAGTTTCAAGCTTGTGTGTACAGAAATTTCGGAGATTCTCTTGTTTACATACATACGCACACACGCACATACATACATACATAATTAATTTGTATCTTGTTACTTGTTGCTTAGGCCTGCCCACCTTTGACATCATGGACACGCTATTAAATTCGCTCCACTGCGACCCGTCCTAAAAAAAATCCCTTCTATAAATAAAAGGGACTTAAAACAACATTTTTTTCGACAGATTGTGGTGAAAAGAGAGTCAGCATGACGGAGGTTTGTAGTACTTTTATTTGTTACTTTGTTTGTTTTCCACACACACACACACACACACACACACACACACACACACACACACACACACACACACACACAAAGACGCTCGCATACACACAGAAACATACACACGCATGCACGCACGCACACATGCACACACAGACACACACACACACACATACATACACACAGACACACACACACACACACACACACACACACACACACACACACACACACACACAGTGCTTGGCGCCAAATGTACGTTATTTTTTTTACCGCTGTCTTAGCTAGACGTGACGTCATTTTTGGTTTGTTACTTTTTTATCTAGGGCAATGATTATATATCTATACTAAAAACAAGATGGGATGAACGTAACCCACAAAGTCTCTTCTATTTGAGAGCCATAACCCCAAAGTCCCTTATATGTGCGAGCTGTCCTCGCTGTCAAAGGTCTCTGACATTATTCTGATGTTGAAATATCTCCTATTGAAAAAGCCTCGCAGATTCGCCAATGCGTCACTCTGTACACGCATTATTGGTTTGTCAAACGTCATTTGTCATGACGTAATTTTAGTTTTTATGTAATTTTATATTTTACGTGATATTTGTTCAATTTTGCTTTTTACACTTGAGAAAATTACAAAACTAGAATTTCACAGTACAATTTCAGTCTTGCTATAATTTGTGTGTGTGTGTGTGTGTGTGTGTGTGTGTGTGTGTGTGTGTGTGTGTGTGTGTGTGTGTGTGTGTGTGTGTGTGTGTGTGTGTGTGTGTGTGTGTGTATGTGTGTGTGTGTGTGTGTGTGTGTGTGTGAAAGTGAGAGAGAGAAAATCAATGAAACTGGGGTTAACTACTATTTAGTTCCCAGGGTCATCCTGGTCAGCCTCACAGGGTGGGTTTTCCCCTCTATTCTGGGGCATGTGTTTCTGCCTACCTTTGGACCATTCAACTGTATTTTCCTTTTTTTTTTTAACTCTCCCTACTGTCTGCGCTGCCTGTAGCTCTTGATATTGGATGTGTGTTGCTAAAATTTTAATGGTCTTGGCTTTATTTATGCCCCATGTCGTAGGTTTATTTAACGTATTGACCGGCTGGCGACATACATTCAATATTCTGTTCAGGTTTTTTTTCACAAACAGTGCAGGCACGTCCTGAGAAAGTCTTGTTGCTGTCGGGACTTTAAGCAATGTACAATCAATCAATTGTTGTAAGTTGTCGGAAATTACCTGTATATCTTTACCAGCAGTATGAAATGAGGTGTCGTCAGCAAAAAGGTCGCATTGTACATCTTGGCAAGTAATATGGTAGAGGCAAATCATTAATAAACAAGCAAAACAGCAAGGGGCCCAGTACAAACCCTTGGGGCAGACTGAAGCTTACATCTTTGAGAGAGGAGTATGAGCCATGAACAAGAACCTTTTGTTTTCTTTTAGTATGGTAAGATGTGAAAAAACCAACTGTTGCTGTTGTTGGCTTCCTTCTGTCTCGGAAGACAATGGAGTATATGTGCTTGTTGGGTCAGTCCGGTTTTAAGATTTGCAGTGCCTGCTGTGACTAATCAGTCCAATGCGAGAGCGGCAGTGTCTGTTGCATTTGCTACAGGTGAAGCCTGTAACTGTTGCTGTGGGCACTGGCTCTTCTTTCTTTCGTCTGCGCTGCCTCTTCTCCTCCCACTGGTTTTCTCTCCTTCCCTCGCTCAGCTTTATGCTGTTCTTCACTGCAAGCCGCCAGCTGGCACGATCTGCGGTGGTGGCTTCTAAGTCTGCGGGATTTAGGCTTCCAGCTTTCAGATCACGCTTGCAGACATCTTTGTATCTAAGCGCTGGTCTGCCTGTTGGTCTGGTGCCGGAGGCGAGCTCACCATACAAGATGTCCTTAGGAATCCGACCATCCTGCATGCGGCAGACATGACCGTGCCAGCGTAGGCGTCTTTGTGAAAGAAGTGCGTACATACTAGGAATGTTTACCTGGGCCAGCACTTCAGTGTTTGGAACACGGTCCTTCCAAGTGATGCCCAAGATTCTCCTCAGCTGCGCAGATGGAAAGAGTTAAGTCAGCGCCTTTGACGGGTGTACAAACTCCACGTCTCGCTGCTGTAGAGAAGAATGCTGAGCGCACAGGTATGGTACACTTTCATCTTAGTATTGATGGTAAGCAAGCTGTTGTTCCACACTCTCTTGGTCAGGCGAGCCATCGCTGTTGATGCCTTGCCGATTCTGGAGTCCAGTTCGTTGTCCAAAGAAAGGTTATTGGAGATAGTTGAGCCAAGGTATGTAAAGTTCTCCACTACCTCGTGGGTGTGATCGCCTATAGAGATGCAAGGGGTGCTGCTGACATCCTGGCCCATGATATTTGTCTTCGTCAGGCTGATGGTCAGCTCAAACTCATGGGTGGCGCGAGCAAAGCTGCTGACGAGACGCTGTAGTGCTTCCTCATTGTGGGCAGCCAGGGCAGCATCATCAGCAAACAGCATCCCTCTAATCAGGACCCTGCGCACCTTGGTCTTTGCGCGCAGAAGTGAACGGTTGAAGAGGCTGCCTTCACTCCTAGTGTGGATGAAGACGCCATCTTCTGACTGACTGAAGGCATGGCGCATCAGCAGGGAGAAGAAGATGCCGAAAAGTGTAGGGGCGAGTACGCAGCCTTGCTTCACGCCGCTTCGGATCGGGAAGGGTTCTGAGGATAAGCCATCATACTGTACGGTACCTTTCATTTCGTCATGAAAGGATGTGACCACCTTTAGAAGCTTGGGGGCACATCCGATAATGTGTAATAGGGTGAAGAGACCTCTTCTGCTGACCAAGTCGAAGGCCTTGGTCAGGTCAATGAAGGCGATGTAAAGTGGCTGTCTCTGCTCCCGGCACTTCTCCTGCAGCTGTCTCAATGAGAAGATCATGTCGACTGTTGATCTCTGAGGTCTGAAGCCGCACTGCGCCTCTGGGTAAACGCGTTCGGCCAACGCTTGGAGTCTGTTCAGCTCCACGCGGGCGAAGACCTTCCCCACAGTGCTCAGCAAGGAGATGCCTCGATAGTTATTACAGTCGCTGCGGTCTCCTTTGTTCTTGTAGATCGTAATGATTTTAATAATAATAATGCATAGCATTTATATGGCGCATTTCTCATATTTATAATATAACTCAATGCGCAGAATGTAGCCGCGAACTGAACCCAACAAGCACGCTCACGTGAATCACACGCATTCACTCACACACTGTACGTAAACACAGAACATTCACGTGGTGCTAAGGGCAAGCTCAAGCGAGCTACTGAAGTGACGGTATTTGGAAATCGTTTTGTATTTGAAATTTTATTAAGTTGGCTGAAACTGATACCAAAGTGGATTTTGGCATACCGCATGTCCTTAGGGACTGTTCCCTCCTCCCAGCACTGAAATAAAAGCTAATGGAGGACACTTTTTGCCAGCCTTGAGAACCTCTGGAGGAATACTGTCATTGCCTGGAGCTTTACCACATGCTAAGGAGTCAATGGCCTTGCTGAGTTCGTCTACAGTGGGCAGAGTATCAAGTTCTTCCATCACGGACAGGGGTGGTGGTGCTCTTCACTGCAGCGTCAGTGACGTCGTTCTCCCTCGAATACAGCTGCTGGTAGTGCTCGGCTCACCTCTCCATCTGCTTGCCGCGGTCCGTAATGATGTCTCCAGTAGTGGACCTAGGGGGATGATCTTAATGGTGCTTGGGCCAATGCTTTCTTCATGCCCTCATACATGGCGCGGATATTCCCAAAGTCGGCGGAGAGCTGGATGCTCTGGCAAAGATTTCAGCCAATAGTCGTTGGCGCATTTAATGGCGATCCGCTGAGCATTACTTCTGGCCTGTGCAGCTAGTGCCTTCTCTGAAGGTTCGCACTTGTAGTCTAGCAGTGCTGCACGTTTGGCTGTGATAGCTGGCTCAAGTTCGGTTATTCCTGCTTCGAACCAGTCTGGGTTTTTCTTCTCCCTCTTGCCAAAGGTTGCCATGGCTGGATTGTAGATGGCATCACGAATGTGGCTCCACCTCTCTTCAGCGTTGTTTCCTGGGCAGTCCTTGAGGGCCTCTTCCATGGCACTAGCAAAGCGTGTGCACACTTCTGGTACAAATGTCAGGGTTGTGTTGATATGTGGCCGTCCTTTCTGCTTGGAGTTGTGGATCCGCTTGGGGTGGAGACTTACCTTGCTCCCAACCAGTGAGTGGTCAGTGTCGCAGTCGGCGCTGTGATAGCTGCGGGTAGTAAGAACGCAGTTCAGCAGTGGTCTTCTGGTAATGATGAGATCCAACTGGTGCCAGTGACCTGATCTGTGGTGTCGCCAGGACACTTGGTGTCAGAGTTTGGTGGAGAAGAACGTATCTGAGATACACATGTCGTGGTACGAAGAAAATTCTAGCAGTCTCTGTCCGTTTTCGTTGAGCTTGCCGATGCCAAAATGACCAATGCAACGGGGCCAGGAGTTGCGGTCGGCTCCAATCCGGGCGTTAAAATCGCCGAGTAGGAATCTCTCTGATGGTGGTCTCAAGCTCTTCGTAGAATTCATCCTTAATCTCAGCTGAGGAACAGAGTGTAGGCGCGTAGATGCTCAGGATGTTGACTGGACCTGAAGAGGTAGACAGGCGGAGCGAGAGGATCCTGGGTGTGCATCCAGAGGGCGGCTCATTTGAGGACAGCATGGAGTTGGACACTGCAAATCCAACACCGTGTATTCGAGGCTCCCCAGATTCGTTTCCCTGCTAGAAGAACGTGTAATCCTGTTCTCTGAGGCTGCCACTGGAAAGGAGTCTAGTCTCCTGAAGGGCGGCAATGTCAATGTTTAGTCGTTTCAGCTCACGGTTGATGATAGCTGTCTTCCTGACGTCGTCAACTTGTTGTAAATCGTCAGAGTAGCCAGGGCACATGGTTCTGACATTCCAGCTTGCCAGCCGCAAGGCTGACTGTTTTTTCTTTCTTCTTGTTGTTTTGTCTGGTGCAGGGTATACAGTCTGCTCTTCGGTCGTGTCCCTAAGCTCCAAGCACCCATTGGAGCAGGCAGACTATGGCGGGTCAGCACCTTACTGAGTGGGGGCTGCCCAGTTTGAGGCGGGCGATAGCTGACCAGTGGGACGCGATGATCCCTCCCACCGTCGGATACAACCCGTAGCGCCCGAGCTTACGCCATTCCGCTCTGGGCTTATAACTCGTAACTGCTGTCTCCCGTGTTGTGTTGTCGCTGGAGCAGCGGCACTGGAGTGACCTCTCCAGGGCGCAAGCCTGGGCAAAGTGTAAGGGGATCCTGGGATGCCCAGTCGTGAAGATCCCCCTCTCGACCTCGCTGATGTAGTCCAAAGGAATGCAAAAAAATTACGTTTGGCACCAGTTTGACTGCATGAGCTGCCAGAACAGTGCGTGAATACAGGCAGCTGTCTGCCTTCGGGGCTCCTCTCCTGATTTGAAGGGTTTACTCCCCCACATTTGGCCGTTGGATCCAGCCTGATCTCCTCCGTCCTTTAGCCGTTGGCTGTCAGAAGCAGCTCATCCGCCTAGTGGTGCAGTGTAAACATCACCCCCTCACGTGGTTTAGCCCACCAGCTGAGATGGTTTGCCGGGGTGTGGCGCTTGGAGCCAGCACGTGAGAGATTAAGGAGGTGGATGAGGACCAGTGATGCTCGTCCGTCCTATCATAGTGTAGGACGCAGCTGCCGAACAGCAAAGGTACTACCTCTATCCAGAGCCTTCTTACACCCCAACACCCCCAAAAAACCAACTGCGTCTCCGTTATTAAGGTATTTGTGAAGCTTAGCAGTAGAATAGTGTGGTCAATAAGATCAAAAGCATTCTTAAAATCTAGATGGACTACTCCTGTTAACTGTGACTTATTCATACCCTCGAGTCATGTGTCAACAAGGCGTGTAAGTGCTGTGTGGCATGAACGCTGCGGGCGAAATCCGGATTGGAAAGATTGGAGGAGCTTACGTTTTTTTACGAAAGCACGCAGGTGTTTATGAACGCGCCTTTTCAGTGGTTTGGACAAAACAGATAATAAAGAAATAGGCCGATAATTAATAGGGTCAGAACGATCTTTTGTTTTTGAAAATGGAATTACTTTCGCATATTTAAGTTCGTTAGGAAAAGTGTTATGCTGGATACAGAGATTATAAATGTAAGTTAAGGATGCTACAATGTATGGGAGATACAAAGAAGTACCCAACGGAGAAAGAAACACGCTTATGGGAGATACAGCTTAAGTATTTCAGGCTGATGTCATCAGGCCCCGAGGACTTTTTATTTGGAAGGTTACTTATGAGTGAACCCACTTCATGCATAGCTAAATGGGGATGTTGAAGGGGGCTGTGCCCATTGTTCTTTGTTGACGAACTCAGACAGCAGATCAGAACGGTAATAAGTGTTATCCTGGCTTGACGAAATTAAAGATTCGGCAACCGAAAGAAAATGGTCATTGAATGTATCACCAGTAAGATTAGTGGGAATGGTAGTTGCGGTACTTGGAGACCCCCAAGTAAGTGTGTTTAGAAGGCGCCATGTAGTAGAGGTATCCTTGCTGTCTTTAACCGTGTCACGAACTTTCTTCTTGCCTCTCTGATCATGTATTTAACACGGTTATGCTGTTGTTTATATTCAGTAACATTTTATTGCTAAGTAGATCGTTTCTAAGCGCTATCGCCTGCACGATTTCAGGAGTAAACCAGCGAGGAAGAGTGTGAGATTTTACCCTCCTCTCACGCCGGGGAGCAAGTTTATTAAGTACATTTAGGAAAAGCGAGTACCAAATACTGAGGGATCATAGGACAGGATCACATCATTAAAATGAGTATTTTCTAGATCAAATAGAAATTCGTCTGTACTGAAGTGTTTGAATGTTCTAAACGTTATAGTTGAATGGTCGTTCTTTTTTGGTTTAGGGAGTTTAGACGACCAGGAGCACGCCACCGGATAATGATCACTAACACTAAGATTTGAGACATCAACGTCAGAGTCGGCTTTGGGTTTAATAGTATATATGTGGTCTATAAGCGTGGAAGTAGTTGGAGTAATTATGGTGGGTGATTTCACTAACTGTACTAAGCCAATCAGAGATGACGCTGTGTCCCAGGCGGGGTCCGGCCTAAGTAAATCTATATTAAAATCGCCCAATAAAAGAATGTCGGCCTTCTTTTTTAAAGCTCTGTCAAGGTTCAGACTAAACTGATCGTACCACTCAGAGAGAGAGAGAGAGAGAGAGAGAGAGAGAGAGAGACAGACAGACAGACAGACAGACAGACAGAGGTGTAGGTCATTTCTAGATTATTGCGTCGATGTCCTCGTGGTGACAAAATTTCGGCTTTTACATCTTCGTCACTGTCTGATTTTCTCCAGAAGTCAAGGTTTTTTACTTTTATTTTTTTCTGTATAGAAATAATTTGTACTAAAGAGTGCAAAAAATACAAACTGGCCAAAGAACTAATCAAAAGTCTTTCTCCAATTTAGCTATATCCAAAATTTCAAGTGAATATGACATAAGTTACAGACTCTGATGTGGTACAAACGACTTCTATAAACAGTCTTTTATCTCTTCAATGAGACATACAATTCAGTTCAGCGACGAAGTCCTATCCAGCGACTCATCGCAAGTTGGAGCACAGCTGTTAAATCTCACCCGAGTGAGGCACGCAGCTAAAACCTAACCATGCCATATACCCTGACACTGTCGGAGTAAGCAGTCTGAGAACAGCCCCTCCCATTTGGCCAAAGGGCATACAGCAAACGTAGGAAGCGTCATGCACTCGTGGCGTTATCTATGCATGTTAATGTAACAGAGAAGCAGAGTTCGCCATTGATGTGTGATGTGAGTGGTACTGACAGTTCGTAATCACAGTCTATAGAAGGGCGTCCCCCTTCCTGGTTATCGACGTAAATAACGAAAAGTATAAGCAGGATTTCAAGGGCTTAAGGAAATATTTAGAAGTAAATGTACTGCCATTTACGTCTGTATTCCTGAAGCTGAAATATGCCGACGGCGGTTTCAAATACACTTGTCTGTTAAATCTCAAGACCCATGTACCGTTATGTTTCACAACTGCACAACTTTTTAGTCTGAAACATCGTACTGTACAATGAATTCCAAGGTCTCCATGTAAATCAAAGATTGTATGAAAGTCATAATTAGCATTTAAATTTTGCTGTCGTATGGATTAAATCGTAGGTTGCTATGTTTTGTCATTGATTAGTTACTGTTGTTTTTCTGGTGTGCAACAAACCGCTCAAGTTTTCACTTTAAACGGTCCATTGCTGACCATTTCGTGATCCGTGCCGGAGAGTGATCGCGTGGTGATTATTTAACCGCTGGGAGCGACAGCCCGCACAGTCTTCGTCCACTTACCTGCCTCACTGACCTCGTAATTATTTATCACTTCGTACCGGCTGTGTCTTCGATCCAAACTTCGCTGGGACAACCGTAAGTTTGAAATTTTTAGCATTTAAAAGGTCTGGCTTACGTAGTGGTCTTGATGCTTTTGTTTTTTGAATGCATGCTTATTTCACGATTTTCTTGCAATACCCTGCCATAACGTTGCATACTGTGGTAAATCATGGGAATCTGTGACGCTCTACAATAATGTTCTTATGTTGTTTTGTTATTGTTGGGTTTTTCTTTTTAATTTAATTGATGCTTCAGCGTTTGTTGTTATATGAAGGTTGCTAAATGATGCTGTTTGTATTAAATAAAATTGTACACACAATTTCTAATAATGTATTCACTACGCTTTCAACTA
The DNA here is from genome assembly GCA_036245525.1 of Semisulcospira habei. Classification (NCBI taxonomy): domain Eukaryota; kingdom Metazoa; phylum Mollusca; class Gastropoda; family Semisulcospiridae; genus Semisulcospira; species Semisulcospira habei. The sequence goes on from BTPG01000002.1 coordinate 29,625,946, forward strand.
TTGTCTTATCTGCAAAAGGGATTGCGTACTTCACTCATTTGCACACTGCACACGTCACGTTCAGTATTTCTTCACAGAGTTCTAATGCAGGTATTTTGAAATTTGTGTGTGTGCAAAAATCACAATTCAGTTTTTAAATATCTGAATGATTTTTACAAAGTAAAAAAGTATTTAATGACTTTATAAAATTGTTATATTTGTCATACCAAACTCTTCTTCTCTTTTTATTTCAGGGCATCATAACATGCTTCGATGTCTTTAAAGAGCTTACCAACTATTTCACACCTTAACGTCTACGAAGATGGAGATGGTGTTTGGCTTTCGTTTGAGGAATTTTTACAGTTTCTTAGAGATAACATCAAAAAATCCGACACTGCCACAAATTTAATAAGAAGAGACAATCTTGTTCGAAAATTCAAGAAAGCGTCAGAATTCAGAGATGGCGTGGGTCTGGAATGCAAGAAAATAACTGTGGAGGCAGCTTTGAAATTCATTTTCAATAATTCTGAGGCACTCGCAATTTGCAGCATAGTTGCCAGGGAGGTGAGGAACTGCATTCTGAACCCGGCAGCTGCATCAGTGCACCCCGAAGTGTTGTCTGGTGTGAAAACGATCAAAGATCTATATCTATCGCTGCCAGTTCTTTGCATGACAAAAAAACTCGACGATTTTTTTTCTGTGCACTCCGCAACAGATATATCAGAGCTGAAGACAATAAACACAAACTACAAAGAGTGTTTTTCGTCCTTACAATGGGAAAAATCGCGCTGTTTGAGTATCACTTTCACAAAGAGAATGAGAACTGCGTCACCTTTGAATATGAGGAACTGTGTCGAAAAAAATGGCTGTACTGGGAGACTTGTCAAACATTCAAAAGTGACTATTTGGCAGAGATGTGCACCAGGTCCATCAGGACCGAGAATAAACGCCAGTCTGTTGGACGTGTTGTGCATGGCTTGTGTTTTTATGGGCAAAATGACCGGCACTTTCCAGAAGTCATCGCCCAATCTGTATATAGCAATGTGTTTGCTGCGATTGACGAAAACGCTCGGGTTTCAAGCAGTGACTGCTGTCCTTCCTTTGGGTGCGGCGAAAATAGAGGAATACATGTTTTTGTTGAATCTCAACACTTGAGTCCGTCAACGCCTACCAACGAAAAGAATGATATTGCAGAAGTCATTCAAATCACTATACAGCGAAGCCATTCGGATGTGTGCCATGGCGTGACCATGCTGCAACCAGGCACACTAGACCAATATAGCACTGGCAAACAGATCGAAATCTATAAACTGAAAGATGCTCTGTACTCAGGGCAGCTACGAGCAAAAATTGTTTATGACAAACGCATGTCGAACAAAACTGGCGATACAAATGATCAAGAGAGGTGCAAGTCGTATTCTCAGTTGGAAGCAGAAGGAGCTTCTGTGCATTGGAAAACGTTAGATACGACAAAGGAGTGGAAATACTTCGTGCCATTACAGTTTCAGTTGCTTCTGGAGACGTTTATAAGCAAGATGTCTGTGGAAAAAAACAACAGACAGGGATGCATTCATCAGGGATGCGTTTCTGCGTGTGCGAATGAGGCATGTCGATGCAATGAAAATGTTTCTTTTCTTTTGTATTTCATTGCTCCGTGTAGGGAAGCCTTTAGGCATTCTATTAAAATCGCCCCACCACGACCCATCCTAAAAAGTCTCTTTTATAGATAGAAGAGACTTAAACAGGGTAGACTCTTCAAATGGAAAGTCAGTTTTGAGGCCTTCCGTAACAAGTAACTTCATGACAAATTAAATGAGGCTGGGCCGGCTTTCGTGGGATAGATAATCATTAATCATTGCATTCCTCTCTCTCTCTCTCTCTCTCTCTCTCTCTCTCTCTCTCTCTCTCTCTCTCTCTCTCTCTCTCTCTCTCTCTCTCTCTCTCTCTCTCTCTCTCTCTCTCTCTCTCTCTCTCTCTTCTCTGTACATGAAGTGGGCAGACTTATCTCTAGTCTCAAGAAAAAAAAGTCAGCTGGCATTGATGGTATCAATGGTTTTATCCTCGAACTTTCTCTTCCATACATTGTGGAAAGCTTAACCTATATTTACAACCTATGTATTCAAAATAATATTTTTCCGGCGGCTTTCAAAAAATCTAAAGTGGTACCTATACCTAAAACAAAACACACATCTGATCCAAATAATTTTCGGCCTATATCCATATTATCTATTCTATCGAAGCCTATTGAGAAGCATGTACACAAACATCTTCTCGAATTCCTGGAAGAAAGGTCTCTCCTGAATAAATATCAGTCTGGTTTTCGCCCTAAACATTCGTGTCACACTGCCTTGGTTCATATGATTGACACTTGGCTGCTCAACATCAACAGAAACAAAATGTCTGGTGCTGTCTTTCTAGACCTAAAAAAAGCGTTCGACCTTATAAACCACGAAATTTTATTAGAGAAACTAGACTGCTACTTTAACAATAACAGCCCAGGGACTCTCTCATTCTTTCGTTCATATATCATAGGGAGAATTCAAACAGTGTACATCAATGCTACCTTCTCTTCTGAAAAGCGTGTTGAGTATGGCGTGCCCCAGGGATCCATACTAGGACCGTTACTTTTCTGTTTGTTTATAAATGATCTTCCACTTCATATTTCCAATCCAAATACCGAATGTGACATGTTTGCCGATGATTCAACTCTTCACGCTGGAGGGAAAACTGTACCTGAAATATCAAGCAATCTTCAGCTTAGTCTTCAGGAGGTCTCACTGTGGTGCAAAAATAATCAAATGCTTGTAAATCCGTCCAAAACGAAGAGCATGCTAATCACAACACGCCAAAAGCACCAGCTCCGCCCCATTCACTTAACCTCTCTTTTGATTCAGTTCCCATTGAGCAAGTCAAGGAATATCGCCTCCTCGGGGTAATTGTTGATGACCAGCTGTGCTGGTTGCCCCATCTAACACAACTAGGGAAAACATTATCAAAGAAGCTATCTTTACTGCCAAGATTAAAATCTATCATTGATACTAAGACACGAAAGCTATTTTTCAACTCCTACATTAAACCTCACATTGACTACGCATCTACTATTTGGGACGGCTGTAGTAAGGCTAACCTTAAGCGGATTAATTCTCTATACAATCGCGCAGTTAAACTGATCCTCCCAATCCCCTCTCTAACTTTGGAGGAAAAGCTTCAGGCAACAGGGCTCCTTCCTTTACATCAACACCTTACGTTTAATAAGTGCGTACTTATGCACAAAGCACTGAACGGGAAAGCCCCCCCCCCCCCCCTCTACCTGGCTAAGCTTTTCACTGAGAGCGAAAGGGTTTACAGCACTTTGAGGAACAGTCTCGTCATTGAACGGCCCCGAATTGACTTGTTTAAATCCAGCCTTTCTTACGCGGGTGCCTATTTATGGAACTCACTTCCTCCACATATGCAGCAAACGAGACATCTTCTATTGTTTAGGACGAAAGCTTTTAAATACATCTCTGAGCAAACTTGAAAGAAACGTAGATAATATGTCCAAAAGAGTCATGTCAATGATTTCCTGTGGTCCTCCGTTTTGCACTTGTTAGCTTTTACATAATATCTCTCTTTATCGTGGTTGCCTGCTCACTAAATTCCTACGCATGAGTAGCTGTATCATAAGTGTGCAGTCGCTTTCTATAAACACACTTTACATCGCACCCCCACCCCCACCCCCCCCAACACCCTGTCATTTTGTTGTGTTTGTGTGTAATCTTCAGCAACTTTGGATCTTGTATCGAAATGTAACACAAGTGACCTGTGGGTGTAGCCGCTTGTTTTGTGCTGTTAACATATTGTTTTAATGTTGCTTTTAATGTTGTAGTTTAGCAAGGACAAACATGAAAAGAGGCCTGTGCGCCTATTGTTTCCATCCTTGAGAAATAAAATAAATAAATAAAAATAAAGTATCATTCATTCTCTGTCTCTCTCTCTCTGTCTCTCTCTCTCTCTCTCTCTCTCTCTCTCTCTCTCTCTCTCTCTCTCTCTCTCTCTCTCTCTCTCTCTCTCTCTCTCTCTCTCTCTCTCTCTCTCTCTAGTTCACAACTTCGTGGAGTTCGTTTTTTTGTTTGGTTTTTTTGTTGTTGTTATTGTTTTGTTTTTTAATTGGGACAGTTGTTGTTACCGCTACAACGGAAAATACAAGGTGTTCTCTGCTGCAGCGGTAAACAGAATCAAATAACTATATACTTCGTGGATCGAATATTACCGCATTGTGCCAGCAGTGTGTTGTTTGCTGCTACAACGGAGAATACAAGATGTTTCCGCTGTAGCGGTAAACAATTAACCGTTTACTTCGTTGTGGGAATCGATCTACATTGTGGCAGCAGCGGAAAAATCAAGGTGTTGTCCGTGTAACGGTTAACAATTACGGCCGCTCATCCATATCTTTGGATTATTCGTGAGGAAATCGTGTGATAGCATTCAGACCCACACCCACTGACGGTGTGCCTGGTCTTATCAACACATTTCAGGGCCTATAGTTTTTCGCTGCCTAGTGTGCCGCTGACCAGAACACTCTTTTCACGTGTGACATCTGATACCTGTGTTACACCACAGTCACTATTTAGACAGCTTGCGTGGCATTCATACGTGGATACACTATCAATCAAAAGCAATCTTCGTTTGATAACGCTGTGTTGGACACCGTTTGTGACGTTTGATACGAGGTGCTATAACTTCAGCCGCGTTTTACTGCGTTGACACTTTTATTCTTATTCTCTCTGTTTATATTTTTTGTATTGTGTTGCACTTCAATTGTGAGAATTAGAATTCAACATGATCCAAAATGCTCAGATACACGGAAGCCTTCAAACTGGTCACTTGAACATCTACCATCTTTTTAACAAGGTGGCCGATTTGAATGTTTTTCTAAACTCGTCTGAACCATTCCACCTGTTTGGTCTTAGTGAGACGCGACTTAACTCTGACATAAGCGATGAAGCCGTTCACATACCTAACTTTAGCATCACTCGACGTGACCTTCGTGTACTTGGACAAACTGGGCTTGCCGTTTACATCCATAACTCAATCCAACATTTAGTAAAAAGGCGTGAGGACATAGAAACTCCGGAAGTTGAGTGCATTTGGTTGGAATTTAGGGCTCCAAAAATTAAACCCGTCTTCATCGGCTTTTGTTATCGTAACCCATCAGCCAAGTTTGAATGGTACGATGATTTTTTTTTGCATGCAGTAGAAAAGTTGGCTTACCTAACTGTGACGCGTTGCTACTAGGCGACTTTAACATAGATATGTTGAAGCCCTATACCGCATGGGATTGCATCACCACACAAACAGGCTTAGAACAATTAGTTTCGGCCCCTACTAGGATCACAAAAACAACCGCAACACTCATTGATCACATTTACACCAACCGTCCCCTTAGTGTATTCAATGTTAGTGTTCCTGACCTCAGCATCAGTGATCACTTTCCTACTGTGTGTTCATGGTCAACAAAACTGCCAGTGCATCGTAAGAACGGGCACTCAACTATAGCGTATCGCTCATTTAAACAGTTTCATCAGTCTGCTTCTCTAGCAGACCTTGATCAAACACTATTTAATGTCGTTAATAACGAAACTGACCCTGAAAAGGCTCTGGCTGTTTGGTATGGACTCTTTACAAGAGTACTTAACAAACACGCCCCTTTGCGGCAAAAGCGGTTTAAAAAAAAAAAAAACACGTTACCGCCTTGGCTAAACCAAGAAATAATCGAAGCTATGAGATTGAGAAATGACTTAAGGAGACACAAGCTATTTAATGAATACAAAACACAGCGGAACCGTGTCAAGTTTATGGTACGCAGGGCTCAAAAGTCTCTCTTTGAACGAATGATTAAACAAGACAGAGATACTGCTGCACTCTGGCGCGCGGTTAATCTCGTCACCCGAGGTAACAGCAAGAAATCGTCAGCCATTCCTTTTAGTATTACTGCAGACACTTTTAATAAACATTTTCTGTCTGTTGCCGAGTCAATCATACCCTCAAGCGGTAACGCGTATTACACATGCCCGGGGGCCCTGCTTAACTTCTGTAAGCGGAAGATTAAGGACAACCCCCCCCCCCCCCTTCTCTATACCGCCTCTAGTTGTGTATTAAGTAGAAAACTGATCGGGTCACTGAAAACAAAAATATCATCGGGACCTGACGAGATCAGCCCTAAAATCCTGAAACTGTCCCTTCCATGTACAGTAGAATCGTAAACGTATATTTATAACATAAAATTATGCATCCAACAAAATATGTTTCCATCAGAACTGAAGCAAGCCAAGGTTATCCCTTTGACTAAATCAAAAGATCTGTCTGATGTTAATAACTATAGACCCATTTCAATATTATCCAGCCTTTCCAAAACTCTTGAAAGACACGTGCACAAACACCTTTATCAATATTTAATAATAATAATAATTATTATAATAATAATAATAATAATAATAATAATAATAATAATAATAATAATAATAATAATAATAATAATAATACATAGTTCTTGTATAGCGCTGTTCTCCAGGAAAACACTGGACTCACTGCGCATGCACAACAGCACACCCTCTCTCTCAGACACACGCACAATTATACACTACTTTGAACCACCCCATCTCTTCCCCACACCTTACATTTACTTCCTCTAGGATCAGAATAAAAGGCAGTCAACAGTTAGCTAAAGATGAGCTAAGTGTTAAATGCCCGACAGAAAAGAAAAGTCTTTAAGTGAGCTTTGAACAGTGACAATGTGGGCAGATTCCGCATTTCAGTTGGCAGGGAGTTCCACACACTTGGGGCTAAAAAGGTGAAAGCTTCGGGATTTTTAAAAGTTTTACACTAGAGGAACGGAGGGTGCGTGATGGCTGATAAAGAGACAGCTTGGCAGAAAGGTACGGCGGGAGAGATCCGTCAAAATGCCGATAGGCGAAAATTGCAATTTTGTACTGGCAGCGAAATTTTACGGGCAGCCAATGCAGTAGAGGCGTAACATGGTCTCTCTTTCGTTTCTTCAAGATGAGACGCGCCGCATTGTTTTGAATCATCTGCAAGCGTGAAATCTGATCTGCCGGTAAACCTGCCAGTACAGAATTGCAATAATCGAGCCTGGACGTAATGAATGCATTTACAAGTCTTGACGCCGCACTTTCTGTGAGATACGGTCTGAGGGAAGAAATTCTGCGCAGCTCAAGGAAACCAGCTCGGCAGATGCTACTGATATGATCATGCATGGAGAGCGTCGAATCAATCTTCACACCCAGATATTTGACACAGTTCTGGAACGGAACGCTGCAGCCACCAATGTTTGCGAACTCGCCGTTAATCAGACTAAGGCGAGACTGAGAGCCAACAGGCATGACTTCGGTTTTGTCGGTGCTAAGGCTTAAGTTTCTTGCTTGTCATCCAGGACAGGACGTCGTCTATACAACACTGTACGCTCATCTTAGCGGAGCTGAAATGGCTAGGAGCGCTACTTCTTGACAATTCAGTATCGTCAGCATACTTGTGAAAATCACACTCATGGGCGGCAATTACATCGGACAGAGGTTGTGAATATATAGTGAACAAAACAGGCCCTAATACGGAGCCCTGAGGGACTCCACACAACAAAAGACTAGAAGCAGATAGCTGGCCATTAACAATAACAGCCTGAGAACGATCCTTAACGTATGAAGTGAACCAGGCCAGGGCAGTACCACGGATGCCAAAGGTCACCTCTAATCTCTTCAGGAAAACAGAATGATCGAGCGTATCGAATGTTGCACAGAGGTCCAGCATTTGGAGAGTCGCAGTCTTTTGCACGTATTTCAGTCCGGCTTTCGCCCCAAGCATTTTTGCCACACGGCACTGACAAGACTTATTGATGCGTGGCTAGCATCCATGAATAACTCCCAAATAACTGGGTCGATCTTTATTGATTTTAAGAAAGCTTTTAACTTTGTAAATCATAACATTCTTTTGTCGAAACTTCAAGCATATCTCTGCAATGCAGATGCTGTCTCATTGTTTACTTCATATTTATGCGGAAGGAAGCAAAGAGTACTGTTAAATGGATCCTACTCCTCGTATGGTCTCGTCAAAAGCGGCGTGCCTCAGGGCTCTGTCCTCGGGCCATTGCTGTTCTGCATATTTATCAATGACCTTCCACTGCATATTAGTTGCCGCGATATTTCTTGTGACATGTTTGCTGACGACTGCACACTACACACTCCTCACAAAAATGTAGCTGCAATTAGCACCGTCTGCAGGAAAGCCTGCATGAGGTCACCGACTGGTGTCATTTCAACTACATGTCCCTGAATCCTTCAAAAACAGAATGCATGGTTATAACCACACGTCAAAAGCACCAGCTATGCCCACTCTCTCTTAGTCTGTCTATAAACGGTAGCCCAGTTGAGCAAGTATCACACCACCGCCTCTTGGGGGTCACTATAGATGATCAGCTTAAATGGCAACTGCATATTAACAATGTGTGCAAAAGGGTCTCCAGAAGTCTGTATATGTTGTCAAAATTGAAAACAATTACTGACACAGATACGCGTCTTCTTTTCTACTATGCTCATGTCACGACGCACATATACTATGCATCAACAGTGTGGGATGGTTCTAGTGATGTACATTTGAAGAGGCTGAACTTCCTACATAGGAGAGCTGCTAAGCTTATATTTCCCGATCCCGAACTCTCAACTGACGAAAAGCTTAAAATTTTAAAAAATGCTCCCTCTATCCCATCACTTTCAGTTCAATAAAGGCGTATTGATGTACAAGCTGTACACGCAATCATGTCCACTGCACTTGATTTATTTTTTCTCAGAACGGATATCTGTAGCTTCTAGACATGGACAACAATTCAAAGTACCCCTGCCGCGTATTGTTTTATTCAAAATCAGTTTGTCAGTCCCGGGAAGTTCATTCTGGAATTATATTCCTGCAGAAATCAGAAACGCAAAGACGCTCACCTCATTTAGGGTCAGCCTCTTCAAACACCTAGAATCTCTGAGGTAATCTAATCATTACAGTACAGGGATAACTTGCGCGTGTGTTCAGGTGTGTGAATGTGTTTGTGTGTGAGTATGTTTGTGTGTGTGTGTGTGCGTGTGTGTGTGTGTGTGTGTGTGTGTGTGTGTGTGTGTGTGTGTGTGTGTGTGTGAGAGAGAGAGAGCGAGAGAGCGTCTTTTTTTTTAAATTATATATATATATATATATATATATATATATATATATATATATATATATATATATATATATATATATATATATATATATATATATATATATATAATATATATATATATATATATATATATATATATATATATATATATATACAGTGGACCATTATATCTGAGTGCCAAGAGTAACTTAAATACTGCATGTACTGTGTATAATGGTTTTGCCTTCATATGTGTGTACGCGATATTTTGGGGCGCGCGCTCACGTATCTGTGTGTGTGTGTGTGTGTGTGTGTGTGTGTGTGTGTGTGTGTGTGTGTGTGTGTGTGTGTGTGTGTGTGTGTGTGTGTGTGTGTGTGTGTGTGTGTGGGTGTGTGTGGGTGCGTGGGTGGGTGTGTGGGTGTGTGTGCGTGCGTGCGTGCGTGCGTGCTGTGTGTGTGAGAGAGAGAGAGAGAGAGAGGGAGAAAGAGAGGGAGAAAGAGAGAGAGACAGAGAGAGAGAGAGAGAGCGCAAGAGAGCACCTAAATACATATTTGCCTTTGCTCTATGAATTCTAATGTACTTAATGATGTTCTGTGTATTACTTTACTTTGCATTTGTACTCATTTTATATTTTTGTGCGTACGCGTTACGCGCGTATGTATGTCTGGAGTCCGTGTCCGAGAGCGTGTGTGTGTATGTGTGCGTGTGTGTCTAAGTGCGTGCGTGTGTAAGTTTCTGTTTGTGTGTGTGTGAAAGTGTGTGTGCGTGCGTGCATGCGTAATTGCGGTGTGCATGTGTGTGTGTTTGTGTGTGTGTGTGTGTGTGTGTGTGTGTGTGTGTGTGTGTGTGTGTGTGTGTGTGTGTGTGTGTGTGTGTGCATGCCTGAGGTGTGGTGTGCATGCGTGCGTACCGGAGTGCGTGTGTGTGTGTAAGCGTGCGTGTGCGTGCGTATGTGGGGGCGGGCGTGTGTGAGCGAGTGCATGCATGCGTCAGCGTGTGGTATGTGTATGTTTACATGTCTATGTCATTCATGTAGTAGATGATTGATTGTACATTGCTTAACGTCCCGACAGCAACAAGGCTTTCTCAGGACGTGCCTGCACTGCTTGTGGAAAAAAAAAAAAAAAAAAAAAAAAAAAAAACCCCAGAACATTGAATGTATGTCGCCAGCCGGTCAAATACGTTAAATAAACCTAACACATGGAGCCTAAATAAAGCTAAGACCATTTAGCAACACACATCCAATATCAAGAGCTACAGGCAGTGCAGACAGTAGGGAGAGTTTTAAAAAGGCAAATACAGGTGAATGGACAAAGGGTAGACAGAAACACATGCCCCAGAATAGAGAGAAAAACCCACCCTGTGGGGCTGACCAGGGTGACCCTGGGAACTAAAAAATACCTAACCCCACCCAAGTCCCCCAGGGCAGACCCGGGTGGGGTATGTAGTAGATGTAGCAACGGCAAGTTTGAAAACTGGTCCTGTTACCAATAACTTCTACCGTTGGAAAATAAAGGTTCATTGTTCATTGTTCATTGTTCTCTCTCTCTCTCTCTCTCTCTCTCTCTCTCTCTCTCTCTCTCTCTCTCTCTCTCTCTCTCTCTCTCTCTCTCTCTCTCTCTCTCTCTCTCTCTCACGTCCTGAGAAAGCCTTGTTGCTGTCGGGACGTTAAGCAGTGTACAATCAATCTCTCTCTCGTTTCTCGCGATGCTTTTGATGACCCCTTCATCGCTGTACATGAAGTTGGCAGATTTATATCTAGTCTCAAGAAAAAAAAGTCAGCTGATGTTGATGGTATCAATGGTTTTATCTTCGAACTTTCTCTTCCATACATTGTGGAAAGCTTAACCTATATTTACAACCTATGTACTCAAAATAATATTTTTCCGGCGGCTTTCAAAAAGTCTAAAGTGGTACCTATACCCAAAAACAAAAGACACATCTGATCCAAATAATTTTCGGCCTATATCCATATTATCTATTCTGTCAAAGCCTATTGAGAAGCATGTACACAACATCTTCTTGAATTCCTGGAAGAAAAGTCTCTCCTGAATAAATATCAATCTGGTTTTCGCCCTAAACATTCGTGTCACACTGCCTTGGTTCATATGATTGACACTTGGCTGCTCAACATCAACAGAAACAAAATGTCTGATGCTGTCTTTCTAGACCTAAAAAAAGCGTTCGACCTTATAAACCACGAAATTTTATTAGAGAAACTAGACTGCTACTTTAACAATAACAGCCTAGGGACACTCTCATTCTTTCGTTCATATATCATAGGGAGGATTCAAACTGTGTACATCAATGGTACCTTCTCTTCTGAAAACCGTTTTGAATATGGCGTGTCCCAGGGATCCATACTAGAACCGTTATTTTTCTATTTGTTTATTAATGATCTTCCATTTGATATATCCAATCCAAATACTGAATGTGACATGTTTGCCGATGATTTAACTCTTCACACTGGCAGGAAAACTGTGCCTGAAATATCAAGCAATCTTCAGCTTAGTCTTCAGGAGGTCTCGCTGTGGTGCAAAAATAATCAAATGCTTGTTAATCTATCTAAAACAAAAAGCATGCTAACCACAACACGCCAAAAGCATCAACTCCTCCCCCATTCACTTAGCCTCTCTAATGATTCAGTTCCCATTGATCAAGTCAACGAATATAGTCTCCTCGGGGTAATTGTTGACGAACAACTGTGCTGGTTGCCCCATCTAACACAACTAGGGAAAATATTATCAAAGAACCTATTTTTACTGTCAAGATTAACATATATCATTGATACTAAGACACGTAAGCTATTTTTCAACACCTACAATAAACCTCACATTGACTACGCATCTACTATTTGGGACGGCTGTAGTAAGGCTAACCTTAAGCGGATTAATTCTCTATACAATCGCGCAGTTAAACTGATCCTCCCAATCCCCTCTTTAACTTTGGATGAAAAGCTTCAGGCAACAGTGCTCCTTCCTTTACATCAACACCTTATGTTAAATAAGTGCGTACTTATGCACAAAGTACTGAACGGGAAAGCAACCGGCTAAGCTTTTCACTGAGAGCGAAAGGGTTTACAGCACTTTGAGGAACAGTCTCGTCATTGAACGGCCCTGAATTGACTTGTTTAAATCCAGCCTTTCGTACGCGGGCGCCAATTTATGGAACTCACTTCCTCCACATATATAGCAAACGAGACATCTTCCATTGTTTAGGACGAAAGCTTTTAAATACATCTCAGAGCAAACTTAAAAGAAACGTAGATAATATGTCCAGAAGAGCCATGTCAATGATTTTCTTTTTTAACGCATTGTTGTGGTCCTCCGTTTTGAACTTGTTAGTTTTATATATCTCTCTTTACCATAGTATTTTGCCTGTTCACTAAATTCCTACACAAGAGTCGCTGTATCATAAGCGTGCAGTCGCTGCCTATAAACACTCACTTTACATCGCACTCCCCCCCCCCTGCACCCCACCCCCCCCCCCCCAAGACCCTGTCAATTGATGTGTGTAAAATTCAGTTTGGAACTTATATCGGAATGTAACACAAGTGACCTGTGGGTGTAGCCGCTTGTTTTGTGCTGTTAACATGTTGTTTTAATGTTGCTTTTAATGCTGTAGTTTAGCAAGGACAAACATGAAAAGAGGCCTGTGCGCTTATTGTTTCCATCCTTAAGAAATAATGTATCATTCATTCATTCATTCATTCTCTCTCTCTCTCTCTCTCTCTCTCTCTCTCTCTCTCTCTCTCTCTCTCTCTCTCTCTCTCTCTCTCTCTCTCTCTCTCTCTCTCTCTCTCTCTCTCTCTCTCTCTCTTATTCTGAATAAAAACGTTTCATCATCATCCTCTCTCTCTCTCTCTCTCTCTCTCTCTCTCTCTCTCTCTCTCTCTCTCTCTCTCTCTCTCTCTCTCTCTCTCTATCTGGTGGGGTTAACTACTTTATTGTTTCCCCCACCGGGTCTGCCCTAGGGGACCTTGGTGGGGTTGTCTACTTTTTAGTTCTTAGGGTCACCTTGTCTAACCCCTGCAAGGTGGGTTCTACTCTTTTGGGGGTTTGTATTTCTGTCTTTCTGGCCCATTCATCTGTATTTTTCTTTTGAAATTCTCCTTCCTGTCTGCGCTTCTTGCAGTTCTTTTCTTCATTTAGCGCAGGCACGTCCTGAGAAGGCCTTTGTCGCTTGCGGGACGTAAAGCAATCTATACTCACTCACTTACTTTATTGTTCCCAGGGTCACCCTGGTCAGCCCCAGAGGGTGGGTTTTTCTCTCTATTCTGGGGCATGTGTTTCTGTCTACCCTTGGTCCATTCACCTGTATTTTTCTTTTTTAAACTCTCCCTACTGTCTGCGCTGCCTGTAGGTCTTGATATTGAATGTGTGTTGCTAAATGGTCTTAGCTTTATTTATATTTAGGCCCCATGTCGTTGGTTTATTTAACGTATTGGACCGGCTGGCGACATACATTCAATATTCTGTTAGTTTTTTTGGAAAAAACTTCCAAGTGAGTACGAAAAAGCACTGTCAAGGGAGAGAAGTGTGCATGATAGACCAATGATCATAGATCTACTTTGGTCCAAGCACACAAAAAAAGATAGGAAAGAGGGGGCGCTAAGTAAGAGACTGAAAGCAATGCATATGGAAGCCCCCCCCCCTTCGGGTGGGGGGGGGGGCGTATCACATATCCACTGTTCAAGCCCCTAGGTGCATGGAAATTTAAATCTAGGTCCCCCCAAGTGGGGGTCCAGATATTGAGCCGGTGTGGACAGCTGTTTCGGTCTTGGCGACCTCTTCAGCCACCATCGGCAATACTGGAGAAAGAGAAGGAATTTCTGCTTACCTGCAAAGAAGACCACATTTTACTGTGGTTTCTGCAGGGGCATACATTCCATGCCTCCACCTAGAGCTAAATTTCCATGCACCCTAAGAGAGAACCTACTAAAAAGGGGGAAGGGGTTGCAGTCGAAATTGTAGTAAAAAACTAGACCGAAAGGGTTGACTGCCAGTGCTTGTAATTTAGAAAAAACTACCAAGTGAGTACGAAAAAGCACTGTCAAGGGAGAGAAGTGTGCATGATAGACCAATGATCATAGATCTACTTTGGTCCAAGCACACAAAAAAAAAGATACGAAAGAGGGGGCACTAAGTAAGAGACTGAAAGCAATGCATATGGAAGCCCCCCCCCTCCCCCGAAGGGGGGCGTATCACATATCCACTGTTCCAGCCCCTAGGTACATGGAAATTTAAATCTAGGTCCCCCAAGTGGGGGTCCAGATATTGAGCCGGTGTGGACAGCTGTTTCGGTCTTGGCGACCTCTTCAGCGCACCATCGGCAATACTGGAGGAAGAGAAGGAATTTCTGCTTACCTGCAAAGAAGACCACATTTTACTGTGGTTTCTGCAGGGGCATACATTCCATGCCTCCACCTAGAGCTAAATTTCCATGCACCCTAAGAGAGAACCTACTAAAAAGGGGGAAGGGGTTGCAGTCGAAATTGTAGTAAATTTAAATTTCCATGCACCTAGTAGTAGTAGTAGTCAACCCTTTCGGTCTAGTTTTTTACTACAATTTCGACTGCAACCCCTTCCCCTTTTTAGTAGGTTCTCTCTTAGGGTGCATGGAAATTTAGCTCTAGGTGGAGGCATGGAATGTATGCCCCTGCAGAAACCACAGTAAAATGTGGTCTTCTTTGCAGGTAAGCAGAAATTCCTTCTCTTCCTCCAGTATTGCCGATGGTGTGCTGAAGAGGTCGCCAAGACCGAAACAGCTGTCCACACCGGCTCAATATATGGACCCCCACTTGGGGGACCTAGATTTAAATTTCCATGCACCTAGGGGCTGGAACAGTGGATATGTGATACGCCTTTGGGGGGGGCTTCCATATGCATTGCTTTCAGTCTCTTACTTAGCGCCCCCTCTTTCCTGTCTTTTTTGTGTGTGTGTGCTTGGACCAAAGTAGATCTATGATCAATGGTCTATCATGCACACTTCTCTCCCTTGACAGTGCTTTTTCGTAATCACTTGGTAGTTTTTTCTAAATTACAAGCACTGGCAGTCAACCCTTTCGGTCTTTTTTTTTTATTTTTTTTTTTTATTTGGTTTTCTTACAAGCAGTCCAGGCAAAGTCTTGTTGCTGTCAGGACGTTAAGCAATGTACAACCAACCAACCAATATATATATCTCTCTCTCTCGCGCGCAACGCCTTGTTCCAGAAAGACCGGATCCACCTGACTCCTGCCGGTACCAGATCACTGGCACTCAACATCAGGATTGCTGGAGTGCCGCGCCGTGCACCAGCTGACGGATCCATCGTAAATCGCCGCAATCAGCAGCATCAACAGCAGAATGACTGGTCTCAGCAACACCGTCAAAATCAGTCGGACAGCGGCAGAGGGCCAAAGTATACGCACGTGCACTACTCCCAACCCGGCCTTTTCCAACACCACTCCCAGACAAATTGCCCCTCTACCAGCCATCCTCTATCCCCTAGTTCCCAGGCCAGCCACTTCCCTGCAAACTACGCCAGCCCCAGCCACTCCATGTCCAACCGTGCGCAACCTGGTCATCCCTCTGCCTACTGTCCTCAGCCAGGTCACGCCAAGCCATTTACAGTGACGGAGGAAAAATTTCCCCGCGTGCCGCCCCTGCCCCAGGACAACTCGAGAATCAACAGCGCTCTCCAGGCTCTGGCCGCTCCTAAAACCGCTAGTCCCCCTGCAGCTATCCCCGGAAGCAACGACTCGCAGGTAATGCGCGTTCTGGCGCAACTGATTCAGCCATTTATCCAGGGATATATCAGTCAATAAACAGTCTTTTAGTTCATTGTTTAAAAAACAACAACAGAGAAAGAACAATAGAGATCCGAAAGACAATCAGATCAATAATGCCCAATCGATCATTAATCACGCCATTTAAAAAAATAAAATCATTGACCCCCCATCACATCCGCCTTATTACCAAAACATCCTTTTGATTTTTTTTTTAAATGGCTACCATGATCGATGCGGCATTATCGATCTGATTATTTTCAAAATCTCTATTGTTCTTTCTCTATAACTATTGTCTTTGTCAACACCTAAACATGTACCTAACCAAGTGGTGCCAAATGAAACTTAATACTTATTACAAAATTGCAACTAATTTTAGGAACCTGCAAAGGTAACCTTTAAGTTAGTTGACATAAGAACTTATTAATTACGTACCATAAGAACTTAATAATTACTAACTTTAAGTTTTTATAGTTCTTATAACAACTTGACTCCAGTCACAACTTACTCGGACAATTTTTTCAAATTACAAGGACAATTAAAAAAACTTTTTTTTCTCAGTAATACTCGGGTGGTGGTGCTGATGGGGCTAAATAATAAGGCACAAGTGGTGTAAATGACGTGTCATTCTCTGTGAAGCATATGACAAAAATATTGATTGATTACAAATCTAATTTTTATTTGTTTAAAAGATTTTGAAGCTTTTCTGTGGTTTCCTGAACACCGATCTTTTTTCCTTCAGCTAAAAAACTAGCCTTTAGTTCTTCAACATTCACAGGGAATTGACTACACATCTTATTCTGTATTTCAGACTTTTTTTGGTAATTGTTCAAATCATCCTGCACTCTCTTAAATTCATCGTCGTCAATAAAATTATCAACCAAAGATTTACTGATAATAAGTTTCATACTACTAAGTTTTGCACCCGCCATCGTACTCAATGCTTCATGCTTCTGTAACTTTGTATGAAACCTTTTGTTAAGGCCTTCCAAACTAAAGCATGCCAGTCCTGTGGCAATGCTAGCTCCTTCAAGACCAATTCCAATTAAACTTCGATTCCAGTTGATATCAAAACAATACCCCCTACAGATAATCCAGCTGAAACTGCACCAACAGCCATAGATGTGTTTTGTACAGAATTGAAAACCATCTTATATTGTCTTTTGCATCTAGAGTATTTTGCTTCTTCACCTTCCAAATATTTAATTGCTTCTGTAATATTTATTAATCGAAATGCGTCTGCCTGTAACGTTTTATCAAGCGCAATTGGCACATGTGGATCAAGCGCAAGTGTCGACACAAGCGTTTCAGTCAGAGTAGGTGCATGCGGTTGTAGTTGTGGATACAAGTTCACCATTTTTTTATGACAAATATTTTTTTTTTATTTAATCAGTGATTACATTTTGCAACTCATCAAAAGTATACAATTTGCTAGCATAATAAAACGAAACAAGATCTATGTGTTCAAGTTTTATGTAGTTTAGATTAACAAAAGTTGTTTTGTCAACCACCACCTTAATAGCTGGAAGACTGCTCGAAACTTCAACAACATCAATACCCTTTTTAATAGCAATAAAGACCTTTGATGACTCAGTCATCCCACGTAAGTTTGAATCCCTGTGCAATTTCAGCCTCTTTCACAGAAACCACAGATCTCAAGATAATTTCAAATACTATTGTTGCTTCTCTAGCTATGGTAAAGTTTGCTGGTACAAACACAATTTCTGTACCCGATCTGCCCTTTCTAGTTGTAAGAAGATAACACCGTCTCTCATACTCTTGCACCTTTAGTTTATCTCTGCTATAATTGTCTGGGTCAAAACTTGGAACAAGGCTCACAATCAACGGCCCAGAGTTAACAACTTTTCTGAATACTAAGGCTCCTTCATCATCAGTGTATACATAAGGACTAATAAATTCAAACTTTATGTCCCAGTCAATTGTGGGTGCAGGCATAGGTGGAACAGGAGCAGGAACAACTACCCACTTATTACTCACATTTTTTAAGATGTAGAGCGCATTATTCATAGGAATAGGTAAAGTGACATCACGCAGCTGACCAAGTTTAGGAATCTGTCTTCCGCCATCTTTCATGTCACCGATTACTTTCCGCTTGTACATGCCATAAGAATCAAGTTCAAAACCATACACCTTTCCAATTTCCCCCTCTTTCTCAAAATCCTGTATGTCAGCCAAATCTTTCAACTCTGTCACTGGACACGCAACTGGTATGATTCTCGGCTTTGGACCAAGACCACTCATTTTTTTTAACAAAAATAAAATTATTTAACTTCTAACACAACACTAAAATCGTGCATCAGAACTGGTTTGTCATCTTGATTAGTTACAGATATACACAGTGATTCAAAGAAACTAGAACCTAATTTCTTAAACTGCAAATTAGGAAATATATCAACCACACTTTCACAATAGGGTGTGGTTCCAGTCGGCAAGCATCTTAACAAAGTTAAAGGTTTTCCATTGTGAACATTCTCAGTCGTGTTCAGTTCTTTTAAGTGAACATTTAGTACTGTGTGTACTGCCAAATGAGCAGGATATCTTCCTGTTATTTTTTGTTTTTTTGGCCTTAAAAGTTTTTCGTTTATTTTATTATTCTTAATTTCTTCTTCTTTATCTAATGTCCAATCTTTGTCTTTAAATAAATCTAAATTTGATGTCTCTTCTTTGTTTAAAAAACCAAGTAGTATTAGAAGTTTATCTGATAACAAATACTGATTTTCTTTTGAAAATTCCAATGTAACAAGTAAGTTAGCCGGATTTAAAGTTGCTTTAATTTTAAAATTTAGTAACCATTCAGCAATAGTACAAAAGTCATAATACCCAGGCATTAATTTAGAAATGGCAACAACTATACCTATAATTCCATGTACATAATATTTATCTGTTACATTAAACCACTTTACAGTGTAGAACATTTCATGGATAGCTACAGCCTTCTTACCATCACGATTATCAATCCCATTAGTTAACCACACTGGTTTGCTTGTGTCAAGATTTGTTAAGGTAATAAACATTTTTATTATCTCATAAAAAAGAAGGATGAAATTTAAATCACCAACAAGCGTCACTACAAATGCATTTCAATTTAATGTGGATGCCAAGTACAATGTTGCACCAACTTATGACCAGAAAATAATTCAACTAAATCAACTCGACATAGCTGTAAGTGAACAAGATCTAGTCCAAGTGAAAGTAACCAACCCTTTTGATCATTACCTAAACCCTCCAATTACAGACGATTCAACTGCAAGAAAGTGGACATCTAGCCCACTACAGATGTTTCAAAACCAGCTTAACTTTGCTATACTATGTTCAACTACTGGCTGTGGTGTTTCTTTTACAGACCATTTAAATCACTCAAACAAACTTATTAGGTCTGTCTACCGTTTCCACACATATTACCAACTTAGATGTATTCTGTCAGAACTACATACCCCACTACCAACTGAATCCAGTTTCAACAAGTATAACAACCCCATGGATATGACAGCATTTGAACGGATTTGTAATGAATTTAACATCAGCCCCCGTATGGAGTATGACTTTACACAAAAACTTGATGATCACAATGGCATGGGTACATTGTATTATGCTATGAGTCACAGACAATACCCTCAAGATTACTACCTCGGTTACACTTCATTCTCATCAAAATCTGAAGTCTGGTTAGGGTCAATAGAACAGAAACAGTCTAATGCGTGGACCACATTTATTTTAGACACAAGTCACGGATTAACTCAAGCAGGAGTTGAGCGCATAAATGAGTCTATCAGAACATATGTGTGGTGTTTACTAGGAGCACAATCACTAACAAAATCAAACATTTTAAACGGGAGTGGGAAATTTGAAGCACAAAAACAGTTTCTTGCAAACCTTGAAGATTCAATCAACTCAGTTGTTGTGTTACGTGGTGGAGTTGTAGTCGAAGTATGTTAAACACACCAGACACACACGCACGTAGAGTTCTTTTAAATAGACCTCATTCAGCTGCAATCCATCAACCGTGGCTTAAGGATGTAGACAAAACTGGAGTAACAGTTCCAACAATATTTAATTCAGCGATGCGATATCCTCACAGTAATGCTCTTTCAAATGCACAAACTACTGAATACAAAGTCTCTTTTGCTATGTCCACACTACTACTCAAAGTTTCTCATACACCGTGTCTCTCGCAATAAACTGCGTGTCTCTACAACTGACAAAGCAAGACAATGTACTAAGGGGCTTTCCCAGTGCCCTCCTTATATACACTATCAAAATCTAGAATCTTCTACGGAAATCATATAACTCAACCAATCAGAATGAAACGCGCAGCCGAAACTCATTAACATGAATTTTCCAGAAACAATATATCAGGCTACAAAAACACGGCTGCTCACTTCAGCTCTAAATTCTAGCGTATAATAAAGACACATAAAAGTATGGTATCCCTATCTATGATAGCTTTAAAAGGTACGAGAACATTCCCAAAACAAAATAAAAGCTGCTCGATACACGCGCACAGGAAAACAAAAAGTAGCGAAAAATGTAGCGATGTCTACTAACCGACGTGACACTTACGAGGCCACCAGACAGTGCGACCCTTCTAGCATGCACCGGACTAAACACAATAAAACGAAATCGGTTCTACTCACGAACAAAAGAAAATCTTACTAAAAAGGCACAAAATCATAACCGTGATAGCTCAAATAAACAACATATCATTACCTACGAATAACACATGTACGCTCTCACAGGATAACACAACCACAATCGTAACATGTTGATCTCCCATCAAGCATACAACGCTACCAAGATGTTTTAAGATATGCCAGATCAAAAGTTGACTTAGTAGTTGGCATTGGGTTATACATGTTGCCATCTGACCTTCAACTCCAAATGGGGACAATAACAAATTATAATAATGAAATTATTGTTGCTGGTGTTGGTCAAAAATTAGGACTCAATCAATCTGTAAACTTGGGGGCCACAACCACACATGTACAGTCGTTAAAACCATTACAGACAGTAGCACCACCAGCACCCGTACAGGCAGTAACGTCAGTAACACAGACACCAGCCCCATCACCAAACACACATGAGTCAGAGAGAACTGCATTGGTAATAGATCTTACTGGATTAGGGTTATTTCTTCTTTACCTGTTTCATTAAATAACCCGCCATTAATCCTGCTACTGTCACCAGAAAGACCCACACATTTTCCGCCATAAATCCTACTACCTTCGCTGCAGTACTGCTAAGCCAACTGACAACACTTCTAATTATACCTGGCAAAGCATCCATTGCTTTCACAGACAATTTCTTAAGCAAGTCTGATATATGAGACAACTTTTTTTTACCCATGACTGTAAATCTTTTGGGTCTGATGGGGCTGGTGGACCTGGCGGAGCTGGACCCCCACCACCACCACCTCCAGCTAACACAACAGTACTGATAATAAATCCAAGAGCAGTAATTAAACTTGCAATAGTGATACCCTGTCTCTGAAAGGTGTTTTCAATCTCTCAGCCAAAGTTGTGTCTTCGTGAAGTATTTTTTGAACAGTTTCTCTAATCCTGTTGACCTGTGTTTTCAGTTTTTCTCTTCCAATACTAATTACTAATCACTTCTAACCTTCCTGATCTTTCTATCTGCAAATCATTTAATCTGTGTTGTATTCTTTCTTTTATTTCTGTGTCAAGATTCTAATTGTCTGCGGTAGCCAGTTTTCTTTTTCTTGTTCTATGTGTTTATCAAGCTCACCTAGTTTGGCTACATTATTTACCATCTCACCTCTTATTGTCTGCAGTGATTTATCCAAGCCCATTATCTCTCGCATTGACAAAGGAGGGTCATCTATTGTTTTCATAGCGTCATTTATTTGTCCTTCTGTAAATGAAGTTTCTTGTATCACAGCGTTTGCTATTTCTGACAGTCTTGTTGCTGGTGTCATTTCAATTTCTTGTCCTGTTGACAACCTTGTTTGCATGTCGTGAAGCACAGTAGCAAGTCTAAGGGGTAACTTTTTACTACCAACGCCAAGGTAACGCTGCAGTGCTGCCTCACCACCAACATCAGTTTTGATTGTACTTAAAGCTCTAAACTTACCAGGGTTGGTTTTATGGGTTAGATATACTTTTCCTCTGTCAACAGTATTTAAATATAAATGACCCTTGCCATCAAGTTCAAACTGATTAGGATCTATTACATCTGGGTGCACACCAACACTGTCATAAAATGAGTTCACTTTGCTTTGTAAAAGTTCCTGTTGCAAACTAAAAGTATTTCCCATTCCAGTCATATCTGTGATACTAGTATCTGAGACATCCGTGACATCCATTTCAAAATCTTCATGATTAAATCCTCCTGCTGCCATTGTTTTTATTAATTTAATATTTTTGATTTTTGCATAATAAAATGACACAGTCTTATGGATCAAAGTTAGACCCATATAGAAAACTTCGTGAACTTGGTGTTAAGGGCATAAGACAATCGATTGTCATAACAAACACTCCAAGTACCATAGACCAAAATCAAACCCTAACTGTAAAGTTTCCAAACCTAGGCCCCAATGACGTTATTGTTCCTGGTACTGCACGCCTAGCTTTCAATATTGAACTATCATCAGACATAGATGTAAACAGAACACTAGTTAACAATCTTGGCAGAGCAATTATTAAGACTATTAAAGTTAAGCTTGAAGGTCAGGAAGTGTTTAGTCTTGATGATGCTGATGTGTTTTACTGCTACAAAGATCTTTGGCTTACAAGAGAAGAGAGAGAAGACCATATTTATCAAGGTATACAGCCAGATAACATTACTAAAATTTGAATCGATGCCGATGACAAAGTAATTACTGCAGCCAAGGACGTTATATTAGCAGAAACATATGGAACCAGATTCTTTTCATTCCACTTGAGTTTAAAATCCTAACAGCGCATTTACCTTATTACCAAAGAGCACTGAATGACCGTTTAAGTTTTGAACTAACCTTCAATGACTACTCCAAAGTTATTAAATCAACTGACACTGATGCAACATACAAGATCTCTAACATTTCCTTGGAATATGAAATTGTCACACATACTGAACTAGCCAGACTCATTCAAAATCAGTACCAGTCAAGACTGCTGATTTATTATGACTGGGTGATTAGGCATAGTTTAATGCATAAAGACAAAAGCGATTCAATGTGGAACATAAACCTAAACAGACCTGCTAGGTCACTAAAAGGCATACTCATGTTGTTTGTTGAACGGGCGAGCCCATGCAGAAGGGATTCAGAAAAATTTTACAATCCAAAGATTTCACATTTATCCTGCCCAATCGAAGGTCGCCCTAATCAAGTCTACGCTTCTGGTTTGCTACCTTATCAACACTATGATGAGATCATAAAATGGTCAGGTTACAGTCATTTCTTAGGGTAATATATCTTTGATAATCTCTACCTTCTTGAGTTTGAAGATATCTTTTGTATAACTTGTATTTCTTTTTAATCATTCTTAAAGTACCCTTATTTATCCAAGATGGTGTGGTTCTTTTATGTGATTTGCTCTTCACTTTTGGGATGTGCAACTCCATACCTTTCAGAATCGAGGACTTAATTAATGCCCAGAATTTTTCCACTCCGCAATTTTCAGGTTTAGTAGTTGTAAAGTCAATATTTGCCATATATGCTCTCAGACTATCATAGTCTCCCTTCCCAAGGTTCCCCACCCGGGTCTGCCCTGGGGGACTTGGGTGGGGTTAGGTATTTTTTAGTTCCCAGGGTCACCCTGGTCAGCCCCACAGGGTGGGTTTTTCTCTCTATTCTGGGGCATGTGTTTCTGTCTACCCTTGGTCCATTCACCTGTATTTGCCTTTTTAAAACTCTCCCTACTGTCTGCACTGCCTGTAGCTCTTGATATTGGATGTGTGTTGCTAAATGGTCATAGCTTTATTTAGGCCCCATGTGTTAGGTTTATTTAACGTATTTGCCCGGCTGGCGACATACATTCAATTTTCTGTTTATTTTTTTCTTTCACAAGCAGTGCAGGCACGTCCTGAGAAAGCCTTGTTGCTGTCGGGACGTTAAGCAATGTACAATCAATCAAACCCTTCCCAAGGTTAAGGGAGTGTTTAATACTCTGTGTCACCTTAACCTTAGGTACATACAGCTGGAAGAGTAAAACATCATGGTCACTCTTGCCAATGGGATCCAAGTGTTGAATATCTGACGTTAGCAACTCATCATTTACTAAGATTAGGTCATCTAATGTCGACCTCTGACCTTGCCTATCTCTTGTTGGGTTTTTCACCATTTGAATCAGGAAGGCGTCTCTTATGCACTCAACAATTTGATTATTTTTCCCCCCTGTCCAGGAGCCATCCCATCCTGCACAAGGGAAATTAAAATCTCCGAAAATGCAAATTTTGTCATATGCTTGTATCTCCTCGGATCGTAAAAGTTGTAATAGTAAATCTGTGTTTTCAGTTGTGGAGTTGGGGCTTCTATACACACAACCAACAAGAATTTTTTCACCAGAAGCACTCACAAAATAGTACCATAAGCTCTCTTCAAACTTACTATTGTTCAGTGTTTCACATTCTTGAGCATTTAACTTTTTATTAAAATAAAGGGCAACTCCCCTTTTAGGGTTTGTGTTAAGAAACATATCATAATTCGGTAATGAGTATTCTGAATCCAATGGATCTGGTTTTTAGCTTTTACTTCGGTAAGACCAATGATGTCAGGCTTTATATCATCAATCCTTTTTAAAAGTTCACTCTTTTTATTAACAGGTAATCGATATTACTATAGATGACGGTGCAAAAATTGGAATCACTTGAAAACAAAAGACAAGACGATGAACAAGAAGAAGGATGACAAGACAAAGAGTAATCTGAAGTTTCTGAAGTTGAATGTCTTAGTGTCATTTTCAGTATATGTACACTTATTTATAAATGAAGATTTTTTGTGTGGGCTGTCATACTGTCAATTGTCTGCCCCTGCTTGCGTGGCAGAAGCATCCTGTTGTGCTGCATTAGCGCCAATAGGTCTGGTTTTTCTGTTGACGATCTTCAGTGCTCTGTATTCTATCATCAAATTTTCCTCCCCTCCCTGCACCCTCTCTCTCATCTCCACCCTTAGTTCCTTAATTTTTTTCCCTTAAGTATCCAGATCCTGGTAGTCAGGTATATTTTAAGAACTATGGGAATAAGCAAAAGCTGCCGTTTGTAGTGTATGCTGATTTTGAATCACTGGTTGTACCATATGACGGTCCTGTTCCAGAATCATTACCAAAGACTATAAAACTAAGTGACCAAGTGGTGTGTTCTTTTGGATACATTCTTGTTAGGTCAGACGGTGTACATACAGAACCTGTTATCTACAGAGGCGAAAATGCAGCATGTCTGTTTTTAACAGAAATGAGACAATTGTATAGTCAGGTAGTACATTATCTCTCAACATGTCAAATGCCTTTGGTGATGACAGAAGAAGACAAACTAAATTTTGATACAGTGGACACGTGTTGGATTTGTGAACAACCTTTTCAAAGTGATAAAGTTCGTGACCATGACCACATAACTGGGCTTTACAGAGCTGCTGCACATAACAATTGTCTCTCTCTCTCTTGGCTTGACTTCGCGAACGAAGATTTTATAGGAGTTGCCCACGACGTCTGCAGGCTTGTTCGTGGCTGCGGAGGCCAATCCGAGACAGGCAGGTTCGACCGCAGTGGCTGCAGGGGAAGGTATGGCCAGGGTTCTGAGTTGCGGCATCTCTGTTTTTTCTCCTGAGCCGCTTGTCCTTAAGGCTAGCTCTGTGAGAGTCCTCAAAGGAGACAGCTGCCTTGTAAATGGTGGAGCGCCAGGTGTCACGGTCCGCAGCAAGCGAAGACCACTGGTGGTGGTCGATTTGGCAGGCACTAAGTGACTTCTTGAGACAGTCTTTGTATCTCTTCTTTGGTGCCCCTCTGTCACGGTGTCCAGTAGCAAGCTCGCCGAACAGGGTGATCTTTGGTAGGCGATGATCCTCCATCCTGGAGACATGCCCCGCCCAGCGGAGCTGCGTCCGCAGCAGCAAAGCCTCGATGCTCACAGTTTCGGCCTGTTCAAGGACCTCGACGTTGGTGACATAGTCACTCCAGTGAATGCCCAGGATGGTACGCAGGCAGCGCTGGTGGAAGCGTTCGAAGAGTCGTAGTTGGCTGCGGTAGAGGGCCCAGGACTCGGAACCATACAGCAGGGTGGTGAGGACCACAGCTCTGTACACGCTGATCTTGGTGCCTGTTTTCAGCTGTTGATTGTGCCACACCCACTTGAAAAGTCGCCCGAAAGCGCTGTTCGCTTTTGCCAGCCTGCTGTCAAGCTCCTTGTCCAGCTTGGCGTCCGACGTGATAATGCAGCCAATGTAAGTAAACTGGTGCACTGACTTTAGTTCAGACTCGCCAATGGTGATGTGAGGAGGGCGATACACTGTCTTGGGTGCCGGCTGATGGAGGACCTCTGTCTTTTTCAGACTGACCTCGAGTCCAAAGAGCTGGGCAGCATCTGCGAAGCAAGAGGTGATGCGCTGCAGGGCTCTCTCTGTGTGTGCAACGAGGGCAGCATCATCAGCAAAAAGCAGCTCACGAATCAGTTGGTCTAGGGTTTTCGTGTGGGCCTGCAGTCGTCTGAGGTTGAACAGGCTGCCATCGAGACGATACCTGATGTACACTGCATCGTCATCATCGAGGTCCACTGTGGCCTGCTTCAACATCATGCTAAAAAAGATGGTGAAGAGGGTCGGTGCCAGCACGCAGCCCTGCTTTACGCCGTTGAGAATAGGGAATGGTTCTGAGAGGTCATTGTTGAGTCTGACCTGGCCTTGCTGGTCTTCGTGTAGCTGGACAATCATATTGAGGAACTTTGGGGGACAGCCAAGTCGCTCCAGGATCTGCCACATGCCTTGCCTGCAAGGCAACATAACAATTGTAGCTTGTTATTAAAAGTATATCCTAAGACATACAAACTACCAATCTTTTTTCACAATCTAAAAGGATATGATTCACACATTATCATGCGTGCTGTAGATGAGTCTTACAAAAACATTAGTGTATTGCGCAGACAAATGAAAAATATCTGACTTTTAGATTGGACAACAAATTAGCATTTTATGACTCTATGCAACATTTGTCTTTAGGTCTTGCTAGTCTGGCAGATGGTCTAACTGAGTATCCAATAACGAGTAAATATTTTGAGCCAGACTTGATTAAGAAAGGTGTGTATCCATACGAGTACATTGATCACTGGGTTGTGTTTGAGGAAAGGAGACTGCCACCAAAAGAGAAATTTTATTCTACGCTTAATGGTAAAGGTATTTCTGACTCTGATTACCAGCACGCTCTTGATGCATGGAGTAAATTAGGCTGTCAGACGATTGTGACTACCATGACCAGTACTTGAAAGCTGACGTTTGCTTACTAGCAGATGTATTTGAAAGTTACGTGAAAAGGGTTTGTTACACTACAGTCTTGACCCTGCTTGCTACATAACTAGTCCTGGCATGACATGGGATGCATTTTTAAAATCTAGTAAGATATTTATAGACCTGTTGTCTGATCGTACGATGGGTGAAATGGTGGAACGTGGATTGAGGGGTGGTATAAGTATAGCCGCGAACAATTACGCCAAAGCCAACAACAAATATCTTGACAACCAGGGCCTTAACCTCTCAAGGTCAAGGTCATTCATTACCTACGTGGATGCGAACAATTTGTATGGCTGGGCGATGTGTGAATTATTGCCCTTGAAAAACTTTTGTCTGCATGATTTGTCACAGTATGACATAACACAGTTATCAAACTATATTGTAAATCATGACCAAAATGATGTGAAGGGTTGGATCTTTGAAGTCGACCTGGAGTACCCACACCATCTACACGATTACCATAATGATTATCCCTTAGCTGTTGAAAAAATGAGTATGACAGGAAAAAAAGAAGACACTAAACTTGTGCCAAATTTGAATGACAAATTCAATTAGGTTTGTCACTATAGCTTGTTGCAGTTTTACATCAGACATGGGTTAGTTCTAAAGAAAGTTCACAGAGGTATTCAATTTCATTAAAGTGCTTTCATGAAAGATTACATAATGAAGAACACAACATTGCATGCAAGAGACGGTAACACTGCATTTGACAAAGACTTCTTTAAGCTTATGAACAATGCCTGTTTTGGCAAGATGATGGAAAATCCTCATCACCGCAAAGATGTGAGATTGGTCACAACTGAATCGGGTGCAATTAAACTTACAGGTAAGCCACAGTACACAGGGTATAAAGAGTTTCATTCATCATTGTATGCAGTGTCACTCAAAAAAAAGATTGTCAAACTGGACAAGCCAGTATTCATTGGTATGGCAATTCTTGAGTTGTCAAAACTATTGATGCTTGAATTTTATTATGATTACTTTAAACCAAAATATCCTGAGTGTCATCTGCTATACACTGACACTGACTCTATGATCATAGATGTACCTACTGAAGACTTTTATGAAGACATGAAAACAGAACTACACATGTATGACACGTCTGACTACCCGAAGGACCACCCACTGTTTAGCACACAAAACAAGAAAGTGCCTGGTAAGTTTAAAGATAAACTGAATGGAGTGCATATAGTTGAGTATGTTGGACTAGATCAAAAATGTATTCTATACTGCACCAGAAGGGAAGTCAGTCAAAAGCAAAAGGGATTTTAAAAAAACAGCAATAAAAAATAAAGACATTCGTCATGAACATTACAAGCAAGTATTAGATGGACAACTGATGCCTGATTATCCAAAAAAGTCACTGAGATCAAACAAACATAATCTTGAAATGATCCAAACACACAAAAAAATCACTTGCAGTTGGAGACACAAAACGTGTGTTTCATAGTAAGGAAAAGGCTTATGCGCCTGGGCATTACAGACTTAAGTTATCTGAAGACATAGCCGATGAACTGGTCGAAGAACTAATCGACGAATTAGTTGATGAAATGAGTAACAGTGTCTGGGGGAATAATCTGTAATTCTTCTCTTACAAATGCCCTCTGTGGGGCAGGCTCATATAGATAATATATTGACGAGTCAGCACCGGGAATTATTTGTTTTATGTTGTGGACGGACGTAGACCAAATGGGGTTGGTTGCCCTGCATCTGATGTCTTTTTCTGACTCGCCGGGTTGGTATAAATATCCCACCTGTTTTGTAAACAAACTTGTGTCTGGCGCCGGTGACGGTCCTGTTGATTTTAATTTAATAGCATCAGCAGGCTTAGGCTGTCCTTCATTATTCATTGCTTTTATCACAGCTGGTAATCTTTTACCCACTCAGTGTTATGTGCGTCATGCATGAGTTCCTTAGAATACTACGTCCTGAGAAAGCCTTGTTGCTGTCGGGACGTTAAGCAATGTACAATCAATCAATCAATCCTTAGAATACTGGTAACTAAAAAGTCTCTCTGATAACTGTTTGTTAAAAGTTTTCAACAATTGCCTGTGATCTGTGCACGCCTGGAATGCCGCGCCGCACTAGCATGCGATGCTTCGCAAATAACTGATTAACAGCACCCTTGAATTCAGATCCGTCATCGACTTGCACTAGCCTGGTGTATCTTAAATTGCCTCGACTATATATCTTTGTTGACGCTGTCACACCCGTGGTAGCATTCTGATCAGTTATGGGTTCAGCGTCTTTATACCTTGAAGCTATATCAACGACAGTCAAAGCGTACTTGTATCGTTTCTTTCTTATTGTGTCATGTGGTTAAAAACAATAGATCCATTTGATGTGTATCATTTGGGGTAGTGTTCAGAAAATGAGGTCTAGATATTTTTCTTGGCGCAGGTAAATATATCTGCCAAATTGGCTGTCTTTGCAACCATTGTTTTATTTCATTGAGTGTTACATCACCGCCCATGGCCGCATGTAATTTCTGAATAGTGGTATGTCCTTTCCAGTACCCAATTGGACAGTAATATATTTTTGATAGTTTATTTTCAATGTCTTTCATTTTTTTAGGGATATAAAGTCCAGTAAAAAATTCAAATGTCATCCCCACTAGAACAAAGATTATTTCTCCGTTTCTTTGTTCTGTGCTTGGTTGATAATAGTCGCTAAGTTTCGTTTTTGGGGTAGACATGTCATTACCCGTAATGAGAAAATATTCATGGATTGCATAGTCGGTATTTGAAAACGTATGTTGCGCTTGACCTTCAAGTTGTAGTTTTTCACTAATGAAATCAAGTTTTTCAATTCTATTCTTTTCATAATCTTGTTGCGCTTGTGCTAATTTTTCAGATGCTTCATTGTGTCATTTTAATTCTTCTGCTGATTCTTCTCTACCCACTTTTGAAAAGAGATAATTTGATCCACTGAATGCCAATGCATTGACCATGGCGCCCCCAATTATTACGGCTAAAGTCGCCATACTTATTTTATTTACATAGAAACATTTTCTGGAATAATTCCTTGCTTGACGAGAAAGTCTTTTGTAGCAATTGACGCTGTAACAATTGTTATTAATTTAGCCAAATCTTCCAGATCCAATCTCAAGTCTGGCAATTTCATTTTGAGTAGACTTTTTCCCAGCATAGAATAAGCAACAGCTAGTCCACTAATTACGGCAGAGTGATAGACAAGGTTCATTAAGTTCTTTGTTTCGCTCATTTCTTAGGCAATAAAAATTAAAATAATATTTTTATCCCTGCATGTAAAATGGGTCGACAGGTTTGGGTTTTACTGGTAATGTGGCGACTTCTGTTTTTGTTGATGGAGTGCTTGTTATTTTGGACACTGTTCGAGTCTGCGGTTTGTATTTTTTCAATAGTCTGTAAACTGCAAACCCAAATCCGACAACAAATCCAGCAACTACATAATTTGTTATTTTAGGATTAGACTCAGTTAATAGTCTCTCACTTTGATGTGGGTGTGGTGGGGAAGAGGGTCCTGATGGTGGTGATGGCCCTGACGGTTCTGACGGTGTTGACAGCGGGTCATTTACACGATCTTTTTCTGTGGTTAGCACCTGAAGCTGTAATTTCTTTTGTTTATTCCAATCGGCTAATCGTTTCCCAGCCTGAATTCTGCCTGGGTTTTTAGGTTTGGTCACAGTTTGAATCTGAGTCGAGACAGGGTTGGGGTTGGGGGTCAGTTGTGGAGTCATCTGGGTCTCCTCCATTTTGTTCAGCAAAAAAAATTTAATTTTGAAAAATCAATATGACTGCTCGTAACAATTAAGGTTACCAGGGGCGCAAGCAAATTTTCAAACCTGTAGAACATCTGGCATGCTAATTTACTAATTGCTCTTGTTATTATTAGATTACTCTCTAGATCGTGCGACAGACTTTCTGTGTCAACAACGGGAAGAAAGTTACTCACTGCTTTTGTTTATAATAAAACAAATGATTTGCTCAAATCATGGGTCATTAGTGAATCCATGGGATAATCATATTTAGCATAAAGTTTAATTAATTCATCGGCTGAGAGTGAATTAATATCTTCGTTTTAATATTGTTTGCTGAGATAAGTTTTGGAAAGCCCCCCAACAACTACAGATAAAAGACGTTCCCGATTTGAGTCTAAGTCTTTGTTTTCTACAGCGCCGATATCATTTAGCAATAACAATTCATCCGAATTCATTTTATAATGAAAAATAATAATAAGTAAAATAAAAATGTAGCACTTATCTTGTGACGAGGGGCTGTTTCGACTTCATTAGTCTCTTCAGAAAGGTCATCAAACTTTGACAGCCCATTTTGTATGAAAAATTTCCGTGGTCATCTACTTTGTACCAAAGACCACATGTTAAATCCAAACATGTTTTGCTCTCGGGTGTGGTTTGTGTATATGTCTGTGTCAGCTGTTGGTACACCCTAGGAAAATCACTTGTGCGCAGCACTCCTGGGCTACGTTTTAAACGTATACTCCGTGCAAATGATTTTCCAACACATCACACTAAGATAAAAAATTTCTGTGATGTGTCAAATTTGATGGTATGAACAAAAACCCGAGAGCATTGTAACCGCTTACATTTTGGTTCTCAGTAAGCGGCTTAGCTCTGTGTAACTACTCTGTTGTTTCCATTGGTTCCACTTGCGGTTGCATCTCTATTTCTCTTTTTCTCTATTCCATAGATGCACGCATTTTTTTTTTTTTTTTGACTGAGGTGCTATCTTTAAATCTTTCTATTTTTGTAAAAATTACAATTGCATTATTTTCATTCAGCTGCATATCCTTCTCAATAGATTTTGCCTTGTCCTCCTCTCGGGCGATATCTCTTTTAAATTTTTCTTTTTTTTTCTACAAATGCAGCATAATGTTTCTGTACACTTGAAAACACCTCAATATCACCTTCATACTTTAGAAGTAAATCCACAAGTTTTGTTTTATTATTCATATGTTCTGTATAATCTTTTTTTAGCTTCTGTATTTTCTCTTTCTGTAGTTCCAATTTTTGCACATATCAGTCATGTTTCATTTCATAAGCACTATGCCGCTTATGGAGAGTCGCATGACGTCTGATAGCGTTTTCACCAAAATTCATATTCATGTTTGGTGGCGCGTTGCTGTGGGCTGGGTTATATTCGAAAGATGGACAATAAAGCTCATTCTGGTTTGAACCAATTCCCTTTAAGTGATCAGACCATAACAGTCTTGAAAGGAGGAAGTTTACCTACCTCTAACAAAACCTGTTTTTGCCCTTTCTATTTGGTACACTCTTTTTCTAACTGTATTGAACAAACACGCACCCCTTCGTGAGAGAAGGGTTAAATCAAATACTCTTCCTCCATGGTTAACCCCAGAAATAATGCAAGCGATGGCACTCAGAGATGATCTGCGTAGTCGAAAACTATTTACTGAATTTAAGCAAAAACGTAACCGTGTTAAGTATATTATCAGAGAGGCAAGGAAAAGATTAGTCCGTGACATAGTGAAAGACAGTAAGGATATTTCCACTATCTGGCGCCTATTGAACACTCTAACTAAAGGCTCCCCTGGCACTTCAACAACCATTCCCAGCAGTCTTACTGCAGAAACTTTTAATAATCATTTTCTTTCAGTCGCTGAAACTCTAAATGCCTCATTTAATAGCAGTAAGTATAAATGTTCTAACTTGCTTTCTGAATTCTGTAAACAAAGAACAGAGGACACAGCCCCCTTTAGCATTCCCTTGCTAGCAGTTCATGAGGTGGGTTTGCTCATTAGTAAACTACCAAATAAAAAGTCTTCCGGGCCTGATGACATCAGCATGCAAATACTTAAGTTATCCCTGCCGTACATAGTAGAGTCTATTATGTACATTTACAACCTTTGTATCAAACATACTTTCCCTAACAAATTAAAATACGCTAAAGTCATCCCACTTCCAAAAAGTAAAGATCGTTCTGACCCTAACAACTATCGGCCGACTTCATTATTATCAGTTCTATCAAAGCCGCTTGAAAGGCATGTCCACAAACACCTGCTTGCCTACTAAGAAAACCGCAAGCTCCTCCACCCCTTTCAATCCGGATTTCGCCCACATCACTCGTGCCACACTGCACTCACGCACCTCATTGACGCATGGCTCCAGGGTATGAACAAATCCCAGATAACAGGTGTCGTTTACTTAGACTTTAAAAGGGCCTTTGACCTAATCGATCACACTACTCTAATGACAAAGATTCAGAAATACTTGGATAGTACAGAAGTAGTTGCATTTTAAAAAATCATACCTAACTGATCGTAAACAAAAAGTTCTAGTGAATGGATCTTACTCTTCTCTACAAGATATAAATTATGGAGTTCCCCAAGGATCCGTGCTTGGTTCCTTATTATTTTGTCTATTTATCAATGACCTGCCTCTTCATTTAACTTGCAAGAACGTACAATGTGATCTTTTTGCTGATGCCACATCCATTCATATGACTAACGAAGATATACAAGTAATTTCTGCCAACTTGCAGCATAGTCTTGACGAGGTGTCTGAATGGTGTCACTGGAATTTTATGATTGTTCATCCAATTAAAACCAAATCTATGATAATTGCTACTCGTCAAAAACACCAGTTAGCACCCCTGTTACTTAACCTTTTATTAAAGGGCAGTCGAATAGAACATGTTAATGAACACCACCTACTAGGGATTACAATTGACAGTTAGCTTAAGTGGAAGGCTCATACGGACACTTTATGCAGAACGGTAGGCAAAAATCTTTTCATGTTGTCCAAACTGAAATATTACACCGACTTGGACACGCGCAAACTATTCTATAATGCTCACATACGTTATCATATTGATTACGCGTTAACAGTGTGGGATGGATGCAGTGAAGTCCACTTGAAGAGACTTAACTCGTTACACAGAAGGGCCGCAAAGTTAATCCTTCCTGACCCACGACTCACAACAGAAGAAAAACTCGCCAAAATAGGATTTCTGCCACTGCAAGACCACTTCAATACAATAAGGCTATTTTTATGTTCAAAGTGTGGAAACAGAAAATACCAGAATATATCACAGCTCTTTTCTCTAAGTCGGTATCTACGCTTGGTAATACTAGGAAACGATTTTTAGTCCCCAAAATAAGAATTGATATATACAAATCTAGTTTGTCATTCTCTGGAACGCAGACTTGGAACACGCTTCCTGATTATATGAAATCTGCTTTCTCTCTAGAGCGTTTTAAAATCAGTCTCTTCAAGTACTTCTCGAAGCAGTCGTAATCATTATGTTGTGAAATATATACTGCCCTGTAAATCTGATTATGTTTGCTTCCAATTACAAACTCTGTGTGTGATGGTGTATGTGTGTGTGTGCGCGTGTGTTTAGGAAGTATGAGATTATCATGTGACTTTCTTTCCCTAAATTAGCAAATTTTTTTTGGTTTCATTTACATTTAACTATAGTACTTAGTTTTTCTGCATATTGTCTCGTAGTCTTGTAGCAACGGCAGGTTTGAAAAATGGCTATGTCTATGACGATGTCAACCGTTGATAAATAAAGCTTCATTGAATCCTCTCTCTCTCTCTCTCTCTCTCTCTCTCTCTCTCTCTCTCTCTCTCTCTCTCTCTCTCTCTCTCTCTCTCTCTCTCTCTCTCTCTCTTTCTCTCTCTCTCAAGCGGATTAGTAACACGGGGAGTTCCCCAGGGTTCAGTCCTAGGGCCTCTTCTGTTTTGCCTCTTTATAAATGACCTACCGCTACATTTGACTAGCGACAAAATTTCATGTGATTTATTCGCTGATGACGCCACAATTCACACCCCGGACAAGAGTATTGATTCTTTAAATGGCCGTTTGCAGCAGGGTTTGAGCGAAATTTCCACTTGGTGCGCAAACAATGAAATGATTTTAAATCCTTCCAAAACGGAATGCATGACGATAGCAACCCGTCAGAAGCACCAGCTCAAGCCACTTACACTCAGCCTGACTATCCATAATGACATCGTTAATCAGGTCACGGAACACCGATTACTTGGTGTAATTGTTGATGACCAGATGAAGTGGCAATCACACATAAATGCTGTATGTAAAACTGTTGCTAGAAATGTTTTTATGCTTTCAAAGTTGAAGTACTTTATCAATGTTGATGCCCGCAAGTTATTTTACAATGCGCATGTCAAATCCCACATCGATTATGCGTCCACGATATGGGATGGCAGCGGTGACATACACTTAAAGAGGCTTAACTCCCTGCATCGGAGAGCAGCAAAACATATCCTGCCTGATTCAGCCCTAACAACTGATGAAAGACTTGAAAAACTGAAAATGCTACCTCTTAGCAAGCATCACCTCTTAAACAAGGGTGTGGTTATGTATAAAATCTGGAATGAGATTCACCCAAAATATCTTTGTAAGCTCTTTACCAAGGCAAGTTCAGGTTATTCTACTTCAAGACGAAACTTTATTACACCTCGCCCCAGGATAGATCTATTTAAAACCAGTGTATCTTTCTCAGGCGCATCTTTCTGGAACACACTGCCAACATGTGTAACACACGCTAGCTCCCTCTCCTCTTTCAAGGAATGCCTCCTCAAGTACTTGTCTGCTGATACATAATGTACCACAAGTATTCGTATCAAACATGTGCTTATCGTATAATCAGTGCATGCTGCCGTATGGTTTGTGCATACTAATAATAATCGCCTAATTACATAATTCAACTTTCTATTATAATCCAAATAATTTTGCTGTCTGAAGTGAATTTTCACTATGATCCAAATGATTTGCTTCGTATATAGGTCAAGTTATCATTAGCGCGTGTCTGTGTGTGCGCGCGAGCGTGTATGTGTCAGTGTGCGCGCGTTGCGTGTACTTTTTATTTTTCGTTTGTTTTTTGTATGACCGAATGAATGAATGAATTTTGTTTAATGTCTCTTCATGTTTAATGTTTTCTAATTTTTCTTTGTGTAATTTGGTACTATTAGTATTACAATTATTATCCTGTGTTTGTAGAGTAGCAACGGCAAGTATGAAAAATGGCACACGTGCTAATTACTTTATCCGTTGAGAAATAAAGTTTCATTTCATTTCATTTCATTTCATTTCTCTCTCTCTCTCTCTCTCTCTCTCTCTCTCTCTCTCTCTCTCTCTCTCTCTCTCTCTCTCTCTCTCTCTCTCTCTCTCTCTCTCTCTCTCTCTCTCTGGCACCACCATCAGCGACAGCGTCAACAGTGCTAGTGCTGCCAATATGTCTGACGCACGCCCTTACATTTTCATATTTTTGGTGTGTCCCAGTCAAGGCTTAAAAGTTCAGTAAGGGATAACTCCATTTCTGCCCCAAACTTCTCAGTACTCCGCAGAGATGCCTCAAGCCCTCAACACACTGGACTAGCAGTATATATACATAATTCAATTCTTGGTAACGTCAAACGACGACAAGACTTAGAGTCAGCTCAAGTGGAAAGCTTGTGGGTAAAAGTGAAAACATCTAAATCACCCCCCGTCCTCATCGGCTTTATTTATAGAAATCCCGCAGCCAGCTGGGACTGGTATGATGACTTCGTAGCAATGATGGATAGGGTAAATCAAAATAAAGCTGACGTTACAATACAATACAATACAATAATACTTTATTAATCCCTCATGGGGAAATTCACATTTTTGCCACCACAGGTGCTGCTTACATTCACTCACTCGCTCATTCCGGAAATTACAATAACAGAGCTACACAATGGACAATGACTCGCGACGGGTGAAGCACGTCGCCAAGGCATCTAATGGCCAGCGCCAGTGGCCTCATCCCGACCCGAACCTCCCCGACAAAAGCAGAATAATAAGACAGCCCTATGTCTCCTGAACACACTATTATAATGTTCTTTGTTAAGTTCCTACTTGACTAAAGCTGGTACATAAAAGAACAAGTTAACAACAGAAACAAAATAACCGCGTCGATACGGAGATGATCTCCGATCTAGGCAACATAAAAACTGAACAACGGTCAAACAGCACCTGGGGGCCCGTCGCCGCCATAGTACAGCGCCGGTGTTTAGACAGTCGCTCCGGCATAAACAGTCACCACCTTAAGTATACTGAACTTAACTGGTATATAACTTCATAGTCATTTTAAAAGCAAAAGTAGTAGAACTACATCATTAATGTGAAAGCAGTCCAAAATGGTTTCTAAAGAGTACACACGCGGCTGTTCAGTAAGAAACACAGTCACTGCGTCTGGAGGTGTCTGTCATTACATCATTCGGCTGGAATGTGGGGCCTGAAGCTTGCTGGTACTCGCTTCGTTGAGTGCACTAGCGCAGGCAGTGATGTTGAGCGTGGCGTGCCGGAAGAGCCACTCCTGAGATGAGATGATGAAAGGGGAGGAAAGCACGTTGGTTGTATTGC
The DNA here is from genome assembly GCA_036245525.1 of Semisulcospira habei. Lineage (NCBI taxonomy): Eukaryota > Metazoa > Mollusca > Gastropoda > Semisulcospiridae > Semisulcospira > Semisulcospira habei. The sequence goes on from BTPG01000002.1 coordinate 29,663,693, forward strand.
CACAGCATAGGGCGCGCTGTTCTTCTGATATCCGCTTGGTACAACAAAAACTTCATGATCAGCGTGTATCAACTCCCAGCATAGCGGCACAGCGGAGAAAAATATAAAATCCAATTAACAGTCACAGCACATCAAAATGCCCAAAAGTCATCAAAAAGAAATACCGGTGGTGATGCAGCATTTCAGGGCCTGACATCGTATATCAAACGAATGTACAATGTCTGCTATAATACTGCAGGTGGCGACCATTTCTGCCGGAGCGGGTGGCCAGGAGGTGTTGCATGGCCGCCATCTTGTCACGTGGTGACGTTGTTTATTTGGGCGATTTTAATATATGTCTTTCTAAATCTAAAGGGTCCAATGCTGCATGGGCGTCAACAACAGCACTATTTGGTTTAGAACAGTTAGTTTTAAAAAAAAACCACTAGAACCACATGTACATCTTCAACCCTGATTGATCATATTTATGTGACAAATGATGATAAAAAATCAAATGTACATGTTCCCTCCTTAGCTGTTAGCGACTATAACCAAGTATGTTGCACAGTCTTCATGAAACTAGACAAAGAGAAAAAAAGAGACATAAAACAATTAAATATCGTTCTTTCAAAAAATTTAATAACGGCGACTTTCTGCGGGATATCCGCAATACTCCTTTCAGTGACGTGTATAACCACACTTCTCCTGACAGTGCCCTGTCATACTGGATGGTTCTATTCCTTGGGGTCCTAAATAAGCATACGAGAAAAACGAGTTAAGCACTCTACCCTGTCACCCTGGTTAACAGTAGATATCAAACAGGCCATGTCATTTAGAGACAAACTTAAGAAAGAAAACCAGTTTGATGAATATAAGAAACAACGAAATCGTGTTAAATACCTAGTGAGAGCGTCAAAAAAAAATGTTCTTCCAGAAAAAGATTAGGGACAAAAAAGATACAGCATCGGTTTGGAAAGCCCTGAACGTTATAACGAAGGGAAAATCAGCCCCAGAAATTCCATTATATTAAATAACCACTTTCTATCGACAGCTGAAACACTTGCTCAGTCAGCTGCAAGTAGTAACGCAGAGTACCAAGTTCCTAGTGTACTGGAAAAATACTGTGAGGCCAAAAATATACTGCAGACATTCATCATTCCCGATATTACCGTCGCTGAAGTCGGCAAATTTATTTCTAGCATGCCGAACAAAAAGTCCACCAGGTATCGACAACAAAATTCTAAAAATGTCACTGCCATATACGGTAGAGGCACTCACTTATATCTTTAACCTCTGTATAAAACACAGCACGTTTCCAACTATTTTCACAGAGGCCAAAGTAATTTCAATCCCTAAAACAAAAGATCTTGAAGATGTCAATAACTACCGACCTATCTCACTTTTGTCGGCCCTGTCTAAGCCCCTTGAAAAACACATACAAAAAAAAAACTCCTCGATTTTCTAGAAAAGGGCAATTTCATAAATATTCATCAGTCCGGCTTTAGACCGAAACACTCAAGGCAGTCAGCACTGACACACATTGTAGACAGCTGGCTGGTATCAATAAATAAAAACCTGATGTCTGGAGCTGTTTTCTTAGACCTACAAAAAGCATTTGATCTTGTCGACCATGACATTCTCTTAAAGAAGCTAGCAGCATACCATATAAGTGAAACCGGCATAGCATTCTTTAGATCATACCTAAAAGACAGAAAACAAAAGGTATATACCCATGGAAAATACTCTAAACAAGGACAAGTTAACTACTATGTCCCCCAGTGGTCGATCTTGGGACCTCTTCTATTTATAATATTCATTAATGATTTGCCTTTGCATATTACTAACACTGATGTCAACTGCAACCTGTTTGCGGGCGATACAAGCCTCCATGTTTCGGGTTTTAAAAAACCAGCTGACATTAACCTTAGCTTACGAAGTAGTCTCAGCGAGGTTTCCGACTGGTGTAGAGTGAATCATATGGTTTTTCATCCAGGAAAAACAAAGAGTATTTAATCACTACACGACAAAAACACCAACGCCGACCACAGCCGTTACATTTACAACTAAACGCTAAACCGATAGAACAAGTCAGAGCGCGTAAATTCTTGGAAATACAAGTTGACGAACAACTATGTTGGGAGACGCATATAAATTCCGTCTGTAAAACCATTGCTGCATGGGCGTCTACAACAGCACTATTCGGTTTAGAACAGTTAGTTTAAAAAAAAAACACTAGAACCACATGTACATCTTCAACCTTGATTGATCATATTTATGTGGCAAATGATGATAAAATATCAAATGTACATGTTCCTTCCTTAGCTGTCAGCGACCATAACCCAGTATGTTGCACAGTTTCCATGAAACTAGACAAAGAGAACAAAAGAGACATAAAACAATTAAATATCGTTCTTTCAAAAAATTTAATAACGGCGACTTTCTGCGGAATATGCGCAATACTCCTTTCAGTGACGTGTATAACCACACTTCTCCTGACAGTGCCCTGTCGTACTGGATGGATCTATTTCCTGTTGTCCCAGCTTAGACAAGTAATAATAATAATTACGGTATTTATTATGCGCTTATCTTATAATAATTATAACTCTAAGCGCCCACCCACAACTCGCGCACGCATGCGCACGCTTTAGACAACGACTCACGTACAACAAAATAGTGAAATACATTACGACAGTCAGCTTGGGGTGGGGAGTGTGGTGATAAAGTGCTAGAACTGTTGAAAGAGGTGAGTTTTGAGGGCAGACTGGAAGAAGGAGAGAGAGTGTTTCTGGCGGAGAGAGTGTGGGAGAGTGTTTCAGGTGGATGGACCGTATACCGAGAAGGAGCGGGGGCCGAAAGTGCTGAGTTTGGTGCGGGGGATGTGGAGGCGGAGAGGGTCAGAGGCGGAGCGGAGGGAGCGGGGAGGACTGTAGGGGTGAAGTAAGTGGGAGAGATAGGCAGGAGCGCAGTTGTTCAGGGATTTGTAGCAGAGAGACAGAATCTTGTATTGGATGCGCTGGGGGATGGGGAGCCAGTGAAGGAGTTTGAGCAGGGGAGTGATGTGGTCGGATTTTTTCTTTCTGAGGACGAGGCGGGCAGCATGATAGATACGCGGCCCATTCCTACCACAGACAAATTTAGACGTCTAAACATTCTCGGCCTGCGTCAACAACTTAATTTCAACAAATGCATCCTCATGCACAAGATATTAAATAATATGACACCGCAGTATCTAACCACCAAATTTATGCCACAGCAAGAACGCGAACGGACCTCAAGGAACAATACTTTAGACCTACCTCTGCCTAGAATTGACCTCTTTAAAACTAGTTTATCATTTTCTTGACCGTTTGTATGGAACACTATTCATGCACATTTGAAGACTATAGTCTCGCTTGGACTCTTTAAAAAGACACTTTTCGATTACCTTATGAGCCAAACATAACATCACTGGGCATTTATTTAAACAAACCCTGATGGTTAATACTTTCATGTAATACATGCATTTATGTATAGTGTTTGCGTGTGTGTGTGTGTGTGTGTGTGTGTGTGTGTGTGTGTGTGTGTGTGTGTGTGTGTGCGCGTGCGCGCGCGTGCGTGCGTGCGTGCGTGCGTGTGTGTGTGTGTGTGTGTGTGTGTGTGTGTGTGTGTGTGTGTGTGTGTGTGTGTGTGTGTGTGTGTGTGTGTGTGGTATAAGATGAATGTTGACTGTTACTATTATTTTGTGTATATCATTTTTTTTATTTTATTATTATTTTGTTTTTATTTTTTTAAATATTATTGTTGCATTAAATAATAATGGGGGGAAATATAATGTCTTTATAATTTTTTTTAACCTGTTTTATGTTGTAGATGTTAGCAACGGCAAGTTTGTAAATGACGATTTGTTTCTGTCAAAACTTTTAACCGTTGATAAATAAAGTTTCATCATCATCATCATCATCATCTCTCTCTCTCTCTCTCTCTCTCTCTCTCTCTCTCTCTCTCTCTCTCTCTCTCTCTCTCTCTCTCTCTCTCTCTCTCTCTCTCTCAGGCACCACCATCAGCGATAGCGTCAACAGTGCTAGTGCTGCCAATATGTCTGACACCGGCAGCACTGGCACCACCATCAACGACAGCGTCAACAGTGCTTGTGCTGCCAATGCCTGTGACGTCGGCAGCACTAGCACCAACGTCCCCATCAGCAACAGCGTAAACAGTGCTGGTGCTGCCAATACGTTTAACACCGGCAGCACTGGTACCAGCATCGCCACCAGCGACCATGACAGCAGTGTTCCCACTGCCAGTACAACAGACGCCGGCGGGGCTGGCACTCATCCATCTGCTCCTGTTGCTGCAGTGTCCACCGAGTCTGCGTGCCAGACAGTCTGCCCGGTAGTACTCAACCATGACCCCCTGGCTGTTGAGCGCCTGATGGCGGAGATATCGGTTCTCCGATCCGCCGTTGGGAAGATCCGCCACTCGTACAACATCGAGGTGGATTCGCTGCACACGGAGATTAGACACCTGCGTGAGCGGATCACCCAGCTGGAGGGGGAGAAGGATGGCCAGAGAATCGACAGGAAAAGCGGCAAGAAGAACCCGTCACCCCCGTCCAACACTCGGCCCAAGCAAGCGCTGGAAAAGTCGCCAACCTCAACGACAACTTCTGAACCCCCGCGTGCATCTCCGCTAACCCGCGAGCGCAAAGAGCCGGCACCAAACCGACCATCTTCAGATACCGACAAAGCCACCGACCTTTCTGCACTCCAAAACCCAAAGCCCGGCACCCAGACGCTACTACTCGGCGATTCGATAATACGCGGCCTTCATGGAGACCTGATGTCTGTCACTGGCACAGACAAAGCGCAGGTCGTGTCAGTCAGGCCTCGACAGAGCCGGCATCCTCCAGCATCTTCCCGATGCCGACCCCACGAATGCAGTCACCACAGTCGTCATGCATGTCGGCATCAATGACTGTAAGCGTGGGTTCATCATCGGCAAGAAGGGCTGGAAGGATGTGATTTCTGCTGCCAGACGAGTCTTCCCCAAGGCAGAAATCTTCATCTCATCCATCCTGCCCACGATCAACGAACGTCAGCAGCCGGATCCATGCGTCACAGACACCAACTTTTGTCTCAGGGAGGTGTGCCACTCGCTGAAGGTCAACTTTATTGACAACGACCAAGTGTTTTACACAAGGACCGGCGAGGTAAAGAGCGGGTGGTTTAGAGACGCCATCCATCCGAACAAGCGGGGCACCAGTGCTCTCGCAGTAAACATCAAGCGGGCGTACTCTGGCCGTACCTCCAACAACGTAACCCATCCCACTGAGGCTAGACACCAAAACCCACACCGCCACGGACAGCTAAAATGTACCCGGGCATGGCTGTAAAAACGGGCATCCCGGCCATAGAGACCAAGGGCCTCAACACAGTCAGCGCCCTCAGCACGCAGCCAGTTCATGCTTGGCGCCCCGATTCCGCCAGGAGCAGGCTGTGACGAAAGTCTTCAGAATGGCGCCCCGATTCCACCAAGAGCAGGCTTTTGCAAAAGACTCTAGTCAGCACGATCCGAGCCATGCTGACCGTACACCAGCGCCGTTTGCGTATGGCGGTGGATCAAAGGCCAGGGCTGCTCCAGAACACAAGCCACAGCAGCCCGGCTATGATCGCACATCAATACTTATGGGCGCCCCTTCCTACATGGCAGGCGGTCGACCTATGTACCCCTACCCCAACCCCCCAACTTTCCCCTACCCCCCGCGGCCCCCACCCCCTGGAGTGCCGCAGCTTAGTGAGAGTGACTGAGCCGCCATGTTTTCGCTTCTTCAAAAGTTCAGGCCACGCGCCGGAAATTAGGACACGCGTCCCTTGGTGATAGCCATTTCGACATTCTTTGATAAATTTCCACTGTGCGCGTTTTGTGGATCAATTATTGACAGTAATTCCCAATCTGCTATTATCATTTCCCGATTTAAATATACTTTTTTCACTTAGCGATTTTTAAAATTATTATAATTGTACCATTTTCTTAGACTTTAAATTTGTTTGTTTTTCTTTCTTGTTATTTTTAAGTCGTCAAAATAGCTTTCTGTATTATGAACTTTGTCGCAGGTGAACGTGCATAGTTCCTTGACAAGTCATTTTTTATTTGTTTTCTTTTATAGTTGCTGACTTTGTTATTTTTTGTTGACATAACCAAGCAAGAAAACCGTAAACATTCTGCTGAATTTAGACTAAGCGCGTGATAAACATTGTGATTCTCCGCCGTGTTTTGTTTTATTGAGCTTTTTTAAAGCATTCTATAGATATTGATATTAGTTGATTTTTTTTTTTTTTTTTTTTTTTTGGATTATTTTTTGTGACCATATTTGTATTATATCTCTCGCTAAATTTGCGTTTTTACCGACATGCAAAATCGTAATCTAAATACTGTTCCGAAACGAACAGACGAACTGAGAATTGGCCATCTTAACATATACCATCTAGTTAACAAGGTGCCCGATTTATCTGTGTTCCTAAACACGCTCTTACATTTTCATATTTTTAGTGTGTCCGAGTCAAGGCTTAAAAGTTCAATAAGGGATAACTCCATTTCTATCCCAAATTTCTCAGTACTCCGCAGAGATGCCTCAAGCCCTCAACACACTGGACTAACTGTATATATACATAATTCAATACTTGGTAACGTCAAACGGCGACAAGACTTAGAGTCAGTTCAAGTGGAAAGCTTGTAGGTAGAAGTGAAGACATCTAAATCACCCCCCGTCCTCATTGGCTTTATTTATAGAAATCCCGCAGCCAGCTGGGGCTGGTATGATGACTTCGTAGTAATGATAGATAGCGTAAATCAAAATAAAGCTGACGTTGTTCTTTTGGGCGATTTTAATATTGATCTTTCTAAATCTAAAGGGTCCAATGCTGCATGGGCGTCAACAATAGCACTATTCGATTTAGAACAGTTAATTAAACCCCCACTAGAACCACATGTACATCTTCAACCCTGATTGATCATATTTATGTGACAAATGATGATAAAATATCAAATGTACATGTTCCCTCCTTAGCTGTCAGTGACCATAACCCAGTATGTTGCACAGTCTCCATGAGACTAGACAAAGAGAACGCTCATATCAAGTCTCACGTTGATTATGTCTCCACAGTGTGGGACGGTTGTAGTGATGTTCACATGAACAGGTTAAACTCTACATATAAAAGAGCTGTCAAAATGATAGATACGCGGCCCATTCCTACCACAGACAAATTTAGACATCTAAACATTCTCGGCCTGCGTCAACAACTTAATTTCAACAAATGCATCCTCATGCACAAGATATTAAATAACATGACACCGCAGTATCTAACCACCAAATTTATGCCACAGCAAGAACGCGAACGGACCTCACCCTACCTCTGCCTAGAATTAACCTCTTTAAAACCAGTTTATCCTTTTCTGGACCGTTTGTATGGAACACTATTCCTGCACATTTGAAGACTATAGCCTCGCTTGGAATCTTTAAAACGAAACTTTTCGATTACCTAATGAGCCAAACATAACAACACTGGGCATTTAAACAAACCCTGATGGTTAATGCTTTCATGTAATATATGCATTTATCTATATTGTTTGTTTGTGTGTGTGTGTGTGTGTGTGTGTGTGTGTGTGTGTGTGTGTGTGTGTGTGTGTGTGTGTGTGTGTGTGTGTGTATGGTATAAGATGAATGTTGAGTGTTACTATTATTTTGTGTAAATATTTTTTTATTGTTGCATGAAATAATATGTGTAAATATAAATCTTTATTATTATTATTACTATTATATTTTAATCTATTTTATGTTGTAGGTGTTAGCAACGGCAAGTTTGTAAAATGACGATTTGTTTCTGTCAAAACCTTTTACCGTTGATAAATAATAAAGTTTCATCATCATCATCTCTCTCTCTCTCTCTCTCTCTCTCTCTCTCTCTCTCTCTCTCTCTCTCTCTCTCTCTCTCTCTCTCTCTCTCTCTCATCGCCAATTATAATGGGTTATGTATATAGAAATCCATCGTCCACTGTCGAGTGGTATGATGACTTTGTGCAGATGATGGATAAAGTGAATGATACTGACAAAGATGTACTGCTGTTAGGTGATTTTAACATTGACTTACTGAAAACAAATCCCAGGTGGCAATCGACAACAACTCTTTTTGGGTTGAAGCAACTAATCCAAGCTCCTACTAGAATAACCCAATCATCCGCTACACTCATTGATCACATCTATACCAACAACTGTAAGTCAGTACTAGAGACCAGCGTCCCCCCACTAGCTGTCAGTGATCATTTTCCCATCACCTGTACATGGTCGTGCAAGATGCCCAAACAAAAGAGGGATCAGCATGTGTACATTACCTATAGGTCTTTTAAAAAACTAAACAAAGATGCTTTTTTACACCGTTTCATGATGTGTACAATTGTACCAACCCAGATAAGGCTGTCTCTCTCTTACTTGATCTGTTCCTAGGGGTGCTAAACAAACATGCGCCAGTAAGAAGAAAGCGAGTCCGATCCCGCCAGCCTCCCTCATGGATAACCGACGAAATCAAACAAGCAATGGATGATAGAAATAAGGCTAAGAAAGAAAAGAACTTTCATGAATTTAAAAGATTGCGGAATAAAGTTAAGTACTTAATTAGAGAGGCGCAGAGATCGTTTGTAACCAAAACAGTCGAAGAAGACAGAAACCCTTCCTCTATCTGGACAGCACTTAATACGCTTACCAACAACAAGCGTAAACAGTGCAAATCCATTCCAGAAAACCTCTCCGCTGAGGAGTTTAATAACCACTTTCTATCAGCCCCCAAAGACTTACTCAGTTCTCACAATCGCAATCAATCGATATATTCCACACCAGAAAAGCTAACTAAGTTCTGTAAGCAAAGATTGTCCTCAGATGATATTTTCGTCATCCCTGATATTGCTGTACACGAGGTAGGCAAATACATTTCTATCCTAAAAAAAGAAAACGTCTTCTGGCAGTGATGGTATCAATGGATATATCCTTGACCTGTCGCAACCATACATAGTGGAACCTCTTACATACATTTATAACCTATGTATACAAAAAAATGTCTTCCCAGCAGCTTTCAAAAAATCAAAAATAGTTCCTGTTCCTAAAGCAAACGATTCTTCTGAAATTAATAACTTTCGCCCCATTTCCCTTCTATCAGTTCTCTCGAAGCCTCTGGAAAAGCATGTTCACAAACATCTTCTGGAATTTCTTGAAAAAAGGTCCCTATTATATCATTACCAGTCAGGTTTTCGTCCCAAGCATTCATGCCACACTGCACTCGCACGAATAGTGAATTCGTGGGTCAACAGCATAAATGATAATAAAATGGCTGGTGCTGTCTTCTTGGATCTAAGAAAAGCGTTTGATCTTATCGATCATACCATCTTACTGAAAAAGCTTGCCACCTACTTAAACAAAAAGAGCCCCTCAGCTCTTTCGTTTCTGAACTCCTATCTTACAAAAAGAACACAAACAGTCTATGTCAACGAAAAATGTTCTTCTGAACAATTTGTGGAGTATGGAGTGCCCCAGGGGTCTATTTTAGGCCCGCTACTGTTTTGTATCTTCGTTAACGATCTACCGTTACATGTAACGTGTAGTGAGACTGAGTGTGACATGTTTGCCGACGACTCAACATTACATTCCGCTGGTAAAACTGTGCCTGAAATTGCAAATAATCTTCAAGAGAGTCTTCATGAAGTCTATCGGTGGTGTAATGAAAATCGCATGCTTGTAAATCCCACAAAAACAAAAAGCATGCTTATCACAACCCGCCAGAAACATCAGCTCAAACCTCCATCACTCAACCTTTCTTTGGACTCCATCTCAGTTGAGCAGGTCAGTCAACACCGCCTGCTTGGAGTAATAATAGATGATGATCTAAGCTGGCATAACCACCTATATTATATGAGAAAACATTTGTCCAAAAAGTTGTTTCTACTTTCCAAACTTAAAACGATCATTGACCTTAAGACGCGCAAACTATTTTTTAATGCCTACATTAAACCACACATTGATTATGCCTCAACAATATGGGATGGCTGCAGTGAAAATCACTTCAATAAGATAAACTCATTATACAAGCGCGCTGCTAAGCTTATCCTCCCTGGTCCGTCTTTATCCACTGATGCCAAGCTGCAGGCCATCGGACTTCTCCCTCTGGTTAAGCACCTCGCACTAAACAAATGTGTACTGATGCACAAAATTCTTAACGGGAAAGCTCCACCCTACGTATCTAGGCTTTTTTCGCCAACTGAAAAAAAATACAGCACCTCCAGGAACAGTCTCTCTATAAAAAGGCCCCGTATAGACCTGTTCAAATCTAGCCTGTCTTATTCAGGTGCTCTTTTATGGAATTCTCTTCCTCCCACTATTCAACAAACCACGTCCCTCTCTCTGTTTAAAAGTAGAGTACATGATTACCTTCCTAAGACATCGATATGCTGATCCTTTCTTCTTCTTTGTTTTTTGACATAATACGCTTCATGTCCTTTAATGGTGTTTTTTTTTCATCTAGCCTCCAAATTGTTTGTTCAGTTTTCTAACTTGTTTTTGATAGTACACAAAATATCATACCTACTTATATGTTAGATAATTATGTGCGCACGTACGTGTGTATGTGTATGTACAAAAGTGCGCATGTGCACGAGTACATGTATACGTGTGTCTGTGTGCGTGGGTGTATGCGTGTGTGTGACGTTTATTATTAGTTAGTTTTTGTTGTTTGGTTGGTGTTCCTTAAGTAGCTTAGCAAGGACAGATTGTAAGAAAGGCCTGCGCGCCTAATATCTCAATCCTTGGAAAAAATAAAGTTTCGTTCGTTCGTTCGTTCTCTCTCTCTCTCTCTCTCTCTCTCTCTCTCTCTCTCTCTCTCTCTCTCTCTCTCTCTCTCTCTCTCTCTCTCTCTCTCTCTCTCTCTCTCTCTCTCTCTCTCTCTCTCTCTCTCTCTCTCTCTCTCTCTCTCCTCTCTCTCTCTCTCTCTCTCTATCTCTCTCTCTCTCTCTCTCTCTCTCTCTCTCTCTCTCTCTCTCTCTCTCTCTCTCTCTCTCTCTCTCTCTATGTGGTCAGAAATCTTTGGTGCGCTCAATTTTAGGCACTGTATTACGACATGTCTGTCTATATAGCTATACATACCTGTTATCCCACTTTAATTCTGTCTACAGCGAGATTCTGAGCGCCAATTTCCCAACAAGGGGTAAGTTGCAATAGCGTAGAAAATTTACGTTTAACCCTTTGCGTGTCGGTAGAGGTCTTAGTCGCGATGATTCATATAGTGCGCTCAATATAGTATGCATTTTTCCTGGGAAAACTGAACTTTTAATGAATCAACCATCTATTTTCAGCCGCATAGAAACAAAAGCCATTGCGGCAACTAATTAATTAGACATTTTGTCTACCAAGATAAAGATAAAGTTGGGTTCATTGAAAGGTCTTTTTTTGCAGGTAAAATTAATGGTATATTCGGCATGTTTTAAGCCACGAGAAGATAATATTATGTGTTTAGCTCCTTCACATAATAATCACTTAGTGGCCGCATGGTGTTGTTTGTAAGAGGGGCGTAGCATTAAATAAGGTGGTAAGTAGGTCTGTTAGTTATCGTTGACAAGTACATCGGACATATTCGTTTCCTTTAGGTCCTACTATACGAAACCGGCTACGCGAACCGCTGATGCGGCTTATAAAGACGTTTCGTTGGTGCAAGGAAGGTAACTTTTTCACGGTCACGCATCTACTTGTTGCGGTATCGATACATAGGATATCGCTATCGATTTCTGTATGCTGACAAACAAACAAACCACAAAAAGTCCTATGTAACGTCGCATACTCAAACAAGATGAGGATTTCATCCCAAAATCTACCGTATTGCTTGGAGCTCACTTGCGTTTATCTTTTAGGAACATTCAGAGTTGTTCATATTTTTAGGCTTATTATGCTCATCCATTTCCCACCTCTCTAAGCCAACCTCTGATCAACACACACGCCGGTGCACACAAATAAAGACGGACACACGGCGATTCCCGCCATTAGTACGCTCTGTGGGCTCGTGTAGCGACAGGAATCCATCTCCTTCTACTCTAACCCACCCTCTGATCCACACACACTGACACACAAAAATAAAGATGGACACACGGCGATTCCCGCCATTTGTAAGCTCTGTGGTCTGGCTTAGCTTATCCCCGGCCAGGGCCTCAGTTATTTTGGGGGGCTCTAGAACGGAGGCCCCGAAGCCAACCGCTGAAAATCAGTGGCGCACTAACTTAGCTGATAAGATAGCGGTGGCGCACAAGATATTTTGGATCCTCGCGCTCTCCGAAGGTCTAAATGGACTGTAGGTGTCATGACGCACACTAGAATCGGAGATGCTCCGTTACTTAGGGTAGGTTGTTTTCGTCGTTAGACCGGTCGAAATCTCCAATTTTGAACACGTAATGCTTGTCTCTCCGCCGCAGAGTTGTTTTGGTAAACGTATTAGCTGGTGGTGCAGCATTACTTAGTATTTTTATTTTTCTTCCCGTAAAGAGCCTTCACAAGGAGTAGAGGAGGAGAACTAAATATGAAACACTTAAGCAAAAACATCTCGCGTGACAGTCCAAAGAAAGGTAGAATCAATCCGAAACCAGGGTTTGATAGAGATTATATTGATGCATCTTAGGACAAAGTAAAATTTCAAAACTCGAATCGATGCAGAAGCAGTTATAGTTTGAAAAAAGTGACACATTGTTTCATATTAGGCACCATTTATGAAACAGTGTGAGTATGTCCTTTTTACAAGTTTCCCTTGCATTTTGTTGGATGAGAGATGGTTAGCAGACATTATAGGTTCATCTAATATTAAAAGTCCGTTAAATATAATGAGTCATCCGCCACTGGTCCACTATTGGTCCATCCATCCATTATCCTGTGCATATCCATTTGTTACAGATGTTCTAATTTGGCACAGTGATCATATTTGATAATAGCTTTGATTGTAACTTGCGCTGACCTCATGAAAGGTCAATGTTACAAGGTCAATAACGGGCGATTTTTTTTTTTAAGAAAATAGTTGTAATCTTATTTTAAAACTTGCCAAAGAGAAAACTGATGATGCAACTTTTGTCTGCAGCTCTACTAAGTTAACCTCTTATTAAGGTTAAAGATCACGATAAGTAAGAAGGCTTTTATTTTAGGTTGTTGTTATTACAGGTAGTTTGTATGTGAACTTTGCAATAAGACCCCAGTGGAAATGTTTTGCTAGGGGTTAAACTGTCTATGCATATTAAGTTTATTGGCTCCTTCCGAAGGTCAAAGGGCAGGCATGTCAGCAAGTGTGTTGAACATGTTCTATGTATGGGAGAATAAAAGCTACTGTATTTAGTTTTTCCACATCAGAAGTAAAACTTGATACAAGTTAGCATTATCAACACAAAAAAGAAAAGGCGAGACTGCCAGTGTTAATATTTTATGAACTTTATAAAGTAAAGTAGGTAAAAGCACTGTCAGGGGAGAGAATTGTGCTGCATCGACCAATGATCATAGATCTAGTTTGATCAAAGCACCCCCCCCCCAAAAAAAAAAAAAAAAAAAAAAAAAAGATAGTAAAGAGGGGGTGAGAGCTAAGTAAGTGACTGGAAGCAATGCATATGGAAGCCCCTTCCCACCTCCCCGAAGGGGGCCGTATCACACATCCCACTGTTCCAGCCCCTTGGTGCATGGAAATTTAAATCTAGGTCCCCCAAGGATCGTGAGGGGGCTGGAACAGTGGGATATGTGATACACCCCCCTTCGTGTGGGGTTCCATATGCATTGCCTCCAGTCACTTACTTAGCGCACCCCCTCTTTCCTATTTTTTCTTCTTTTTTTTCTTTTTTTTCTTTTTTTTTTTTTTTCTTTTTTTTTTTTTTTTTTGGGGGGGGGGTGAGGGGGGGGGGTGCTTCGATCAAACTAGTTCTATAAGCGCAGATTTAAAGAGACAATCAGTTGCACTCGAAAGGGTACAGAGACGAGCAACTAAGCTGGTCAAAGAATGTAGAAATATGAATTATTTAGACAGCGCTGGACAGACAAACAGTTAGATCCCCTGCCCCCGCCTATCAGGCACCCAATCGCCAGCCCACAGAGAAATACGCAGGTATAGAACAAGACGATCATTTCCATCCTCAATAAGAATGGATCAGGTCTCTTATATAACCCATGTCTTTCTACGGAACTTAGGAAGTTAGTTATTTGGGTTTAACGCCGAGCAGGCGACTAAGGCCATCTCACGGCGGGATGGGTAAAAATCTGGTCAGCCAGACTAAAAGCAAGGTCTTAAGACAAGATGTAAATATAGATTAAAAATCTCAGGCTAAAATGTCGCACATGTCTGGAAAAGAAACGTCTACATACTCTCAAAAAGGGCAAATAAAAAAGATTCACATAGTCTATGAATGCTCAAATCTTGTTAAAAATATTGCATGCTCGCAAGAAATTGAAGATTTTGTCCGGGGGAACATCCCGGAACAAAACCTTCAAGGAGTCTGCTGTAAAGTGTTTATATCTGGTGTCAATTAGGTCAGCACAATACAGCAAAAAGTGTCGAACAGAAAACTGCTCATCACAGGCAAAACACCATGGACGCTCATCCTGTTTAAGTAAGTAAGAGTGCGTAACATACGTGTGCCCGATGTGGAGCCGAGCCAGGACAGTCTCCTCACGGCGGCTGCCGCAGCGGAAAGGTAGACTGTCAGACAACTTAGGAAGAGCTTCATGAAGCTTGTTCCCTTCCTCTTTGTCCCACTCGGACTGCCACTCGCGGGCCACGTACGCACTAATCACAGGTTTAAAATCACTATAGACAGTCTGTGTGTCAGGGACAGGGTAAGTGCGGGCACTGTTGGCAGCAGAATCTGCGATTCTGTTGACTTCGATGCCCACATGGCCTGGGACCCAAATAAAAATGATGTCATAATATTCCTTCATCAAGTCTGCGTAAAGCTCTCTAATCTGCACCAGCAGTGGATGGTCTGTTCCCGCGCCCTGAAGGGCCTGCAGGGCAGAAAGAGAGTCAGACAGAATCAGGAAGTTCCTTTCCCGAGACTGATAGGCATGCTTGAGTGCTAGCAGAATGGCCTGCAGTTCTGCACTAAATACAGAGAAATGGTCAGGGAGACGGAGCTTAAATGGGCGTCTAGGATGGCGAGAGGACACTGCAGCCGCAGCCACTCTTCCATCCTCAGACTTGGACCCATCCGTATAAAGACGACAATAGCCAGGAAAAATTGAAAGGAGTTCATTGAGGCTCTGTTGGTATATGGCTGGTGGAGTACAATCCTTCTTGTGGGCAGTCAAGTCCAGCAAGATGTCAGGAACTGGTAGTAGCCAGGGTGGAGTGACGTGTTGCAGAGATTCCGAAACTTTGTCCAGGTCCACTCCGGCCGCCTGCAGATGAGGTCGGACACGGAAGGAAAGTGGACGGACAGCTCCCGGATGGGCATCGTAAATCTCTGCAAACGACGGGTTAAAAACACAATCATAGGCAGGATTTTCTGGATGGGCCTTCAGCTTCAGAACGTAGCTGAGCATGAGGCGGATGCGGCGGAGCCTGAGAGAAGGCTCCCCTGCCTCTGCATACAGACTAGGAACTGGAGATGTCCTGAAGGCTCCCAGACATATGCGCAGACCTTGATGGTGAATTGTGTTCAGACGCTGCAGAACAGACTTGGAAGCCGAGCCATATACCACAGAGCCGTAATCCAGTTTGGACCGAACAAGGGCCCGGTACAGTCGAAGTAAGACGATGCGGTCTGCACCCCAGTCAGTACGACCAACGACACGAAGAATGTCGAGGGCCTTCCGACAAGAGGTTCTAAGGTATTTAACATGGTTGCAGAAAGTCAATCTTTTGTCAAAGATGACCCCCAAAAAACTTTGCCTCTTCGGCCACCTTAATTGGCACTCCAGCAATGTTCAGGCTAGGTTCTGGAAAAAAATTTCGTCTGGTTAGTAAAATGCACACAGACTGTCTTGGAGGGCGAGAATCTGAATCCATTGAGAGACACCCACCCCTGGATGCGATCAACGCACAGCTGCAAGCGCCTCTCAAGGGACGCAAGTCCTCGACCTCGTGCACACAAAGCAAAGTCGTCCACAAACAAAGAGCATTCAGAATCATCCTTGACGGCCTTTACAATGTTATTTATTTTAATGCTAAATAAAACAGGAGATAGAATACTGCCCTGCGGGACACCCATCTCCTGTTCAAAGGAGTCGGAGAGGGTGGAGCCCACACGGACATGGAACGACCTGTTGGACAAAAAATTGTGAATAAAAACGGGCAGGTGCCCTTTAAAACCCATGTCCGACAAATCAGACATTATACCATGCTTCCAGGTAGTGTCATATGCCTTTTCAAGATCAAAGAAAATTGCATAGACATGCTGCTTGTTGACAAAAGCATCTCGGATAAAAGACTCAAAGCGGACTAGATGGTCAGTTGTACTACGGAAGCGCCGGAAACCGCACTGGAGGTCTGTGATGAGACCCTGTGACTCAAGATGCCACACCAGTCGGGCGTTGACCAAGCGTTCCATAGTTTTACATAAACATGATGTCAAAGCTATTGGCCGGTAGTTGCCCGGGTCGGAAGGATCCTTACCCGGCTTGGGAATTGGCACAACCACAGCCTGGCGCCAAGATGGCGGAAAATGACCGGTTATCCAGATATGGTTAAAGGCCTTGAGAAGTACAAGGAGTGAATCCTCAGGCAGATGTGTTATGAGCTGATAATGGATGGTATCTAATCCAGCAGCAGAGTCAGTACATTTATGCATGGCTTGCTGCAATTCTGAAAACGTAAAAGGGGCATTATAGTCTTCCAAGTTATCCGATATAAAATCACAAGCACAAGATTCTCGCTTCTCCTTCTCTCTCTGGAAGAAAGGTGAATAATGCTCTGTTGAAGAATTATGGGCAATGGTGGAGGCAAGCAAATTGGCCACAGCCTTTTTATCTGTGACCAAACTGGCACCATCTCTAAGATGGCCGACAGAAGCCGAGCCACCCCTGCCCCTAATTCTTCGAACAGCCTTCCAGACTTTTTGGGACGGAGTCCTAGAAGATAAAGATGAGACGAAGCGTCTCCAGGAAGCACGGCGTTCACGTTTAAAAATGTAACGGGCTTTCGCCCGCTGTCTTTTAAAGGTTAAAATATTTGCTTGCGACGGATTACGAAAAGCACGTCGCTGAGCAGATTTGCGCATTGTTTGGGCCTTGCGGCACTCTTCATTGAACCATGGTACTCTCGGCTTCCGAGGGAGTGATGTGGAAGTTCTAGGGATGGTTTCACCTGCAACCTCCAACAAAATAGAAGTAAAACAAGAAACAGGTTCTTCAGCTGACATGACCACCTCCTCTGTAAGACGAGACTGACAGAGAGAGGCAAACAGAGACCAGTTAGCTTTCTTGAGATTCCAGCGCCCCACCGGCGAATCCTCCTCACAGCTGACCGATGACAGGACTACTGGGAAGTGGTCACTACCACACAGGTCGTCGTGAACCTTCCAGTCAAAGTCCAGCATGAGAGAAGGATCACACACAGTGAGGTCTAGAACAGAACTAGATCCGGAACCTGAGTTAGAGTATGTAGGTGAGCCATCGTTAAAGACACATAGGTTAAGTTGAGAAAAAACATCTTCTAACATCTGACCTCTGCCATCATAGTGGTCACTACCCCAAAGGTGAGCATGACCGTTAAAATCCCCCATGAGAATAAAGGGAGGGGGCAGTTGATCTACTAAGTTAAAAATATCATTGCTACAGACCCGCAGTGATGGTGGCAGGTAAATACTGCATATGGTTATGGTCTTTTTTAAGGTAACCCGAGCAGCGACAGCCTGAAGACAGGTGTCGATGCTAACGGGGCTACATAAAATTTGGCTACTAATGAGAAGAGCCGCTCCACCCGAGCGCCTCTCCGAATCAGAGCCTTTATGTATAACATTAAAACCATTAAAAGACACAGGGTCAGAAGTCTTCAGGTAAGTCTCCTGAAGAGATATTACTGAGGGGTTATAGAACTTGACTAAAAGACGTAATTCCTCAAAGTTAGCTCGAAAACCACGACAATTCCACTGAAGCAAATAGTCCATGATTAAGTCTTATCTGGGGGTAAGGAGTTTTTCCCCCCTTTTTCCTTTACCTTGGAAGGAGTTGAAGAAACAGAGGGGGGCCGGCTCCCGGGCCTCCTCTGGTTCTTCGGAGAGGAAGGGGGTGGAGCTGCCGCAGCATCAGCAACAACAACCTCCACTCCCTCCATCCGCTCCTCCAGTGCAGCATATTTGTTTTGAAGGGGGACATCTGTGTTCCCCTTCTGGGCCCGTGCGCACAGCGGTCCCATAGATTTCTTAGACTTCTGGTCCTGGGCAGCGTTCCTGCCGCTAGAGTTAGCGGCCTTAGAAGGCTGACCAGAGCCAGAAGCCTTTGGAGTTGACTGACTAACAGGTTTGGGTGGGGGCTGAGGCTTAGGGGCAACAGAAGGCGGCACAACCGGACCGGCAGTATCCGCCTTCTGCGTTCCCTGGCTCCTTGTCACCACCGGAGGAGGGTTACTCTCCAGGGGCGAGATGAGCCGAGGCTCCGCCCCCAACCAAGAAGTTGGGGTCTGACATGAAAAGTCTTTGGTGGGGCGCTTGCCTGCCACCGCTGCACTAAAAGTATACACTGAGGTGTTAGAGGTTGGGGCAGCCGCAGCTGCACCAGGGCCTTCAACCAGTTTTTTGGCATCCAGAAAGGACAGCCCCTTCTCCACACGCACCTGCTGAATCTTGCACTCGGATATCCAACGAGGGCATTTCTTATCCGAAGCCATATGCGCCCCCTGGCAATTCACACACAGGGGGGTGGCTGTGCAGGACTCAGCAGAGTGTCCGGGCCTAGTGCAACGGGCGCATGAAGCCTCTGCCTGACGGCATGTCTTCTGCCCATGGCCATACTTTTGGCACTTAAAGCACCGGAGGGGAAGAGGGACGTACTTTTTCACTCTCAGGGAGTAGTAACCTCCCCAGATGGTAGTAGGAGGGGTGGGGGTGCCAAACGTCAGGATGATGGTAGGGAGACGAATCTCCCCACCACCTCGCTTGGAAGCTAAGCGCCTGACGTAAGTCACCCCCTGAGACTTAAGGTTCCTTACAAGTTCATCTTCTGACAGTTCTGCCAAAGCTTGATCTTTGATTACGCCTCTTGACGAATTCATAGTTTTGTGGGGTGTGACTTCCACAGGAGTGTCTCCGATGGAAGAGAGCCCCAGTAGCCCGCTGGAGTGTGCCCGAGTACGGCACTCCACCAGCAAGTCACCAGACCTGAGGCGCTGGGCGTCAGGCCTGCCAACACGGCTCCTGAGGGTCTCCCCCACCAGAAAAGGATGCAGCTTGGTAACTGGTTTCTCCTTCACCTTGCTATGGACAATGAGGAAGCGAGGCCATACGGCCGACGCCTGAGGCGTCGCTTCCTCACAGTCTGAATCACTGTCATTTGCAATGTCGGTGTCTATGTGTCGTTTCTGTGCTAGTTTTGGTTTTTTGGTTTTATCCATATTATATTAGTAGAGATATTCATCCCCCGGGGGTCCCCGCCCGCCACCGAGCCCAACAAGGGAAAGTGCAACTGTCGGCGGGTCTCCAGCCGACGCACAATGGAGACTGCCCGAAAGATATACTCAAGGGGGTAAGCCCGATTGAACCGTTTGAGCCACCGCCTTCTATCACACCGTTGAATGCAGGGGAATACTGGCGTAAAGCACCTAATCAGCAGCAGAAGCTATAGCATGGTGCTCCGTATAGCAACCCGCATGTCAACAGTGGGATAGGGCTCAACGTGACAAGAGCCGATTGACTAGGCCGGTACGACTAGCCTCCCGTTTAGGTAGAAGTCAAGGCCGAAGTGGAGTGTTGGCGCCAGTGAGCCGCGGCCCAAAGGGAACCTCAGCCACCAGGATCCTCTTCTCCCCCGACACGGGTCTCCAAGCACGGCAAACACTTGGGATCCAAAGGACCAAAAAGTCATGAGTATTTTTAAGGACCAATCCAACATGGTACGACCTAGGTTAGCACAGCTCCTTAAAAACCGGACCAGTGAAAAGGCTGAACAACATATCTGCTGACATCAAGTCCTAATCCTGGACAAAGATGGCACCCGTCCGCTAGCCCACTCAGTCAGGGACTGAGCGGACTACCCACCTACGCCACGTGGAGGCCGGTGCCGGGTAGGCAACTTAGGAAGTAGGCAGGAGAAACATACATACACAAACATGAAGGTATGCTACTATATGTGGTCGGGTAAATACCCTGATTTCCCACAGTAGATGCACAGAACATTACACAACAATGTAACGATACAAATTTGCCTCGAGTTATAGATACTCACAAACCAGATAGGTGAGGCTAGCGCTGGCAGAATTGTACTCAAACCAAGGGGAATCACAGCGCTGGACAGACAAACAGTTAGATCCCCTGCCCCCGCCTATCAGGCACCCAATCGCCAGCCCACAGAGAAATACGCAGGTATAGAACAAGACGATCATTTCCATAATGAGGATGGAATTTTGGGGAGTTTGGAAAAACACACACACACACACACACACACACACACACACACACACACACACACACACACACACACACACACACACACACACACACTCCAGCGCCTCTTCTTGGAAATTGTAAACGGTCCGTCGTGTGATTTTTCGCCCATTGGTAAAAAGGGCTCCAGACCTCTCTCCCCCTTCCCGCGACCTCCCACCTGCACTAACACCAGCACCACCCGCGCCTCGTTTTGATAGTCAACAAGTGGCGCATTTGTAGGTCCTTACCCTCTTCGCAAAGTGACATGATCATGATGTGGGATGCTCTGTATTGAGAAAAAGTATCAACATCTGAAATTTGGATCAAACTGGCTGGATCGTTTCCGATATATACGCTAGACAAACACTGCTCTTTATATGAAACGCTGTTCTAATTATGAAACACGTTTTATATTAGGAGCTCTTTGTGTTTCATAATAGGAACAAGATACCTCTCCAGGAAAATGCGTGCCTCCAAAACAACAAAAAGAGAACCAAAACGAATGCCGCTGGTTATCTGATGTCCGAAGATTGCTCTTCATGACAAGAGTGGCTATTTTTTTTAAATCACAAAACTGAATGCTGATGTACGTGTTTCAAAATGGCAAAAAATTAGATGCAGAAGGGTCAAAAATCACATTTTCTCGGCGTGTTTTCGTTTTCATCACGCCTGACATTCTTGTATTGGAAATAAGGCTCACTGAAGTAGCTCTATATTACTGCACAGGCGGAATTTAGAAAAGTTATTCCGTTTCGCCGGGAGCAAGGTGTTTCATAATAAGCACTGTTTCATAACTGCTCCTCCCCTACAGTGTTTTCATATGTACTGCAAGAATGAGACGACAAAGGAATTATGAACAAAAATATGACGTCATCTTGTTGTCGAGTGACGTAAATGTTTTCTTGCTATCATCATTTGCTAATGACGTGGAATCTATTTGTCCGCCCAAATTCTTCAATTGTATGTGGACAAAATTGCGGGAGGTCTGAAATCTTTCACGTCGCAGTAGCTGACAGTGGCTTGTGCATTTAATAAAACCTTCTACATGAGTTTATGGTGACATCGGAGCTCCAGGTAGGTTTGCTTCTCTGGTTCCCTCCTTTTTTTCAATATTTCTGTCGTTTAGCTCCGCGCCACGACTTCTACACGTTTTGAAAATACGGCAAGGACTCCAAGCGCTGTTCCTTGGTATGTGCTTGATCTACGAGCTACTGCCACAGTAGGCACAAGAGGCCATTTCAAACACATACACACACATACTCTGGTACACAACAGACAATCGGATATATTATTTTAAAACGCATTATCTTTATTGTCGTCCGCTCTTTCGATTCAGCATGCACGAGCAGATTTCCATTTGCACGCGCGTTACTATTCTTAGACTGGGGATCACATGACCGGTCAAGCATATAACCCATGTCTTTTTCTGGAACTTAGGAAGTAGGCAGGAGAAACACACATACACAAACAAGAAGGTGCACTACTATCGTTAAATGTGTATCGTTACATTGTTGAGTATTGTCTTGTGCATCTACTGTGGGAAATCAGGGTATTTACCCGACCACATTTAGTAGTGCACCTTCTTGTTTGTGTATGTGTATTTCTCCTGCCTACTTCCTAAGTTCCAGAAAAAGACATGGGTTATAGGCTTCACCTGATGCATCCTTTTTAGGGCTGTAGATGATGGCCTTGTTCTATACCTGCGTATTTTTTCTGTGGGCTGGCGATTGGGTGCCTGTTAAGCGGGGGCCTGTTTGTCTGTCCAGCACTGAGTAATTCCCCTTGGTATGTGTACAGTTCTACCAGCGCTACCCTCACCTATCTGGTTTGTGAGTACACGTTTTTAACATAGCAGGGATTCCAAGCGCTGTTCCTTGGTCTGCGCTTGGTCTATGAGCTAGGCGTAACATAGTTATTTTGAAGAATAATAATAGAACGAGCCGCGAAATGACGTCACTTCAAGCTTCACGTCATTGCATCATTAGTCCCACGACGCCGTGTTCATAGTGACACCTCTCTAAGCCAGCCTCTGATCAACACACACGTCGGCGCACACAAATAAAGACGGACACAAGGCGCTTCCCGCTATTAGTACGCTCTGTGTGCTCGTGTAGCGGCAGGAATTCATCTCCTTCTACTCTAACCCACCCTCCGATCCACACAATCTGGCACACAGAATAAAGACGGACACACGGCGATTCCCGCCATTCTTAAGCTCTGTATTCTGGCGTAGCATAGCTATTCTGAAGAAGTATAACAGCAGGAGCAGCAAAATGACGTCACTTCAAGCTTCACGTCATGGCATCATTAGTCCCACGACGCTGTGTTCATAGTGACGACTCGATGTCATACGTCACTCATTGCAATACTAACATTTGACGTATTAGAGAATCAAACTTTGCAATTTTCTTGCTGATTTTCACATCTAGGGCTTACAGGTCATAATTTGACCTAATCCTACCCCAGAGCCCGGACAACAGCAGGCTTATGCAAACACTGTTTGTGAAAAATTAAGCGCGTATTAATGAGTAGATAGTTTTTTTCGTAAAAGAAAAATTAGGTTATGTTAGCTGTTTTACAATTGACTCGAAAAAGTGGTGCAAAATATTGTCTCATTTTCACACCTAGGGCATACAGGTCACTATTGAACTAATAAAATCCGACAGGCGAGACAAACTGTAGGCTTATGTAAATACCGTATATGAAAAATCATGCGATTATTAATGAGAAGATTGTTTTTTTCGTATAGATGATTCATTTGTTTTAAGATTAATCCCAAATAATTCGTGAAATATCCCAAAAGCGTGAAAATATTTTTGTTCCAAAAATATTAAATTATCTCTAAAAACGTTCTAGAGGTACAATGCTGGTTAACGAACTCATTCAATATCTCCTTTTATGAAGCTACATGCAAAATATTTAGTAAAAATGAGAAAATTACGGACTCCAGTGTGGATCAACCGGTTTTTTTGTGAAACGGCCATTTTCTCTCCAATGAGCATCATAATCCCAATTTTTTTTAAAAACTACCCCGATAAGATTTTTTTTTTTGGGGGGGGATAATATCATACAATTTCAAGCTTGTCCATCCTCAAACGCGGGCTCTAGTGGCTGTCACACACACACACACACACACACACACACACACACACACACACACACACACACACATACACACACACACACGGCGCTTTGGCGCCAAAAAGACGTTCTCTATAAAGGTTTGCGTAGATAGACGTGACGTCATTTTTATCTTGTCATTTCTTTGAATGTCTGCCCCGCACGCCAAAAACGTCATGTGCATGCTCCGGAATGCGCTCCGACCAGCCCCATTTCAAAGTCTACAGTATTTTCAATACGGTAGAGAAAAAATGAAATTATCAACCATGCAAAATAAAATTGTGAGATGTTCAATGCGTAAACAGCGACTGTCAACTTGAATCGACGCCGCCCGCTCGAAGCTATAACCGCCATCTTATAGGCCTCGCAGCGCATCCGGGGGGAAAAGACGGGCTTGTTCAATAGCATGTCCGTTCAAAGGTCCTGGTAAATCAAATTGGCACAATTAGAGTGCGCCTGAGTTGGTCAGTGTTCAGGTCATACTCCACAGGCAATAGATTCCCCTGTCCCCCATGAACCGCCCGTCAGGGCCGTCCATTATCACTTCGGTGCCGTGGACGTTAAACCCCGAACTAACCAACCTCGCAGCGAGAGCCGATGAAAGTGGAATTCTGGAAACTGACCCAGGCAAAAAGCATATATTTCTGTGGTACTTTGGTAATAACTGTTGACAGAGTACATTTATAAAATGACCCTCCGCTTAAATCTTACACTATATCGTGTCACATCAAGGAGATTTTTAGCCATTAGGGAGACTTAGAAGACAAACGAAGTATGTTTCGTTAGCCTGTTTCGTTAGTGACGTCACCAGACTGTGTGTACTTCCTTACGAACTCGTACGACTTCGGTCATAGGGGAGGAGACCCTATTATGAAACAGTGCCTATTATGAAACACCTTGCTCGCGGCAAAACGGAATAAATTTTCCAAATTCCGCCTGTGCTGTAATATAGAGCTACTTTAGTGCGCGTTATTTCCGGTACAAGAATGTCAGGCGTGATGAAAACGAAAACACGCCGAAAAAAATGTGATTTTTGACCCTTCTGCTTCTATTTTTTTCGCCATTTTGAAACACGTAAATCAGCATTCAATTTTGTGATTTTCAAAAAATAGCCACTCTTGTCATGAAGAGCAATCTTCGGACATCAGATAACCAGCGTCATTCGTTTGGTTTTCTTTTTGTTGTTTTGGAGGCCCGAATTTTCCTGGAGGCGTATCTTGTTCTTATTATGAAACACAAAGAGCACCTAACCTAATATGACACGTGGTTTATATTTAAAACAGTGTTTCATATAAGGAGCAGTGTTTGTCTAGCGTATATATCGGAAATTATCCAGCCAGTTTGTTCCAAATTTCAGATGTTAATACTTTTTCTCCATACAGAGTATCCACACCAGGATCATGTCACGTTCGTCAAGGTCAAGGTCACAACGGCTACATTTACTATGAATGCCATTGTCCAGGCAATGTTACTGTAAACACCGAAACGATGAGATCCAAATGGCAAATTGTGATATTTTGTGACGACACAGAGTGTTGCACACCATAATCTATGCACTGCTTAGAGGCCAAGGTCACAACGGCCATATTTGTTTCGTGCTGAATTGTGGGCTAGGCAATATCTTAATAACCATTGGGCCTATTTAATCCAAATTTTATATAATAGTATTTTACCATATCACACGTTGCCGTCAATCTTAACTGCGCCTCTACCTCAAGGTCAAGGTCATAGTGGCCATATTTGTCATATTTGTGTGAGCCTTTGTGCAGGCAATATCTCTGAAACCACAAGCCCGGTTTTTTTCAAAATTTTGCTTGATGATATTTTCACTTAACCCTTTCACAGCCGAGAAACTCTCAGTAGGATCCATCTGAAAGACACATAGACCCTCATGAGCCTCGCGCAATCGCGGGTGTGGTGGCTCATCTCGATTTTGGCTCTTGTTACTGACACAACTTATATATATTTTTGGACGGTTGGGGTTCCTAGAGACTGAATAAAAAAATATTTCAGCGCAATATTTGCGTCCAGTGGTAGCGAAGAGAATAAAAACAGATATGTCAAAAACCAGGTTTATGTCGCTACATCACTTCAAGATGACGCGCACATTTGTTGGGAAAGCTTTCAGACAGACAAAATGGCGCAATGCTGTCTGCGGGGAAGGGGTGGCGCTAAATAGTTGTTCCAAGAGCAAACTTTGTTGGTATAGGTGTTACAGAAAATGCGAAACAGTATAAATGTAGTCACCAATCGTCCATGCATCAGCTCTTCAGCCGTCGTGTGTGTATGCGTGCGTTTGTATAAGGCAATTTCAAAGGGACTATAACATTCACAGACTTTAAACTCGACACAACTGTAGTTTACAAGAACAACTTTACCTACATATTTCCCCTGTAGAAAAGGTGAAGGTCATCAAAGGTAGATGTGTTTGTAAAGATTAGTCATTTTTCGCACACACATTTTTTTTAAGTTACTCGCACACCAGACAGGTGAGGCTAGCGCTGGTAGAACAGTACACATACCAAGGGGAATTACTCAATTACTCAAAGTTAACTTTGGGTGCAAAAGTTTGAAAGTACCTAATTATGCATTTTATACCACGAATACTATTGCGAATGACCTCTCTTTAAGGCAGAGGGCAGTTATAAAAAAAAACGTGCGGGAGATTCCGTAGATCTGTTCGTGGGAACTCTTTCTGTCGGCGGAGTCACAGTTGCTGAGAATGTGAAGAGGGTGGGGACCTACAAATGCGCCACTTGTTGACTATCAAACGAGGGGTGCGTGGTGCTGGTGTTAGTGCGGGTGAGGGGTCGCGGGAAGGGGGAAAGCGGTCTGGAGATCTTTTTACTGATGTGTGTGTGGGGGGGGGCGGAGGGGGGGGTCCAGACTCCCAAAAATGGAAAATTACACATAAAACAATTCCTGGGAGCCATGCACCCCTTGGAACACCCCTCTCCCCCTGTCCGCCGTGAGTTGGCCTTATTTGCCTGCTCGGCGTTAATCACAAATAACTAACTAACTCTCCCCATGAATTTGCTTCTGAATGTGTACATAAAACTGTGTCGATAATGCTAGCTTTTATCAAGTATTACTTCTGAGGTGGAAAAACTAAATACAGTAGCTTTTATTCCCCCATACATAAAACATTTTGCACACATTTGCTGACCATGCCTGACCTTTGACCTTTGGAGGGAGCCAATCAAATTAATATGCATAGACAGTGTAACCCCTAGCAACATTTCTACTGGGGTCTTACTGCAAACTTCACATTCGAACTACCTGCAATAGCAACAACCTAAAATACAAGCCTTCTTACTTCCCGTGACCTTTGACCTTAACGACAGGTTAACTTAGTAGAGCTACAAACAAAAGTTGCATCATCAGTTTTCTCTTTGGCAAATTTTAAAATAATCTCATAGCTAGCTTCTTTTTAAAAAATCGCCCGTTTGACCTTTGTAACCTTGGCCTTTTATGGAGGTCATCGCAAGTGACAATCAAAGCTATTGTCAAATAGGATCACTGTGCCAAATTAGATGTCTGTGGCTCTGATGGTCTCTCAGAAATTCAAAATGACAAAATATGTCAAAATTGGATATACACAGGATGATGGATGGATGGACCAATAGTAGACCAGTGGCGGATGACTCATTATATTTAACTCACTTTCAATGTTAAATAATGTGTGCTAACCATCTCTCATGCCTTAATTCTCCAACAAAATGTAAGTGAAACTTGTGAAAAGGACACATTCACACTGTTTCATAATAGGAGACCTAGTGTTTCATATTAGGCAAATGGTGCCTAATATGAAACAATGTGTCACTTTTTATCAAACTGGAACTGCTTCTGCATCGATTCGAGTTTTAAAATTTTACTTTGTCCTAAGATGCATCAATATAATCTCTATCAACCCCTGGTTTCGGATTGATTCTACCTTTCTTTGGACGGTCGCGCCGAACGTTTTTGTTTAAGTGTTTCATACATGGGTCTCCTCCCCAAAACTTCGTCAGATCGTCAGTTTTCACGAAACGACTTTCGTAGGTCGATTATGAGTAAAGTGACACCATATCGTGTTAGATTTAATCGGGAGGGCCATTTTAGAAATGCACTCTGTTAACAAGTATCGATAAAGTATCACTTAATATGCTTTTATATCACGGAACCCCACTTTCATCGGCTCTCGCTGCGAGGCCTACAAGATGGCGGTCTTTGCTTGGAGCCGGCTGCGTCGAGTCACTTTGACTGCCGCTGTTTACGCACCCAGCACATCACAAGTTTATTTGAAACGGCTGCTAATTCACTTGTATTATGTATGCGAAGGCACACATGACTTATTTGTTTAATCTTTTTGCGTCAGTTGGCAGACATCGAGAGCGATACCCGATGTAACGACACCGCTACAAGTAGAACGCGTGCCTGTGAAGAGTTTATCTGCCTTGCACCAACAAAACGTATTTCGATATAGTCCATAAGCTTGCCAGATCTACCGTGCAACACCCCCTCCCCCCCCCCCCCCCCCAGTACTTAATAAGATGGGTTTCAAAATGTACCTTAGTATGTCCTGAGATGTTTAAGCCATGTTCCGCGAAAATCCTTAGGAACACACCAGAGATATAGCCGATGGCGCAAGGGTACCCCCATTCACGCTCTTCGCACATGCTAAAATGAGGTGGAGAAACATTTTCCTCTAAATAAATAAGAATTCATTCCAATAGCCCAAATCAGGCAATATTAATATGTTAAGGCACACCTTCTGCATCCTCTGCAAAAACACAGAATGAAAATATGTTGAATCTCTGGCTCACAGTAAAGGTATTTGTGCACCCAGTAAACGGCCATTTCCGCGAAATCGCAAAAAAAAAGACAAAAATAATGTGTCAGATGCCTTCAGACATTTTCTATAGCACTGACAGTCCATTGTAAGGCTTACATCATTAAAACAGGATGTTACTATTATTATAAACTTAACTAGGTGATGCTGTGATCAATGTGAGAGCCACAGTGGTTGATTTTGTATTCCTACCCCCAAGTTTTAAAAATACACAAAATTAATTTTAAAAAAAATTCTTAAGTTATTCCATTTCGTTTTGACCTCTCTTTACCTATTAAGTTTCAATAATGTGAGCATAAAGTGCAAGAAAATAATGAAAGTTGGCATCCTTTGGTATGTTTGTGGTGAATGATAGCTTTTTCCCAATTAAAATTACCGAATTAGGAAACGTACGTTGTTTCCGATGCCCTCAGAAATTGTGTATACAACTGATAGGTATTTTTATGTTTTATTGGTTAGGATAGAGTACCACAGTTACTCCCAACCTGATTTTATGATGCTGTGATGCATTTGGGGCCACAGTGGCTAAATCTGCTGCCCTACCCCCATTTTACCAGTACGCAAAGGAAGGCAAAATGATCATAACAATTGCTTTTGTCATACTCCTCTGTTTAAATTTTTTTGTTGCCAGTTTTCTTAACAAAGTATGCATATTGAGCATACAATTTGTGATAATGTCATTAATTTCAATGTGACCCATCAATTTAATTGTTATTATTTTTAGTTAAACAAGGCATGTTTAACAGGGGCTGCCGCTGAAGCTTCTACCGTCTGCACATTCAACAGTCTTGTCAAACTCGGAGAAACTGTACGTCAGGAAGATGTTGTGTATGATGCTGTTTTTGGTCTGCATTAATGACCACCGTCCAACAGTACCAAGGTTCATCTCGAACATCCTCCATGCGGATGACTTTGCAGTGTGGAGCGCAGCAGAACATAAAGAAATAGCATCCTGCAAAATCCAGGATGCTGCCAATAGAGTCAGCAGCTTGACTGAAAGATGGCCACTCAAACTGAGCTAGACCATCTCTTTCAATCAGATGGAAGAGGTCACCTTGAAACTGGAGAGCTTCCAGTACCAAAGACAGACAGGCCAACTTTACTGGCAACAAATAAATATTGGATTCACGTGGAGGCCTCACATCGAAGCCATGGAAGCTAGAGCTGCGGAAAAAAAAATCTCTCATGAAGAAACTGGTCGGGACCACATTGGCGCAAATTACAGCATCCTGGCGCAAGCAAACACCTGCTCGGTCAGACCAGCAGTGCCTTACCAAGATACATCGACAACATGAAATACTTCCTGCAATACCAAAAAAGCCAGGCTTGACAAGATGCAGAACATGGGTCATTCTCATGATGCAGTGACATTCTTAGAGCCATCTGGAGCATCCCAATTTAGGAAATGGAGGACATTGGAGCCACTGGAACGCAGAACAGCACACACGATGAAGAGACTTACTAAACGCCGACAGCATGGGAGACTACAGGAGCAGACCAAGAACCGTCAGAAACGCCCAAGTCTGAACCGCCAACTGAAGGTCCTGCAAAGGGCTAAAACTGATGTCCTGAAACCAAGCACAAAGATGTGTGAAGAGCTCCCTTTAGATACCTGGACATCTCAAAAGAGCCTTCTAGACAACATAAACAATGTTCCAGGACTCTTTGCCAAAGGTCGCGGCACTGCACAAAGCCAACTCGCTGGAGATTGTGCACAAGCGCTACCCTCACAGCAGTTGTGGTACCGCACAAGACGCCGTGCGGAATGAAGGAAGTGGCGTGTACATCTGTTGTGCAGACCGCACTACTACCTCCCTCTCCTTACCAGCTGGGGACAGCAGCTCCAACTATCGTACAGATCTGCAGGTGCTCAACACAGCAGGAGAGCACTAGCTAGGGAAAGGCAGCAGCTTGATCCACTGATCTCACCAGGAAGATTCAAGATAGACTGGATGTCCTGTCCACACAATAGTGCTGCAGTGGATTCCAGTGCACTCTGGAGTAGCTGGGAATGGAGAGGCTGACAGCCTGGCCAAAGCAGGCGCCACACTACCTCAAGATCACATCTTCCTGTAAAGAAACCAAGACACTACAGCAACAAAGTGATTGGCAAGAGCAGAATGGCGGCTGCAGCCCGTGGGCAGACGACATCAACAAGCTGAACAGGGAGAGCCAGGCCACCATCTTTCATCTACGCACTGATTACTCTGGACAGGGTCCGTACAGAAAGCAGGGACGAAGTTCACAAACTTTTCATAACGTTTCACAAACCCAAACTGAAACCTGAAGGTTTACACACTTTAATTAGATCACTCTGTATCAGCAGCTCATTTGAAGCTTTCGTGCCTAATGCATTCAGAGATACCAAAATAAAAGAACGCTTAGCGAATGGCGGAGCTCGGTAGAATCATAAACCACCAATCAGAATGTTCGGCAGAACGGCCATGCAGTCACTTTATGATAGACAAAAATAAATGACCTTGCCACACCCGCCCAACGCTAGGTAAAATATCACCTAAAACACCAGCCAGTTAAAAATAGTTACAATTAAATTGATGGGTCACATTGAAATTAATGAAATGATCACAATTTTTTATGCACAATATGCTTTTGTTTTTAAAAACTGCCAACAAAAAAATATTTAAACAGAGGAGTATGACATAAGCAATTTTTATGATCATTTTACTGGTAAAATGGGGGTAGGGCAGCAAATTCAGTCACTGTGGCCTCTAAATGCATCACATTATCATAAAATTAGGTTGGGAGTAACTGTGGTACTTTATCCTAACCAATAAAACCTAGCAAAGACCTATCAGTTGTATACACAATTTCTGAGGGCATCGGAAAAAAACGTACGTTTCCTAATTCGGCAATTTTAATTGGGAAAAAGCTATCATTCAACACGAACATACCGTAAAGGATGCCAACTTTCATTATTTTATTGCACTTTAGGCTCACATTATTGAAACGTAATAGGTAAAGAGAGGTCGAAAAGAAATGAAATAACTTTAGTAATTTTTTTTTAATTAATTTTGTGTATTTTTTAAACTTGGGGGTAGGAATACAAAATCAACCACTGTGGCTCTCACAGTAATCACAGCATCACCTAGTTAAGTTTATAATAATTGTGACATCCTGTTCTAATGATGTAAGCTTACAATGGACTGTCAGTGCTATAGAAAATGTCTGAAGGCATCTGACACATTATTTTTGTCTTTTTTGCGATTTCGCGGAAATGGCCGTTTACTGGGTGCACAAATACCTTTACTGTGAGCCAGAGATTCAATATTTTTCCATTCTGTTTTTGCAGAGGATGCAGAAGTGTGCCTTAACATACTATTGCCTGATTTGGGCCTCTGGAATGAATTCTGATTTATTTAGAGGAAAATGTTTCTCAACCTCATTTTAGCATGTGCGAAGAGCGTGAATGGGGGTACCCTTGCGCCATCGGCTATATCTCTGGTGTGTTCCTAAGGATTTTTGAGGAACATGGCTTAAACATCTCAGGACATACTAAGGTACATTTTGAAACCCATCTTATTGATTACTGGGGGTGGGTGGAGGGGGGTGCACGGTAGATCGGTTCACGCACCCAGTTTCGTATCATAGGACCGAAACGAAACGAAATTGATTGGTCGTTCTAAGTCTCCCAACACACCAACCTGCGAAAGTCGTTTCGTGAGAACTGGCGAACTTACGAAGATTTCCGACCGAAGTCGTATGCGTTCGTAAAGCGGTACAAGCAGTCTGTTGACGTCACTAATGAAACGGGCTAATGAACGCATTTCGTTTATCTTCTAAGTCTCTACAGTTTCTCTGCATTAACGCGCTGACTCTCGGAGCAAGGCAAACGCTAACAAGCTGCAAAAGACAAAAACCCTCATGGGCCCCCGCAGTGGCGGGGGCTTATAAGGATTTATGTCTTTTGTAAGTCCTGTGTTTTAACGCCAGTTTTGTTGTCCCATTTATATCTGTGTTCTTTACGGTCATTGTGGTCAGTGTGCAGTTGTTTCGGATGCACAATTTGTGACCACTGACAACAAAAGGGTTAATTATTGCGGTAACTAAATTACGCCGTGGAGATGCTCACTGAAGACGTTTTCCACTTTTTTTTTCTTTTCCTTTTTTGTTGAAACAAACATGCCTACGTTTCTGTGAAATGGAATTCAAAGGAAACTCAAAAACGCTTTTTATTCAAGGTAAATAGACCATAATTTATTAAAACCAAACGTCGGCCAGTAATAGATGCATTTGTTTAATCTGTAAATGACCTCAGTCCTGCTTTGAAAACACGACAGTGTTTTCAAAGCATAACTGAAGTCATTTACTGATTAAATTACTTTAGGACGTCGCTACTAGTTCGTATAAGCAGTGATTTTTTCCATACTTTTCCGTCATGCTTCGAAAAAGCGCAGAGTTCTTATCCTCATGAGTCGGCCTAATTTGTAGCAGCGATCCGACAGATCTTTACACTGTGCACCAGCATAGAGCTAACACCTGTCTGTAACTCCAAAACAGAACATGATTTTTGCTACATCAGTTAGATCTTTAAGTGACAGTAGGAATTATTCTTCTCCGTTGTTTGGTTATTGTGCTGTACACGTTTAAATAATGCAAGGGTTTTTGTTTTGTTTTGTTTTGTTTTGGTTTTTTTGGGGGGTTGTTGTTGTTGTTGTTGTTGTTGTTGTTGCCGTTTTTGTTTTGTTTTTGTTTTGTTTATCTGAGTAGATCACTCGCAAAATAATTAACTATGCCTCTCGCAGACCGACATCAACTCTAGATGCTTTTGTAACTGAGATTGCTATTTGCGTTCAGCTGTATGAACGAATGGATAACGAAAACCTCTTTTTACAGACTCCGTGCAGACAAGCTGAAAGGATCCGTCGCTGAGAAGATCACTAAGGATTTTCTGTCCATCATTTCTCCTGACACAGAGTTAACGGCCGGTGACAATACTGCCGCTAGGCCAGAGTCAGAGTTACCAGCCCCACGGTGGAGACCAACGCGGAGGCGGAGGAACTATCAGGAATTAATAATTACTCCACTAATAACCCCATCTTCTCAAACACCTGTCACGTCTGATGAAACACCTGACACACCAGTCACACTTCCAACTGCCACATCCTCTGACGTACCAGTCACATCAAATGCTACATCCCTTGACACACCTGAAACAGCTGTCATGTCTGATGAAAAACCAGTCACACCAACTACCACATCTCCTGACACACCAGTCACACCAACTGCCACACCCCTTGACACACCTGTCACACTTCCAACTGCCAAATCCATTGACACACCAGTCACATCAACTGCCACGTCCCCTGACACACCTGTCACACCAATTGCTACATCTCCTGACACACCCGTCACACTTCCAACTGCCAAATCACCTGACACAACAGTCACACCAACTGCCACATCTCCTGACACACCCTTCACACTTCCAACTGTCACATCCCCTGACACACCTGTCACACCAATTGCAACATCTCCTAACACACTCGTCACAATTCCAAATACCACATCACCTGACACAACAGTCACACCAACTGCCAAATCCCCTGACACCCCTGTCACACCAATTGCTACATCTCCTGACACACCAGTTGATACATCCCTTGACACACTCGTCACACTTTCAACTGCCACATCCCCTGACACACCAGTCACACCAACTGCCACATCCCCTGACACACCTGTCACACCAATTGCTACATCGCCTGACACACCCGTCACACTTCCAACTGCCACATCACCCGACTCAGCAGTCACACCAACTGCCATATCCCCTGACACACCTGTCGCACCAATTGCTACATCTCCTAACACACCCGTCACACTTCCAACTGCCACATCACCTGACTCAACAGTCACACCAACAGTCATATCCCCTGACACACCTGTCACACCAATTGCTACATCTCCTGATACGCCAGTTGATACATCCCCTGACACACTCGTCACACTTTCAACTGCCACATCACCTGACACACCAGTCACACCAACTGCCACATCCCCTGACACACCTGTCACACCAATTGCTACATCTCCTGACACACCCGTCACACTTCCAACTGCCGCATCACCTGACTCAACAGTCACACCAACTGCCATATCCCCTGACACACCTGTCACACCAATTGCTACATCCCCTGACACATCCGTCACACTTACAACTGCCACATCACCCGACTCAGCAGTCACACCAACTGCCATATCCCCTGACACACCTGTCGCACCAATTGCTACATCTCCTAACACACCCGTCACACTTCCAACTGCCACATCACCTGACTCAACAGTCACACCAACAGTCATATCCCCTGACACACCTGTCACACCAATTGCTACATCTCCTGATACGCCAGTTGATACATCCCCTGACACACTCGTCACACTTTCAACTGCCACATCACCTGACACACCAGTCACACCAACTGCCACATCCCCTGACACACCTGTCACACCAATTGCTACATCTCCTGACACACCCGTCACACTTCCAACTGCCGCATCACCTGACTCAACAGTCACACCAACTGCCATATCCCCTGACACACCTGTCACACCAATTGCTACATCTCCTGACACACCCGTCACACTTCCAACTGCCGCATCACCTGACTCAACAGTCACACCAACTGCCATATCCCCTGACACACCTGTCACACCAATTGCTACATCCCCTGACACATCCGTCACACTTACAACTGCCACATCACCCGACTCAGCAGTCACACCAACTGCCATATCCCCTGACACACCTGTCGCACCAATTGCTACATCTCCTAACACACCCGTCACACTTCCAACTGCCACATCACCTGACTCAACAGTCACACCAACAGTCATATCCCCTGATACACCTGTCACACCAATTGCTACATCTCCTGATACGCCAGTTAATACATCCCCTGACACACTCGTCACACTTTCAACTGCCACATCACCTGACACACCAGTCACACCAACTGCCACATCCCCTGACACACCTGTCACACCAATTGCTACATCTCCTGACACACCCGTCACACTTCCAACTGCCGCATCACCTGACTCAACAGTCACACCAACTGCCATATCCCCTGACACACCTGTCACACCAATTGCAACATCTCCTAACACACTCGTCACATTTCCAAATACCACATCACCTGACACAACAGTCACACCAACTGCCAAATCCCCTGACACCCCTGTCACACCAATTGCTACATCTCCTGACACACCAGTTGATACATCCCTTGACACACTCGTCACACTTTCAACTGCCACATCCCCTGACACACCAGTCACACCAACTGCCACATCCCCTGACACACCTGTCACACCAATTGCTACATCGCCTGACACACCCGTCACACTTCCAACTGCCACATCACCCGACTCAGCAGTCACACCAACTGCCATATCCCCTGACACACCTGTCGCACCAATTGCTACATCTCCTAACACACCCGTCACACTTCCAACTGCCACATCACCTGACTCAACAGTCACACCAACAGTCATATCCCCTGACACACCTGTCACACCAATTGCTACATCTCCTGATACGCCAGTTGATACATCCCCTGACACACTCGTCACACTTTCAACTGCCACATCACCTGACACACCAGTCACACCAACTGCCACATCCCCTGACACACCTGTCACACCAATTGCTACATCTCCTGACACACCCGTCACACTTCCAACTGCCGCATCACCTGACTCAACAGTCACACCAACTGCCATATCCCCTGACACACCTGTCACACCAATTGCTACATCCCCTGACAAATCCGTCACACTTACAACTGCCAAATCCCCTCAAGAACCTATCCTGTCAGGTGCAACACATGAATTACCATGTGGACACCATGTCGCGTCAAAAGAAACACCGCCCGCAAAAGGCAGCGAACATCAAAGACTTTTCACCAGAGAAAGCAGAACAATCCGGTCACCAATACCAACCCAGCAAGATTCAGAGTCGGAAACAGATGAGATTTTTGATTGCGAGGAGGAGACGAACACCTACCCCTCACACCAGCCAAACCTGGAATCGTCAGAGAACCAAGAATCCACAGGAGCACCCCATCAGACTTCTGAGTATAACCAGGCTGCAGGGCTTCAGGGATTCAGGCAGACAGAGTTCGAACAGAGCCGGAACATTGAAGTAGTCTTGAACAAAATCATCAAGACTGAAGTGTCCCAGATCGTCGAGACAGGCGTTCAGTCCGAAGTGTCCACGCCGTTTACTAGCGTGCAATCCGTCATTAATCCGGACATCACCCGCTCTAAAACCAAAATGTTGTCTGCGGGCTCAAAACGTAAGTCCGTGGTGAAAAGCAAACTGAGATCGTACGAGTCGCAAGCTCTAAAGATGCAGATACGGGAACAGACTCGTCAGATGCAGATGCAGCAACAAGCTTTTCAACTACAGATACAGGAACAGACTCGTCAGATGCAGATGCAGCAACAAGCTTTTCAACTACAGATACAGGAACAGACTCGTCAGATGCAGATGCAGCAACAAGCTTTTCAAATACAGATGCAGCAACAGTTTCTTCAAATGCGGATGCAGCAGCAAACTCTTCATATGCAGACGCAGCAAATACAATCCCAGATGGCAAGGTTAAGCGGCCATAGCCCTAGTCTGCAAAACGAACACAACACGACTTCATTTTCACCACGTGATGAAAGTTGCCTTGAGCAGAACATGTATTCGAGTGCGAACCTTCACCATTAACCCCTTTGCTGCCAGTGGTCACGAATTTCGCGTCAGAAACGATTGCACACAACCTCTTGCTGGCTTCTTAACCCTTATCATTCGGAATACACCTGTGTGTGAAATAAGTTTGACTAAAATAGTTCAAGGGTAGTGCCAGAATAGCTTGGCGCCTCTAGGCGCCAAGCTATTCTGGCACTACCCTTGAACTAAAGCCATTGGTCTACAGGCGTTTGAAAAACACAGATATAAGTGGGACAACATTAGGTTTCAGAACATGGGTGACCCACTCCCACAAAACCAGGACAACGTGCATTTTGGGCCCATTTTGAGTCGCATATGCATGTATATCAATACAGTCTTCAAACAAAAGGCTTTCTTTTCATCCCTACGTCACACGACCAATCCCTTTAGTGCAAACCATACCATGTGACCTCGCTACAAAAACCCGTGTAGCGACTAATGGCGGACTTAATAATAATAATAATTACGGTATTTATAATGCTCTTATCTTATAATAATTATAACTCTAAGCGCGCGCTCACAACTCACGCACGCATGCGCACGCTTAGACAAAGTGACAACTTCTTGTAGCCGGATGTATGACGCGTTATGGCCTCATTTTCGACTCTCGAGCACCAGCTTTGTTGAAAAAACACACGCCAAGCAACGAAGTTTCTTAGCATCGTTTGAAACAATAAGCACCCTAGAGTTGTTTTATAAGACGACAGCATCCAATTTGTAACAATATTTTACGTCGAGACGCGCGAGACTAAAAACAGAGCAGCATTTCCCCTTGATCGAGATTGCCGCACCATGGCCACTGTCGCATGTGATCGTCGCTTCAATGCTGAATATTATATTGTGACCTATTTTTTAAGTGAACGACAATCAGAATAGCACGTACTAACTGTTAAAAAGCACCACTCTGACAAGTTGTAGACAGTGCGGCTCAAAAAGCGCTTTTCAAAAAGTCAAACAAAAATTGAGAAGCTGCCAGCAAGAGCTGTGTTTGCGCATGCTCGTGGCCCCTAGCAACTGCAGGTGTTCGCTCAGAACATGTATTTAGGTCAACTATAGCAGAATCCACAGACGTTGGAAGTTTGATCCACTTGACTACTTTTACGAATATAGCGGAGCACTGAACACAAATACGTTACTGGTAGCAGGGATTTGCTATACGGACCCTTGTGAGGGAGGTCAAAGGAACCATTGTACCCCGAAGGCCTTTGGCCTTCGGTGTACAATGGTTCCTTTGACCTCCCTCAGGCCTGCAAGGATCCGTGCTGCAAAACCCTGCTACCAATAACTAACAGTATTCTTTCGAAATATGATGAAATGTTTCATGCCAATGCGTTCAAGATTTTGTTAACATTTAAAGTATTGTTTCTGGATGTCGGTCTTTTTGTGACATCCAACTTGAACGTGTTTTCATGGATCAGTAAGCATGTTAGAGTAGGTGATTAAAATAACATGTTTCACTAATTTCGACACAGGAACAGGTTAACGCAAACTGATGCGTACGGCTTTTGACATAGTATTAGTTGAAGACCGCAGAACGCGAACAGGCTGAAATTGCTTCTTTTTTTTTTTTTTTTTTTTCTTTTTTTTTTTTTTTTATAATCACCCCAAAACCACGATGTTCTGGCTGGAACCACAGTCGCGTCCAGCGATTTCGTCCAGGTCGTTAGCATTAGCAAGAGACATAAATCCTCATCAGCCCCCGCGACAGCGGGGGCTCATGAGGATTTATGTCTTTTGCAGCTGTAAACGAATCCAAACTGGTACTCAGTGTTTATCGCCCGGCACCGCAGTCTTCTCAAGTTTCGTGAAGTACGTCGCTTTTGGTCTCGTAATAAATTGAGGTAAGAGAAACAGTAGCCTACTGTGTTCGCTTCGAAACAACCGTGCCATTTCTTGCAGTACTATCCGCATACTTAGTCTTATCTGCACACTTCAGCACGCTAATAACATCTCCCAGGCAGAACTCCGGCACTTCCGTTTTCCATACCGCGCTACTGTATTACTTCTATGTTTTGCTCTCTCTCACTCAACAACAATCAGAATTCCAGACTTGTGTATGTTTTCTGTGTTTGTGTCTGTCAACCAAATGTGTGAGCAAATATTTTTGGAACTCTGATGGAGATCGCGATCAATCGGACAGTTTTCACAATTAACCTCAGATTATTGCAAGAAGTACGGTAGGAGAGGCGAACACAACATTGCCTGAGTGAAGATAGATCTAATAAATTTACATAACGTGTGAATAGAAAAAACAAACAGTGAAAAAATTTGAGAAAATTTGAAAATTTGATTTAATCAAAACAATATAAGTTTTCCTAGATCTTCTCACCGTGTTCTTGTCTGTTGGTGCAGCAAAACAGCTGTGTGCTGCCAAGAAAATAACGCACACCAACAAGAAGCGCGTGTTGATGTAGAGGCGCTAGCGCATACAGAGAAACCGAAAGCGGAGATGGCCGAAACGGAGAGTTCCGAAAAAGGGGGGGGGGGAGGTCTCACTGTTTGAAAGAAACTCAAAAGTTAATTACTAATTTAATCCCGACTTGTTATTTTTCGTTGTTTAAACTTGCGTAATATTTAGAAGTCATGTGTGGTAAATTGATGTGTTCGAACTCGTAAATATCTATGAAAATGCGTTTTACAAGAAATGTGCTGATAACACTGAAGTGTGCGGATAGTACTATAACAGATGTCGGTGGAAATTAACCTTTCATATGACCCCGGAAGTCAGTGCGTAGCATTTTTTTTTTTAAACACGACTTGTTCGTAAGGCTATTGATAGCGAACGTCCGAAAACATAACTGCAATATAAACAAATAAATAGTTTGTCATGAGGCAAACTTTGACCTGACGGAATTCCCGCCACGTCCGCTATAGTCTACTTGGTTCGCTTCCACATAACAGTGCCATTTCTCCGCTCCGCTGAGAAATGGCACGGTTACGTCGAAACGAACCAAATAGGCTAGAAAGCCCTCTAGCATTCTGGCCAATTATTGGAGTCACGTGTTTTAAAGTTTTACAGACTTTGTCCTGAGACAGGACAAGCGTGTTTCTAGATGGCGACCAAGCAATGAGATACGATTTTCTAGACTAAACTTCGATGGTTTATCCAATCAAATGTTTTCACATCTTAGACAGCTAATACTTTTCTTTCTTTTTGACGCATATAAACACCGATCATATGGTCCTAAGAGATATAAATTTCTTGCAGTAAAAAAAAAATCACTTTTCCGCTCATCAATCCTTCTGTCGATCACTTCCTTTCTTTTGTAACGTTACTGAAGGGGAAAGAATGCGACTGCTTCCAAAAACAATGCCACAATTTTGCCCGATTCAGTATAGAGCATATGAATATAATGCTTAAATTCCTGCGTCAGGCTTCGATAAGCCGTTGAACAACAGAAATTAAACAATGTGTCGCAAAATAAAAAGGAAAATGATTCCTGGCCAAACACACGCCATCTTGAGTCTGCTCGCGAGCGCAACTGATTATGCACCTCAAAATCGTACTTGTAAGCGAGGATTCTATGTTATATAGTATCCCTGTTGTAAGCACATAAATTTCTCGTGTCTAGCGGGACCACTAAAAAGAATTGCTTGCAGTACGCAATGAAGCGCTTGCAAGCGCATCGACCAGTCACTTGTAGGGGCCAATGCTTCTGCAAGCGCTTCACTACTGTTTGGTTTTCTGTGAGGTCAGTTGAGAGTTTGGGCGGCCGTGCCTCCTCCACACACAAAAAATCTTCCTACGCCACTAAAACGCAGAACACACTTTCTAGTTTTACACACTCTGCTTGTAAACTTGCTTCTAAATAACATCCATAGTAGTAGTACAGATGCCAAGTACGCGGCGCTGGACAGACAAATGGTTAGATCCCCTGCTCAGCAGGGGATCTAACCGTTTGCCTGACCAGCGCTGAGTAATTCCCCTTGGTACGTACGACTAGCATGACACTTAACTTATTAACCCGTTCAACCCTGACGCACTACAGCAGGAGATGGGTCGACCATGATAATTCAAGGGTAGTGCCAGATTAGCTTGGCGCCTGTCCAAGCTAATCTGGCACTACCTTAAATTATCATGGTCGCCCCATCTCCTACAACTGGTGCATAGTCGTTAGATGACGCCTCCAAAATTTGGGAAATACCTGCGCCGGGCTGAATGAGTTAAGCACACTGACTACACTGTACCATATGCAGCACGCGAAGCCGTAATGTATGCGTTCATGCCATGTGATATGTGTGATAACGCGATGATTGTGTGACAATTTATGGATTCAGTGTCCTAGTTCTTTTAGTTTGTTTGTTTTAGATCATTTGATCTTGATGTACTGTTTGTTAATGATTTCATGTGTTTGGTTTATATAATTTTACGACCAGCCAAAGACTAGTTCTGTTACTTTTGGGATTCAGACAATAAAGTGGTATGGTATTGTATGGTATGGTGTGGTGTGGTATGGTGTATGTGTGGTATGGTGTGGTGTGTGGTATGGTGTGGTGTGGTCTGGTGTGGTATGGCGTGGCGTGGCGTGGCATGGTATGGTATGGTATGGTATGGTATGGTATGGTATGGTATGGTATGGTATGGTGTGGTGTGGTGTGACGTGGCGTGGTGTGACGTGGCGTGGCGTGGCGTGGTGTGGTGTCGCGTAGTGTCGTGTAGTGGTATGATATGGTATTGTATTGTACCCTATTGTATTGTATGGTATAGTATGGTATGGTATGTTATTGCATTGCATTGTATTTCATTGCATTGAATCACATTTCATTACATCGCATTGCATTGCACTTTATTGCATTGCACTGCATTGTATTGCATTGTATTTTGCCTAAGTATCGCGATACGTCAAGGCTTACACGTCACCCTGTTAAGAATTTTATAATTTTCTCGTAACGGGTTTTGAACATGCATGGTTTCTAGATATATATTCTTACAAGCCTGTTTTATTAAAATGTAATTTATATCCATTCGTCCATAACCATGAGCCTTCGTCGCTTACCTGCGTGATATGATATGCCAGCCGAATAATCAATCAGACTGTCAACCCATTGAATGTTCCATTAACACCCTTCCAGCCCATCTGACGCAGGTTGTGTTTCTGAGTTCTTCACTCATTCAGCGCCATAAAGGCCCACGTCCATCCAGACAATGGGGTGTACAAGAGGCATAGATCCTCATGAGCCCCCGCAAGTGCGGGGGCTCATGAGGATCTATGCCTCCTGCTTTTGGACTGTCGACACTGTGTCCGGCAGTGACTGGGTTAATTACTTTGTACATCAACCACATCAGTTAACTAATCAAGCAAGCAAAAGATCAAGCAATGAATCAAACAAGCAATAAATCAGTAATGTTGATCTCACAGTCTGGAAATCAGTCAAACAGTTCTGCCCTGATTTCAACGTTGTAACAGTGTTCCTTCTTTTCAGCCTGAGTGCATGGTTCTTGGACGAGACGCGCATGCCCGGACATGCTTTGAAATTTGTC
Organism: Semisulcospira habei; assembly: GCA_036245525.1. Lineage (NCBI taxonomy): Eukaryota > Metazoa > Mollusca > Gastropoda > Semisulcospiridae > Semisulcospira > Semisulcospira habei. Next base: position 29,706,449 of record BTPG01000002.1, read on the forward strand.
ATCGGTACCGAACAGCAGCCGAGCTGACTGCGCAACAGCCAGTATTTCTTTTTTTAAGGTTGTATACTATACCTATATTTTTTAATTGAAAACTGCCGCTTATAGGGTTTTTTGAGAGCCTTATTGAGTCTGGAGGCTATTGCCACCCTGAAAGACCCATGGTCCCGGGCATATTTGTAAGTTTGAGCCTTTTGCGTGACCTACCCCATGAGCGAAAACACGCAAAATAGCTGATTTCAGAACACAATAAAAATTTATCGAATAGTGTGTTAAAATGATAAAGAAACAGTTCGGTCACTTCATAAAGTATGTTAGTATTTTCTCGTAAAAAAGTGTGTTCTGATAATTGGAATTCTAAGTGCAATCGAGAAAAGTTTATGTTGTAAATTCGCAAATTGCCCGGATGTTATCAATAACATTACAAGTGTTTGCAATGTTGGGCAATTGCTCAGGCCCTTTTTATTCGATAAAGTCGTACTTTAGATCATATCACACACATTATTTATGAAAAAATGAGGGGGTCCCGCGCAAAAATTGGCACGTTGGGTCGTTTGCGAGTGCGTTTTCTAAAAGGGATACAAGCGATGTCTGACTTCCGGCAGATCATATCTCCGCCGTAGCCGGTCCCAAGCCCGCATGAGAAAGGAGGAAATCAACTACGCCAAACCAACAAGTATAACCTACGCCCAAACTGTTGCAAACTACTAGTCCTCGATCACTATTAGTGACAGTGGGAAAGTAAACTGGAACAAACAACAACTGCAGATACGGGATGAGAAGGTTTATCTATAAGTAATTAAATGCACCAATTATCCCTTAGTAGTTCAGTTAGTGCAGTGGTAAAATACTCTTTTTTTGCCACGCAGGTAACCAGGGTTCAATCCCCGTAGATGGATATTTTTTTCCCTGCTCAAAAATTTGAAACCCATACAGTTTCTACTTCGCTAAATGAAACAAACGCACAAAAAAAAAAAAAAAAAAAAAAAGCAAAAAAAAAAAAATATATATATATATATATATATATATATATATATATATATATATATATATATATATATATATATATATATATATATATATATATATATATATATTTATATATATATATATATATATATATATATATATATATATATATATATATATATATATATATATATATATATAAGAAACGCGTGGTAATTTTGTTCTTTTTTTATTTAAAATATGCGATTATCATCACCGTTGTAATGTGGATGTTAAACCATGAACCAACCAACAGACCACTTTCAGTCTTGGATAAAAATGCATACTGGTTACCTCGGTACATTTGTTCATTCATTTTTTTTCAGCCAGGCATTGTGTGAGCATGTTTACATTACATGTTTACATTCATTCAATCATTCACAGATTCACTGATGAAAAAGCACACCAAAGAGTGTTGTCACAGAGTGTGTTTTTTTTAATTTTTCCTGGCATCATCTACAAACATTAATTAATGAATAATGTGAATTTGTTTTAATATACCTGCTGCAAGCAATGCTACATGCTCCTTTGGTGTATCCGTGAAAGCAGGTCGGTGAACATCTCTGGTTGAAATATGTTTGTGAACAGATTGGTAGTGGATGTACCTATCTCTCCAGCTGAATCTCAGTTTCCCAGCAGTTTTTGGTTACAAATTATAAGGAAACAAAACAAATGTCACATGTTTCAATATGCCCCGTTATGTTTACACATGATCATTGTGAGTAAAGAATAATATCTCTGTTTATTTTCAAAAGAAATGCTGTATTTGCAGACATTCATTTAAAGTATACATGTACAGTAAAGTATGTTGAAAGCATATTAGGTTACAATGCACATAGGCACCCATACAAAAGAAACTACCTCAAATACAAAATGTTAAATGTTTAGGGCTTAACATCTTTTGTCCATAAAAGGTGATTTCAAAGATGAGTCACAGAAATAGGGTCTGAACAAATTTTGACCCAAGCTGTATTCGAACCCAGGACCTTTGGGATGAGAGTCCAACACACTACCACCGAGCCACCCAGCTCCCCCTCAAAATACAGCTTTACTGTGGAACAACATATTTCAACTACATTATTCACATTTACATTGACAAAGTGCTGACTTTATACAAGCTAGTGGGTGGAGAACAGTGGAGCTGATGTCATTTTCAGTTGTGTGCATGCCAACCGAGACTGACACCGGCAACCACTTGCTCATGAGGTATTTATTTGGGAGCCAACTACACAGTATATAAAAGAAGGGGGATAGGGGAGAAGGAATGACAGACTTATCATTTAGAGCCTTCCACTACATATATTATTTCCCTCATATATATATAACACGAAGAGTTTTTGCGTTCCCGGCTGACGGCCATCTTATTCTGTATTAAAATTTCACTGATAACACGGAATGCTTAACACAATATATATATATATATATATATATATATATATATATATATATATATATATATATATATATATATATATATATAGAGAGAGAGAGAGAGAGAGAGAGAGAGAGAGAGAGAGAGCATCACTGAAGTCCTGATATAACTCAACATTGCACATCCGACTACGTTATAACAGTGAAATTCAGTGTCCAGCCACCACTACACTACACACATAACACATACTGTGCACAATGTTGGCATGAAAATCAAACAATACTGTTACCAGTACCACACTCTGTCCCATTGCAGCACAATGAAGTGAAATGCAGTCTCACGCCCCATAACATATACTGCACAATGCTGATGTCAACACAAAATACCGTTAACAACTGCATAACAAGGGTAAAATGCACTGTGTCACCTAGTCTGCATAATATAGGCATGCACACCAAACAATACTTTTACTGCTCTTGATACAAAGTCTGTGCAGTCGATCATATCACAACACTACAAAATACATCAGTGCTACGCTGGCAGAGTGCCTACAATACAGCCCGAAACTCTGAAGGTAAAATCTTTGTAAGGCACTGCAACACTAACGTGCGAAAGTTTTGTTTTTCTAACAGAGTTGCCATTGTTTGGAATGAGTTACCAGTTTCATTAAAAAAAAGCACCTAACATAAATTCTTTAAAAACCAGCTGGACGAATTACCAAAATTTAAAGAGTTTTTCTATTCGTATGATGAATGATTTATAGGAAAATTGCATGAATAGCAGACTCATAAGTTAACTTAAGAAAGAAAGGACATTTGCAAAGGCCTCACGGCCTATTTTGTCCTCACACTACTACAGTCTGCACCATGCCGGCCATTAATATAAGCAATAATCTTCAAAACCTCAACATGGTGCAGGCTATCATGTCACAACTGATTGCACATTGCATAGCACTCATCACACACAACCTGGTACTGTGCACAATGTTGGCTTCAGTTTTACTTTATTTAATTTTGGACCTGCTGGGGGCATGAGAAAAATCACAAAAGAACTTACATGATTGCGCTCAAAAATTAACTATTACTCATATTACTACACTGTACACATGTTCCTTAGACAGCACAAATAACTTGTATGGACACAGATCATAGTCAGGTCATTCTGTTTGCTGGTATGTGTCATGTACAGTACGTCTGGAAAACGTGTGAAATGAACCATGTGATTAGCAATTCTGATACGATAAGTAAAGCTACACAGCTGAAAGTCAACGATTGACAGAGGAAGAAAAAATAATAAAACAAACAAACAAAGTACAGTACATATCATATGCCTATGATCAGTTATCACCCAACCACTGAAATCTGCTGTGACAGATGAAGGGTAATGCAAGAACTATACGGTCAACTCACTCTTTAGAAGTATTGCGATTTTCATTGAGCAAGTCCACATTTGGTATATTTTGAGCAGAGGGTTTAATGACATATATGTATATATATACTACATACCTACCACCACCCCCCCCCCCCCCCCCCCGGCTGCATTTCTATATTTTGGCACCCCCCCCCCCCCCCTCTTCAGAAAGGACCCATGGGTGTTATCTCTCTCTTGGCTTGACTTCATGAACGAAGATTCTATAGGGCTTGCCCACGTCGTCTGCAGGCATTTTCGTGGCTGCGGAGGCCAATCCGGGACAGGCAGGTTCGACCGCAGTGGCTGCAGGGGAAGGTCTGGTCAGGGTTCTGAGTTATGACAGCTCTGTTTTTTCTTCTGAGCCGCTTGTCCTTAAGGTTAGCTCTGCGAGAGTCCTCAAAGGAGACGGCTGCCTTGTGAATGGTGGAGCGCCAGGTGTCACGGTCCGCAGCAAGCGAAGACCACTGGCGGTGGTCGATTTGGCAGGCACTAAGTGACTTCTTGAGACCGTCTTTGTATCTCTTCTTTGGTGCCCCTCTGTCTCGGTGTCCAGTGGCGAGCTCGCCGAACAGAGTGATCTTGGGTAGGCGATGATCCTCCATCCTGGAGACGTGCCCCGCCCAGCGAAGCTGTGTCCGCAGCAGCAAAGCCTCAATGCTCACAGTTTCCGCCTGTTCAAGGACCTCGACGTTGGTGACAAGTCACTCCAGTGAATGCTGAGGATGGTACGCAGGCAGCACTGGTGAAAGCGTTCGAGGAGTCGTAGTTGGCTGCGGTAGAGGGCCCAGGACTCGGAACTGTACAGCAGGGTGGTGAGGACGACAGCTCTGTACACGCTGATCTTGGTGCCTTTTTTCAGCTGTTGATTGTGCCACACCCGCTTGAATAGTCGCCCGAAAGTACTGTTCGCTTTTGCCAGCCTGTTGTCCAGCTCCTTGTCCAGCTTGGCGTCTGACGTGATGATGCAGCCAAGGTAGGTAAACTGGTGTACAGACTTCAGTTCGGACTCGCCGATGGTGATGTGGGGAGGGCGATGCTCTTCCTTGGGTGCCGGCTGATGAAGGACCTCTGTCTTTTTCAGACTGACCTCAAGTCCAAAGAGCTGGGCGGCATCTGAGAAGCAGGACGTAATGCGCTGCAATGCTCTCTCTGTGTGTGTAACGAGGGCAGCGTCATCAGCAAAGAGCAGCTCACGAATCAGTCGGTCTAGGGTTTTCGTGTGGGCCTGCAGTCGTCTGAGGTTGAACAGGCTGCCATCGAGACGATACCTGATGTACACTGCGTCGTCATCGTCGAGGTCCACTGTGGCCTGCTTCAACATCATGCTGAAGAAGATGGTGAAGAGGGTCGGTGCCAGCACGCAGCCTTGCTTCACGCCGTTGCGAATGGGGAATGGTTCTGAGAGGTCACTGTTTAGTCTGACCTGGCCTTGCTGGTCCTCGTGGAGCTGGACGATCATGTTGAGGAACTTTGGGGGACAGCCTAGTCGCTCCAGGATCTGCCACATACCTTGCCTGCTCACAGTGTCAAACGCTTTTGTTAGGTCGACAAACGTTACGTACAGCCCTTTGTTCTGCTCGCGGCACTTCTCCTGAAGCTGTCTCAGCACAAAGACCATGTCGGTGGTACTCCTGTTGGCTCTGAAGCCACACTGGCCCTCTGGGAGGTGGTCTTCAGCGATGGCAGGTACCAGCCGATTCAGGAGCAACCTTGCGAGAATTTTCCCGGCAATGGACAGCAGGGTAATTCCACGATAATTAGAGCAGGCAGACTTCTCCCCTTTGTTCTTGTACAGGGTGATGAGGACTGCATCACGGAGATCCTTTGGTAGTGTTCCAGCAGCAGAGAAAGAGGTCGTGGAGCTTGTTGTGCAGTGCTGGGCCTCCATGTTTCCAGATCTCTGGCGGGATTCCGTCATTGCCTGCTGCTTTGCCACTCTTGAGCTGGTGGATGGCTGTGAGGGTCTCTTCGGCGGTGGGCGGATCGTCCAATTCAACCTTTAGTGGAAGGTGGGGGATTTGGAGGATGACTGTTTCTTGAACAGTGCGCTCAGCGCCGAAGAGGTCCTGAAAGTATTCCGACCAGCGGTTCGAGATGGAGGTATTATCTGTGGGGAGTGCCTGTCCATCAGCGCTTCGCAGGGGACTTTGTACCAGGTGCCTAGGGCCATACACTGCTTTCAGTGCTTCGTAGAAGCCCCTGTAGTCACCGTTGTCAGCGCAGAGCTGGGTCCTCTGTGCGAGTCTGGACCACCACTCGTTCTGGAGCTCTCTAAGCTTGAGCTGGAGACTGCTGCAGATGAGGCGGAAGGCAGACTTCTTCACAGGGCAGGAAGGCTGGGCTAGGTGGGCCTGGTGGGCGGCTCTTTTTTTTGCTAGAAGTTCCTGGATCTCTACGTCGTTTTCGTCAAACCAGTCTTTGTTCCTCTTTCTAGCAAAGCCCAAGACTTCCACAGAAGATTTTACAATAGCAGTTTTCAGTTGTTCCCAGAGTGTTTCAGGGGAGGAGTCTGCTGGATCAACTGTGTCTTTGAGCATGCGCTGTAAATCGGCCTGAAGGGCAGCTTTCTTGTCGTCACGCTGAAGGCTGGCAACATCAAGCTTTTTCTTGGGGGGGGCCCCTTTCTTGGGTTTCAGCTTGAGGCGGAGCCTGAGTTTGCAGCGAACAAGGCGGTGGTCAGTGTGGCACTCTGCGCTGGGCATCACTCTGGTGAGGAGGACGTCACTGCGGTCCCTCTGACGCACTAGGACATAGTCGATAAGGTGCCAATGCTTGGAGCGAGGATGCATCCAGGTGGTCTTTCGACTGTCCTTTTGCTGGAAAGTAGTGTTGGTGATGACAAGTTGCTGCTCTGCACAGAGCTCCAACAGTAGGCGACCATTGTCATTGCTGTTCCCAACGCCATGCTTGCCGAGGACTCCTTTCCAGTCTTCAGAGTCTTGGCCCACTCTGGCGTTGAAGTCGCCAAGGATGATGACTTTGTCGTCTGCAGGGGTGCTCTGCAGGAGGCTGCGCAGGTCAGAGTAGAACTTGTCTTTTTCTGCAGGCTCTGCCAGGAGGGTTGGGGAGTACACACTGAGAAGGGTGACGTATTGCTGGTGTCTCAGTGGGAGGCGCATGGACATGATGCGGTCGGAGTGACCCGTTGGTA
>BTPG01000002.1:29715886-29720886 GCA_036245525.1 Semisulcospira habei
AAGGGTGGTGCCAAAATAGCTTGGCGCCTGTGGCGCCAAGCTATTCTGGTACCACCCTCGAACTGAAATGGTTGATAAATCTTCTAATCTGTCATGTAGCCTTCATAATTATGACAGTAAGCAATTTTTTTTTAAAAGCCTCACGATGTAAAGGGTTAAACGTCAAATGAACACAGACACAAAGTGGTCTGAGCAACAACAACAAAAACATGGATGTATGCAAGGAGCATAGATCCTCATGAGCCCCCTGCGACTGTGCTATGTCAATTGCACATAAATAGTATTAAGTATTTCTCTGCAGCCTATACGTTAAAATGAGTGCGCGCTGCATTTTGGTGCACATGGTCCCTTCCGAATAGTACACAAGAGCTCTGTTGGTAACAAGCTTCGTGGCACTGTGGCAATTGTCACAAAACGCTGGTCGACTCACGTCAGCTGAATACGTACATTTTTGTCTGTGAAATCTTTGTTCATTCAACGACCAAAAGCCAACACCGCCCAAGAAACACATGGGACTCAGCAAGAGACATAGAACCTCATGAGCCCCCGCAGTCGCGGGGGCTCATGAGGATCTATGTCTCTTGCAGTAGGATCTTGTTTACTTTTGAATCTCGGGAGTGAAGGGGTTATTATACAGGTCAGTCTCACTATATCGCGGGAGCCATGACGACTGATCGCGTTATTCGCTATCGCGCTATTGTAGTGCTGCATTTATATATTTAAACTTGTGAGAGAAAAAGAAAAACTTGGTTAGTAAAAGGTCCTCGGGCGTACTGGCTTCGGCCATAATATTATAACGGCACAGCGTCCCTGAGCGTTGTAGCAGTTTGTGACATTGTCACGAAACGCGTTGCCACAGAGCTCTCCAACTGTGACCTAAGCTGGCGCAGATGGCACCATCCCCGTAGCAAAACGTCTTCGGCCCCGCGACGACCGGAGTGGGCCCGCGCACAGCCGTGCGCGGGCCCACTGCGGCCGTTGTGGACCCGAGGACCTTCGCTTACTGAGTTGGCAAACGACCGTGATCAGCAATGTTGGTGCAGATATACCGTAACATATGATGACTCGCGTAACACGCAATAACAAAATACCGAAGTACAACAGCTAACCTCCTCAATCTGCAAAGCAAAAAACATAGATCATCATGAGCCCCAACCTATGGGCGTTATACCTCACACCTCCATAACCCATCATTTATTCCAGGGTCGGATATCGGTGGGGGTGGGGGGAGAGGAGGAGAGGGGGTGAACCAGGTTCTGGACCCACCAAACCCCTTACCCCTGGCGTAAAATGCAATAACAAATGCAATGTAATTTCCTTTTTTGTGGAGAGTCTAGACCCCGTCTCCAACCCCCACCCCCACCCCCACCCACCACCACGACGACGACGACCACCACCACCACCACCCCCTCCCCCACTCCCTTGTTGAGTCTGGGATCCTCTCTTAAGAGCGTGTCCCCCACTCGTCCCTGTCCCTTCATCTCTTCTACTTGATTGTTGCGGAGAGATCGTGCCAGCTGTCACAAAAATTGTAAACCAGTCTCTTAGAACAGATGTTGTCCCAACATGTTTCAAAACTGCCATTGTAAACCCTCTTTTAAAGAAGCCCACTCTAGACCTAAATGATCTGGAAAAAAAATACAGACCGGTATCTAACCTTACATTTCTTTCAAAAGTACTAGAGAAAATAGTTTTATCGTATTTATTCGACCATATCAAAAGTAATGACCTCTGGCACGTTTTTCAATCCGCCTAACGCCCCGGTCACAGCACGGAGACGGCGTTGTTTCGTGTCGTGAAAGACCTGCTCACCGCCAGTGATGAAGATAATGTTTCTGTTCTGGCCCTTCTTGATTTGAGCGCTGCTTTTGATACGATAGATCACCAGATTCTCATTCAACTGTTAGACTCTGTTTTTGGCATCAGGAGTACCGCTTTACACTTTTTTGAGTCTTATCTCTTTGGAAGAAAGCAAGTAGTGCCTGTGTTGGGAGTCGAGTCCGATCCCACTGAGCTTGTATACGATGTATACAATGCTCTGTTTTGGGGCCGATCCTTTTCACATTGTATACCCTGCCTTTATCTAGTGTTATCAAATGTCACTGTTTCTCATCATTTTATGCTGATGACACAGAGCTGTATGCCAGTGCCCAACGCAAACATGTTAGTCAGATGTTCCAGTCCTTAGAGTCATGTGTCGCAGACGGTCAGAATTGGACCACACAGAACAAATTGCAAATGTATAGTGCCAAAACTGAGGCCTTAAGATTTTCTTGTCCAACCTCCACTGATCTCCCAGACTCGTTCAGGGTTGGTCAGAACAGTATCCCCTTTTCCGAGTCGGCCCGTAATCTTGGTGTTATCTTTGACAATAGACTGACCATGAGAGAGCATGCCAACAAGGCTTGCCAATGTTCCTTCCTTGAATTGAGAAAGATCCGTTCAATTTGACACCTTTTCGCTACCGAAGCAACTAAAACGCTTGTTACCTCCCTTGTTCTTTTATGCATTTCATTTTTGTAATTCCCTTTTGGCTGGTATTCCTCAGAGTCTTCTTGATAAACTTCAAAGCGTATGAACTGCTCCGCCCAACTAATTTAAAGAGTACTGAAACGTGAGCACATTACATCTTTACTTGTTGTTGACCTGCACTGGCTGTCTGTATCTCAAAGAATTGTGTACAAGGTCTCTGTTATTTGTTACAACGCTATTACCGGTTCTGCTCCCCCATATTTGTCCGCCCTGGATCATATTTACACGCCTTCAAGATCCCTCCGTTCAACATCAGGCACGCGTATTTTCAGGGTTCCTAGGCGAAAGAAGTCTAGCCAGGGCCAGCTTGCCTTTTCTTATTTCAGTCCAGTCACCTGGAACGACCTTCCAGCCTATGTCAAACATGCCCCAACTCCGTCTGCTTTTAAATCACTGCTCAAGACCTATCTGTTTTCTTATGCATTTTCAGTGCGTTAACAATCTTTGGCAGTAACTGTTCTCTTAATGTTGTGTGTGTATGTGTGAGTGTGAGCTTTTGATATGTGTCACTTTAGTTTTTGTAACATTTATTGCAGCGTTTTCTTTCTTGTACTTTTTGTTCTGTGATTTTTTTATCTTGTAAAGCGCTTAGAGCACAATTCATTTGGAAGTTAAGCGATATATAAATGTATATTATTATTATTATTATTATTATTATTATTATTATTATTATTATTATTATTATTATTATTATTATTATTATTATTATTATATGGCTTGACCATGATAGTTCAAGAGTTGGAGGCAGAATAGCTGGGCGCCTATAGGCGCCAAGCTTATCTGCCACCACCCTTGAACTCTCATGGTCGGTCTATCTCCTGAATTGTAATGCAGTCCTCAGACGATAACTCAAAAATGTGGGTATTTCGTACCTCGGGCACAATGAGTTAAAACAAAGCTCTTTTCAACATGGAGAGAGGCCATTCAGATGACAGCCAGGTTTTTGGTGTTTTTTTTTTTTTTGTTTGTTTGTTTTTTCAGGGTGAAATATATAGACACCCTCAAGCAATTAATTGTCGAGGGCCTGTTATTACCCCCACACTGGCTGTCGCCCTCGAGTCGAGGGAGACAACCACAGTGTGATACATCACACCCCTATTATGTTTTCCCTCTGATGTAGAAACCCGCTTGGAATTGAGTTAACCATTAAGCGTACAAAACCTCTTCAAATGAACTCTTGTGACACGCGGTTTACAATCGTTAATTATTGCATGAGAGCATGTGGTGAACGATTGATGGCAAACGATGATGGAGTGATACATTCCATGGAAACAGATGGAGTGATGCATTCGGGGGTAAGGGGGGGAGGTGACGTTTTAACCCATTTCGCAGTGTCAGTCCTATTCACGGCATTCACATCCCCGTGCTTTCCCTCTTTCTGAGAAGGGAGCGTACGACGGCAAGTGTAGGCAGCTTGCCCCTTTTTAGCAGGGGGGAAATTATGCTGTGTAAACGGGGGTAGTAAAGAAATAAAGGGTTACAGTTATAATATCTCTGACCCATTATCACTTTACATTAACATCTGCCGTCACAGCAGTTCATGGTCCAATAATTTGCCTTAACCGCTACCATCTAGGAATGGTGTCGCTGTCTGAAACTACTGTGAACTCCGTCTGTCTAGGGAACACGGAAATAAATGAGACCAGCAAGAGGCGTAGATCTTCATGAGCCACCCGCGTTTGTGATGGTCATGAGGATTTATGTTGTTGCTGTTGTATGTGCTCCGGCATGATGATTAATGATGGATTAATTCAACAAAACTTTTTTTTACAGAGGCTTTGAATTTTGCGTTGTCCCTCAATCGTGAGGAGTGACAGTAAGAGGCACTGATCCGCATGAGCCCCCGCCAGGGCGGGGGCTCATGAGGATCTTTGCCTCTTGCGTCAGTTTTGTTGTTGTTCGCCGCTGCGCACTAGCAGTGAAAGGGTTACTGTCAAATTAGTCCCGTTTACTCGTCTATCATGCATCGAGGTCTACGGCATCACTTTAAAAGCCACGGACAACCAATCACCGCGCTGGATAATTGCACGCCAGTAATTACATGATGGTGTTCGGGATAAGGGGTTGGTATAACACGTGATGTTTACCGGTGTGTATAAAAGCAGCTTGAGTTATGAAGTGAAATGCACACAACATCCTGCTGAAGGCATCAGTCACTCTGCGTTTGTCGAGATATCTCCGAGAAGGTTTGGGTTTTGTTTTTGTTTTTGTGTTATGCTGTTGAATCGTGCGCACTCTGTCCAATTTACAATAAGTATCAATTCAATTTGTTGTCTCTCCGTCTGTTATTTCTTTCTTTCTTTCTTTCTTTCTTTCTTTCTTTCTTTCTTTCTTTCTTTCTTTCTTTCTTTCTTTCTTTCTTTGCGTTTGTTTCTTTGTTCTTTCTATCCTTCGTTGCTTCGTTTCTTTCGTTTATTCATTTGTTTCGTTTGTTCGTTCTTTCCTTTCTTCCTTCCTTTGTTTGTTTG
>BTPG01000002.1:29725886-29750886 GCA_036245525.1 Semisulcospira habei
GTAACTGAAACTCATAAATATCGATAAAGAAAGAATTTTCTGGAATAACTACAATAGGCTTTAAAAATTTGACTGTTCATTTCAGCCCCAAATCCCGATGTTCTTTGTTGATGAGGTCACACACGTCCTGGTACACTTTGTTTAAACCAGCCAGCTCTATCCATTTCTCCAGGTAGCTTCTGATTCTTTCGATGAATAGGCCGGGTGTTTCTCCTTCTCAAGGCTTGCAGTTCCGAAATCTTCGCCTGTAACCCTCTTCAGTGAGGTCGTACTGTCTCAGCAGGGCGGCTTTCAACTGCGTATAATCTTCGGCTTCTTCTCTTGGCAAGAGAGTGTAAAATTCAAGTGCTTTGCCAGTTAGAAGTGCGCTCAGCTTGACAGCCCAAGTCTCTTGTCTCCAATTGTTACTGCTTGCGAAGCGCTCGAATCGCTCCAGATAAGCGTCCATCTTATCTGAATTTTCAACGAAAGGTGGAAGTTTTGGCGCACGGGCTGTTTGCTCTCTGTTGGCTAATGCTGTTGCTTCATTAGCCCTCTGACTCTGTGCCTCTATCTCCATCTGCTTTAGATGAATTTCGTGTTGACGCTGCCTCTCCGCCTCTTTTCTCTCTTCTTCTCGTTGTTTCTCTGCCTCTCTTCGCTGTTTCTCTGCTTCTTCTCGTTGAATTTCGAGCTTCCTGATTTCACGTTCTTTTTTTAGCTCTTTCTTCTCTCTCCAATCTCTCCTTTTCTTCTCTCTCTCTCTCGTCTCTTTTCTTCTTTCTCCTCTCTCTCTCCAGTCTCTCCTTTTCTTCTCTCTCTCGTTTCTTTTCTTCTTCGAGTCTCTTTTCTCTTTCTCTCTCCAGTCTCTCTTTTTCTCTCTCCTTTACAAACTCGAGGAGTTGAGCTCCTTCGAGTCCACATTCCTTTCCAATTTTCAGGAATGTCTCCATTTCCGATGTCGCCATCTCTGCGTTTCACTGCTAGCTGTTTTCTCCTGCTACCCTGTCCACAGAGCCAACTGAAGAAGTCCCGTCGGAGGTGCCAATATGTTACGTGCGTGCGTCTGGTGTATTTATCATACTACGACAACGACTCCACCACGTAACAACAGTTAAAAGGTTAATATACGACCCGCTTCGTGGCTGGCTTTCTTTGCTAAAACTCGCTAATACAAAAGGTTCTCAATGTGGTGTTGCCCCAACTAAGACTCTTCTACACTTCTTTTCACCCGCCTTGAGATGGCATTGGTCGCCTGCTCGACCTCAAACCCTAATAACTTAATGACCTACCCCGCTTTTCGCAATCTCTGTGAGTATTAAAAAGCCAGTCACTGCTCTCGTCAGCAGACCAAACCTGAACACAGAGGTGTGATTTAGTTATCACATGCATCTTTATGTTCAAAGGATTATCTGTGGATTTATTTGTTGAGCGCAGGTTGTTTGACGGTATTTTCCTTGTAAGTTGGTCGGTTCATTGCGTTTTCTCGTGGAGTAATTTAGCGCAGTTTGAGAGGTTTACCAGTGCTAGGTTATTGTACGTCACCAACTTTGATGATATTCCCTTCGTTTATGTTAGGCTCATTGCGTTTTCGGAGCAGTGTTTTCATAGCGGCATTTTGGGTTGTACGTCACCAATACGTTTGGTGCGATTTCAGTTTGTAGTTGGATTCCTCTATCCACGGCACTCTGGTTTATTTCCAGTGCACAGTTTGTGGCGGGGCTGTAGGTCTTACTACGACATTCTCGTCTGCAGTTCCAGTCAATTACACATATGGTTGTTTTTTTTTTTTAAACAACGTTACACTGCAAACAAGTTATCGCAAAGAAAAATCAAACATGTAGGCCAGCGCTTGTTCAATGTATCGTAAACTAGCATTCATTTGATGATGCCGTCCAGATAACAGTAACAATAACAAGCGATCGTTGATACCACTCAACGGACCAAATACCGTAAAGCTACGATTTCATCCGATACGAATATGACCCGAACACGCTACGGTGATGCAATTTTCCTTTTTTTAAAATTGCGTCATTTGCGTTCGAAGTCGTACGCGAATAACTTTCCGCATCGGGCATATGGAAACACACAAACATGCAAAGGACTTGCACGAACGTTTTTGTTTCGGACCCGCTTCGGATTCGGATCAAATTCTTATCGGATTCGTGTTTATGGAACCGTAGCTTAACAGTGACACAAATGGTGGTTAACTCATTCGCGACGTGCGCCTCCGGATACGCGGCTTTAAGCCGCGTATCCGGTGGCGACGCGTCTCGAATGAGTTAATATATACAATTTTACTGCAAACAAGTTATCGCACCGAATAATCAAATATGCAGGCCAGTGCTGCTTGTCAATGTATCACAAACTAGCACTCATTTGATGATAGAGTTCAAGCAGCTGTAACGAATGATCGTTGATAATAATACAAGACCTTATCGGACAAAATATCAACCCACACCTCATGTACTATCCTGCTGTAATTTTCCCAATCACAGACAGACTAGGAAACATATGGTGAAAATTCAAATGTGGTGAAAGTGATTGGGTGATACAATCAAAACAACACTAACCAGTCAGCGTGGACCCTTCGGATAGTTTAAATTATCAAACCAAATATCAAATATGTATGTCAGATGTATAATTCGTCTGGTATGTGGCAATAGATAGTATGTCTATTTTTTTTTTTTTTTTTTTTTTAGAAAAGTGAGATTTTCATTGAGTAACAATGAAAATTTCGCTTTTATCAAAAAATATGTATACTGACTTTTCCCAGATATCCATATAACAGGCTTCTGAGAAAGATTTTGTATATTCGCGTCGTTTATCGTGAGCTGTTAGACACTACCCTCGAGCGTTCACGAATTGAGACAATTTCTCACAAAGCTTGTTGAGAAGCCCAAAAGCAGCCCTGGCGTGCTTTGTCACAATTTGTTACAGCTAGATCTAGTGGCGTCTACAAGAGATTTATAACAATTGTCACAAGACACGTGGCGGTTGCAATGAGTGTCCATGCGTTTGTGACAGCTGTCACATCGTCGCAAAGCTCGTAACGATAATGAGGGTAAGGTTACGCCGAAAGACTCCCAGTAACAAAAGAGAGCGAACTAAGTCACGACGGATAACCAGTATGTGCCAGAAAGATGGAGAACGCTCCAAACATCTCCAAGAGGCATAGATCCTACAACGAACTAGAGCAACATATCGCGGAAGGTACCATAAGCATGGACAACACTCCAAACATCTCCAAGAGGCATAGATCTTCATGAGCCCGGAGGGCTCATGAGGATCTATGCCTCTTGGAGATGTTTGGAGTGTTGTCAATCGCCGTGACTTTGATACGCGATCTCGTTCGTTGTTCGGAGTCGAATAAAGGTATCCAAACACAACATGGACGCAAGTGCACACAGATGGACCAGCAACAGAAGCTGTGAAGAACGGAGGAGCCGCGGTGTACATACGCTACCCAGATGGACAGGAAATCTCCATGCATCTACCAACAGGCAAGCACTGCACGGACTATGCTGCTGAGGTGGAGGCCCTGACTCAGGCTGTAGATATCATCAGCAGTGGAGCAAAGATCCCCAGGCAGGTAGTGGTCCTGATTGATGCCCTGTCAGCACTCGAGGCCTTGAACAACGGCAGAGTGGACAGGTTGGCCAGAGGCATTACATTAGGCCAGTGAGAGCAGAAAGGAAGTACTGGAGTGGATTCCATCCCACTTTGTTTTCATCCCTAAGTCACAGGACCAATCCCATTAGCGCAAACTGTACCACATGACCGAGCTACAAAAACCCTTGTTGCAACAAATGGCGGACTTCTTGTAGCCCTCTTTGTGGCGCATCTTGGATGCGAGTTTTGTTCTATAAAAGATCACCAACACGTTCGAAAGTAAAAAGTTACTTAGTGTTGTTCGAAACAACAAGCACACTACTGGATTGATTGTACATTGCTTAACGTCCCGACAGCAAATACTACTGGAGATGGCAACATCATGAAATATTTTAAATTACGTCATAAGTCTATTATGTATAAATGTATATTCCTTTGACGTCAGTCGTGACTGGCGCAACCCAGGGCGGAAGATTTTTTCTTGATTTCTTTTACGAAAATTGTGGAGGAATGAAAACAAATACGTTATTGATAGCAGGGGTTTGCTGCACTGACCCCTGTAGGCCTTCGGGAGGTCAAAAGAACCATTGTACCCCTCAGGCCTTCGACCAATAAACGTATAGTGTCATCCAGGACAATGAACCTGCAGACAGCCTTGCCAAACTTGGAGCAGCACAGGAGCAGGAAGACAACCCTACGTCCTACCAAGAAATGAAGACCATAATCAAGAGCAGGTGCCAAACAAACGCACCCCACGACAAGAACAGGTCGTCATCTTTAGACTCAGAACAGGATATAACCGACTCAAGCAACACATGCACAGGAAATTCAGGCGAGCTTGAAACCGCTATATGTGCCCTTATTGAGACGCAGGGCAGTCCAGCCAACACGTCCTAGAGGACTGCAGGCCACACCAGCAGTTCAGAGACAGGTTGTGGCCAACCCCAGAGACAACAGAGACCAAACTGTACGAGATCAGGGAAGACCTACAGCGAACGGCAGCGCAGCATCCATCGCCGAGGCTGGTCTTCATGTGTAGTGAACAGATGGCGAACGCGAAGAAGGAGAAGAAAGTTGCTGGGAGTTTCTCGTTTCGAACGAAGCCTGGCTACTCTGTAGTTTTCGTTCCTCGACCCTTTCTCTTCGCTTTAAATTGCCGTATTCACTTTTAATCATAAGGATCAATCTAACCTTTTCAGCGCCAACACTCTACAGCAGGAGATTGACTGACCATGATAATTCAAGGGTAGTGCCAGATTAGCTTGGCGCCTTCAGGCGCCAAGCTAATCTGGCACTACCCTTGAATTATCATGGTCAGTCCACCTCCTGCAAGTGGTACATAGTAGTTAAGTAACACTTCCAAAATTCGGGAAATGCGCCCATTTCGCTAAAAGGGCTAAAATGATTTTTTTTTTAAATAACTAACGCACGCACTATGTGACTGTTTCAGGTTGTTGCTGGGCGGAAGCTGTATCTCACACTTCATATCACTGGAGGTGCTGTGGTAAGCTGCGTTCCTGCCCCCTCCCCCCCCCCCCCCCTTCACTTCAAGGAAAATAGTGTCGGTGTAACTAGCCAGCCTCGTTCCTGACATGTCAGATACGAGGTTGGCCGGTTACACTGACGATTTGTCTACTAACGAGCAAAAAGAAACGTGACATTTTGGGGAATCATCAGAAAGACTTTTGTGGACAATGGAGACCATTTTGTCAAAACACAAAAATACGAATGCATGCTTACCCAATGCGCAAAAGGACATCGGGGCGACATTGGGCCGACCTTGGCTCGATGGCCTTTTGCGCATTGGGTACGTACTTTTAAACGGTGATAATGAATGTTATGAGAGCTTGGGCGGGGTAGGCATTGTGTCTAGTGACGAGCTGGGACCCTAGGAAATATAAAGAAGTCATTCCGAAAGCCTTTATGTGGATTTGAAATCTCACAACGCCCTTCATTGCTTTCACTTTAATCTCATTGGTTTCTCTCTGGCAATATGTAAAAATCCAAACAGTTTTGCAAGTTGTTTGGTAAGGTTGTTTGATAGGGTGCCTTCCATGTATCACGCGTGGGTTGTGCAACTGAACAATGAAAGCGAGGATTTTGTAGTCGTCGTTGTTGCGACTGGCTCGGTGTAAACGTGACCTCTCCATTTACCCCTCCACAGGACGAGTATTGTGACATAGAAGTGGTGTTCGCTAGCTGGTACCAAGTGAATGACCCCAGAGGCAAACGTCTGGAGGTTGTCAATGGACCTGACTGCACTACTCAGAGCCCAATGCCAGGTTTTATTTTTTTTTCTCTCATACACATACAGGTCGTTTGACTTCGGTTTGAATAAACAACCAGGTAGATCCCCCGACCAATTCCTTATGGCACCCACGGGTGCCATAAGGAAGGGGTCGGGGAATGTAACTCTTTGTTTGTTTCTTTGTTTGTTTGTTTGTTTGTTTGTTTGTTTTTTGTATGTTTGTTTGGGGGGTTTTGTTTGTTTGTTTGAGTTTTTTGTTTGTTTGTTTGTTTGTTTGTTTGTTTGTTTGTTTGTTTGTTTGTTTGTTTGTTTGTTTGTTTGTGTTTTGTTTGCGTTTTGTTTGTGTTTTGTTTGTGTTTTGTTTTGTTTTGTTTTGGGTTTTTTTTCGTTTGTTTATTGTTGTTGTTTTTTGTTGTTTTGTTTTGTTGTTGTTGTTTTTGTGGGGTTTTTTGTTTGTTTTTTGTTTGTTTGGTTTTTTTGTGTTTTTTGTTGTTGGTTTTTTTGGGGGGTTTTTGTTGTTTGTTTGTTTTTTTTTTTGGGGGGGAGGAAGGGGGGGTTCAGCGCTGAACGATTTTCCTTAGTATCGGTCGTTTGACTTCGGAGCACGCAACGTTCTTCGCAAATATCTTCGCAAAGAACCACTTACCAGTCTTAGAAAACATATCATTCAGTGCCAGTTGACCTAATACGATTTACTCTCAAGAAACTCAAACAATGTGTCAGTTTTGCTGTACGAGCGTAAAAAAAAAAAAAAATAAAAAAATTTTTAAAATTTTTAAAATCCGACCTTTTTCATAAAACGACTGATTTTACATCCCTAAATGTGCCCCAGATATATGCAAGCCCAGTATAAGAAGTATCCGTTTTCACGGTAATGAGAAAGTTGTGAAACCTCAAACATCGCAGGCATACAGGAAGTCTGCTTGCTTCACCTGTATATTGAAATCGGGCTGGTTCCCGCAATTGCTCTATTAGGGTATTGGAAATTGCTTGCTCTTTCATTTTTACCAAATATGTGCGACTGTACAGCCAAAGCAACAAATCATAGGAGTTACGTAAAGATAGCCCATGTTACGTCAATTAGTGCATAGTGATATTGTTCTTAAAGTACCATTACGCATAAATGTGAAGACACTTTTCAGGACCATTTGTGTTTGTTATGGTTTGTCGAACCACCTAATGAACTCTCTCAGCAGTTGGGAAACGCAGCAAAAGCACACGCGTAATCGCTGCACTTATTTATTCTGCCCAGCCGTTAGCATGTCGATCTATTTTTAGCTGTTTCTCGTACTGATAGCGTTGCATTTATATAACGGAGTAGAATCGTTGTCAAATTACTTGATATCAAAACGACGTGTGCTGAACTGGATTGTCCTGTGTCTAAATGAACCATAGCTTGCCCTGTGTGTAGCGTTTCGTAAACATCTATCACCGAAGTGTACCTTTGCACAGTTACGGCAGTAGTGGGCCTTTAAAGTGGTACAGGAAAAGCGGGTTTCTTTGCGGATATATTTTTTGGGGAGAAAACAAAACGTTGTGTGCTCCGATATATACTAAGGAAAATTGGAAGGGATCAGGGGATCTAACTGGTTGTTTATTCAGCGCGGAGTGATTCCCCTTGGGAATCTGCACATTATCTACCAGCGCTGCTATTTGGTTGAAAAAGCCAGTATGCTCATTTTTGAGAATACGTGATTTCATTAATATTATTGCTATTACTATTATCATCATCATCGTCGTCGTTGTTGTTGTTGTTGTTGATGTTCTTGTTGTTGTTGTTGTCGTCGTCATCATCATCATAATCGTCGTCGTCGTTGTTATTATTATTATTATTATTATTATTATTATTAATCCTGCAGTATACATGCCAGGGGGAGAGTACCCGGTCGATGTGATTGACGAAGAAATTCTAGCGGCCCTTGACTTCGCCGTGGACTCTTACAACGGCCGCTCCAACAGCGCCAGCATCTTCAAACCCAGCGTCAGCGCTGAGAAGATTGAAATCACTAAACAGGTCTGTAGTGGTACTGTTTGCAGGAATGCTTATCACGCGGACTCCGTACAGGGAGTGCACCACAAGCACGCTTCGATTCAGAAGAGATACTCGGGGCGTGTGTACCGCAAGGCACTTTTGTGTAACCTTTTCATCCTGATACATCCATTGCTGGAAATAAATTTGACTGATAGTTCAAGGGTGGTGCCAGAATAGCTTGGCGCCTGAGGCGCCAAGCTATTCTGGCATCACCCTTGAACTAAAACAGTTGATCTATCCCATAATCCGCAATGTAACCTTCATAGGACAAAAAGCAACATTTTACAAAATCAGCCTCAAGATGCAATGGTTTAACTCAGATTATCTCATTTGAATAGAAGTGTCCGAGCGGCTCCGTCTGAGGATTACTCCACCAAAAGGGTGCTTGGTTCAGATGCATTGAGTGAGCTTTGTCCTGCGCCAGGCACTAAGCAAGGTGCTCCGCTAGTGAGCTTTGTCCCGTGCCAGCCGCTAAGCAAGGTGCTCCGCTAGTGAGCTGTGTCCCGCGCCAGCCACTAAGCAAGGTGCTCCGCTAGTGAGCTTTGTCCCGTGCCAGCCGCTATGCAAGGTGCTCCGCTAGTGAGCTTTGTCCCGTGCCAGCCGCTAAGCAAAGTGCTCCGCTAGTGAGCTGTTTCCCGCGCCAGCCACTAAGCAAGGTGCTCCGCTAGTGAGCTTTGTCCCGTGCCAGCCGCTAAGCAAGGTGCTCCGCTAGTGAGCTTTGTCCCGTGCCAGCCGCTAAGCAAGGTGCTCCGCTAGTGAGCTTTGTCCCGTGCCAGCCGCTAAGCAAGGTGCTCCGCTAGTGAGCTTTGTCCCGTGCCAGCCACTAGGCAAAGTGCTCCGCTAGTGAGCTTTGTCCCGTGTCAGCCGCTAAGCAAAGTGCTCCGCTAGTGAGCTTTGTCCCGTGCCAGCCGCAAAGCAAGGTGCTCCGCTAGTGAGCTGTGTCCCGCGCCAGCCGCTAAGCAAAGTGCTCCGCTAGTGAGCTTTGTCCCGTGCCAGCCGCTATGCAAGGTGCTCCGCTAATGAGCTTTGTCCCGTGCCAGCCGCTATGCAAGGTGCTCCGCTAGTGAGCTTTGTCCCGTGCCAGCCGCTAAGCAAAGTGCTCCGCTAGTGAGCTTTGTCCCGTGCCAGCCGCTAAGCAAAGTGCTCCGCTAGTGAGCTTTGTCCCGTGCCAGCCGCTAAGCAAAGTGCTCCGTTAGTGAGCTGTGTCCCGCGCCAGCCGCTATGCAAGGTGCTCCGCTAGTGTGCTTAGTCCCGTGCCAGCCGCTATGCAAGGTGCTCCGCTAGTGAGCTTAGTCCCGTGCCAGCCGCTATGCAAAGTGCTCCGCTAGTGAGCTTAGTCCCGTGCCAGCCGCTATGCAAGGTGCTCCGCTAGTGAGCTTTGTCCCGCGCCAGCCGCTAAGCAAGGTGCTCCGCTAGTGAGCTTTGTCCCGTGCCAGCCGCTAAGCAAGGTGCTCCGCTAGTGAGCTTTGTCCCGTGCCAGCCGCTAAGCAAAGTGCTCCGCTAGTGAGCTTTGTCCCGTGCCAGCCACTAAGCAAAGTGCTCCGCTAGTGAGCTGTGTCCCGCGCCAGCCGCTAAGCAAAGTGCTCCGCTAGTGAGCTGTGTCCCGTGCCAGCCACAAAGCAAGGTGCTCCGCTATGAGCACCTTGCTTAGTGGCTGGCACGGGAATAAGCTCACTCATGCAACCGGCCCCTGGTGTTTACAATACCGGTGGCTAGGTGCGTGAGAGGGTTAACACCAACTGGTAAATGACGGAATGGGTTAATGCGGCCGAACTGATGGATGTGAACAGTTGAGTGGATTACTGAACAGGTTTAGAAACGATTGGTAGATTGCATATGAGACTTTGGCCTATTTGTGAGTTAAATAACAGGCTGGCAACGATTGGTGGATTACTGATCACGTTTGTGGACCGGTGGATTTGAACAGTTGAGTGCCGACTGGTGAATTACTAAACAGGTTAGCACCGATTGGTAGATTACTCATGATTTAGGTGCCGGTTTGCGGACTACATAACGCGTTTAAAACGATTGGCGGATTACGTGGTGCTTTAGGTAACAGGTTAGCAGCGAGTGGTGGATTACTGGAAAGGTTTGCTCCGATCGGTAGATTACTTATGATGTTTGCGCGGATTACATAACAGCTTAGAAACTATTGGTGGATAACTTGTGAGACTTTGGCCAATTAGTGTGTTAAATAACAGTTTGGCAACGATTGGTGGATTACTGAACACATTTGCACCGATTGGGGGATTACTGTAACGATGAGTTTAGGGGCTGGTTTGTACTGAATGGCGGATTACTGAAGCGGTTCGTACGGATTGGTGGATAACGAGATTCGTCATTTCTTGTAGATACGATGTTATCCGTTATCACATTCTGCAGATACAAGTTTAATTTGACAAAAGTTATGAAGACAAAATGAAATTCATTCTGTATATCACGCCCCCTAAGCTCTGCTTCAGACACGCACATTTTCCACACCCCCAGACCTAAAAAAAAAAAAAAGACTCAGGGCCATCGTTCGTTTTCATATTTTGGCCCTGTGTACAAGGAATTCCCTCCCACCTGACACACACTATCACATTCTATTTTTAAATCAAAATTTAAAACTTTTTTTTTCTCCCTGGCTTATATCTAAGGACATTTTACACTTGTTCTATATGTTCTATTATTACTCTGTGTGTGTGCGTGCGTGCGTGCGTGAGTTCGTGCTTGCGTGTGTGTGTGTGTGTGTGTGTGTGTGTGTGTGTGTGTGTGTGTGTGTGTGTGTGTGTGTGTGTGTGCGTGCGTGCGTGCGTGAGTTCGTGCTTGCGTGTGTGTGTGTGTCTGTGTGTGTGTGTGTGTGTGTGTGTGTGTGTGTGTGTCTGTGTGTGTGTGTGTGTGTGTGTGTGTGTGTGTGTGTGTAGCATTAACCCAATGCGCAAAAAGCCAACGGCGGTCGACGTCGGCCCGATGACCTTTGCGCACTGGGAAATTGTTTTTAGTTGTCATTTTGGTCATTTTGTTTTTCTGTATATATGTGTGAGTATTTTTTAGTGTAACCTGTAAAGCGCCAACAGCACCTAATGGTGATTCGGCGCTATATAAACTGACATTATTATTATTATTATTATTATTATCATCATCATCGTCGTCATCATCATCATCATTATTATTATTATTATTATTATTATTATTATTATTATTATTATTATATCGTGTTCTGCAAATAAATACAACTACATTTGTACCACTTTCTCATTTAGACTGTGGCCGGTTACATATATCGCTTCAAGAACCTGCCTCTGACAGAGACTGAATGTGTGAAGATGCAAGGCAGTACCATTGACCTCGAGCAGTGTGACGAGAAAGACAATGGACGGGTGAGTATGCAGTGAACAAGGCGTGAGAGATAGATGGATCGTGACAGTTTGGGAGGGTGTGCGCTCTCTCTGAGTTACAAGTGTTTTCTGGCAGCTAATCTGGCACTACCCTTCAATGATCATGGTCGATCCATCTCCTGCAACTGATTCATAGCCGACAGTGACACATTATGCGCGCTACAAAATGATTGTATTTCTTTTTGGTTTGCTTTTTTTTTACGTACATAAACATGTTTCCTGTTGGCTGGTGTGTTTTATACAGTGTACACAACGATGATTCCTATTGGCTGATTTGTTTTCAGGATGTGACGTGCAACATCGCGGTGCTGTGGGTTTCATGGAAGACTCCTCAGTACACAATTCACAACATGATATGCAGAAAACCGAGGCTGGCTCAGAGAGACGAGGACGAGGATGAATCGTAGGAAACCAGATCTTTTAACCCATTTAGCCTCAGGATCCCTACAGCATGGACCATGATAATTCAAGGTTAGTGCCAGATTGGCTTGGCGCCTTCAGGCGCCAAGCCAATCTGGCGCTAATTTTCAATTATCGTGGTCAGTCCGTCTCCAGTCGGATACATAGTCGTTGAGTAACACCTCCATTTTTTTTTTAATGCGACTGTAGGGTTAATGGGTTAAAACCCGGCTCCCTGAAAGACGCAGGTAATAGTTCAAGATTGTGAAGGCCCACTACCGCCGTAACTGTTCAAAAATACACTTCTGGTAAAAGATGGTTACGAAACGCTACACACAGGTCTAGCTATGGTTCATTTGGACACAGGACAATCCAGTTCAGCACACGTCGTCTTAATATCAAGTAACCTGACAATGACTTCCCTCGGTTCTATAAATACAACGCTATTGGTGCGAAAAACAGCTTTTAAAAAATAGATTGGCACGCTAACTCAGAACGGCAGCGCAGAATCAATTAGTGCGATTACGCGTGGTGTGCTTTGGCTGCGTGTCCAAACTGCCGTCAAAGTTGTGTCGACAAGGCATACCAAAACAAAAATGGTTCTGAAACCTGTCTTCAGATTTAGGAGTTATGGTACTTTAAAATATTTGATGATCCCATACAGACAAATTTCAATGTCCTTTTCAGTAAAACATGCGTTAACTCATCGAAGACGTGCCGCATGCAGATATGCCGCGTATCCGACGACAGTGCGTGTCGAATGAGTTAACCCTTTGGCTGTCGGTAGCGGTTTTCGTCGTGGTGATTCCGACAGGAATCACCACGACGAAAACAGCTACCGACAGCCAAAGGGTGAAATTAGGGCGTATATATTAACACATAATAACCACACCTAAATTACACATAATAAATGTCTTATTTGTACGTGTTAGTTGTGTGGTAATATTTATCCACTGATTCTGTATCTTTTTTTGTTTATGCTCCGGTTGGTTGCCAAAAGAATATACCCTTTGAGACAATAATCAATTCTGAGAAGCATAGAACTGAACAAAGCTAATTTCAAAAAGTTGTCTCTAATGTCTACAATGTGGAGTGCCGTTTTTGTTTTGTTGTTTTTGTTGTGTTTTTTTTTTTTACCTTTGTGATTTTCGTGTGTCGCAAAAAAGAAGGGGGCAAGACATCCAACTGTTTGTTTGTCCATAATGGAGTTATTCCCCGTAGTACGTGTACTGTCTTCTGCAATAAAATTATTCTAGAAATGTGTCTGTCTGTGTTTGTGTACGTGTGTGTGCGCGTGCTTGGGTGTGTGTGTGTGTGTGTGCGTGCGTGCGTGCGTGCGGCCTGCGTGTGTGTGTGTGTGTGTGTATGTGTGTGTGTGTGTGCATGCGTGTGTGTGATGTCTGTGAATGTGTGTATGTGTGTGAACGTGCGTGTGCGCATGCGTACCTGCGTGGCTAAGGAAAACGAACCAACCCAATGCGCAAAAGGCCGTTGGGCCGATGTCGGACGCCGGTGGCCCGCATACGACGACGGCCCTATGGCCTTTGCGCACAGGGAAGTGGGTAGGAAAACACTAATAAGGAAAGTTCGTCTATGCACAAAAAATGACTGGTAAGAGCACGGGGAGTGTGTGTGTGAGTGCGTGTGGGGAGGGGGGTGGGGGATTGGGGGGGGGGCGGATCCTAAGCGGCCAAGAGACAGAGAGTGGTAACTGCCGAACCCCCCCCCCCCCCTCGAAAGGGGCGTATCGTACATTCATTCACACACATACAAACACACACAAACGCCACGCGCGTGCATGCAAGCGCGCACGCACACACGAACACACACACACACACACACACACACACACACACACACACACACACACTACAGTGTTCAACGTACATCATCAAGCAGGGATAGCTCAGATGACAAAAATACAAATAAAACAACATTTATTTACACTCATTTCAGTGACACTTGTATGTACAACAGCAATGAACTTACATCAAACAAATTTCGCGCGTCAATACCACCACCCACCCCCTTCACCCCCCACCCCCCCCCCCCCCCCACACACACACACACACACGCACGCACACCCTAATCTCCCCCCCCCAACCCCACCCCCACCCACCCAGCCCCCATTCCTGCCCCTCCCGGCCCACACCCTCGCGCAAACAGCCACGGGTACCTCTTCTTGTCGGTGCCTCTCGACTGCTGCCCAATTCTCCTGACTCAATGCCGCGCATTTGTGACGTACCTATTCCGTTTTCTGATTCTGTTCGCAATCTTGGCGTTTTTCTTGATAAAGATCTTCAAATGAAGGAGCATGTAAATCATGTCTGCAAACTTGCTTTTCTGGAATTAAGACGTATCAGTTCTATCCGTCATTACCTCACTACTGAAGCTACGACCAAGAAACTGGTCGTCTCTTTAGTCTTGTCCCGCATTGCCGGATTACTGCAATGCCCTCTTAGCTGGCCTCCCTCAGTTTCTCATTCAGAAATTGCAGCGAGTTCAGAATTGTGCTGCACGTCTCATCGTCCGCGCCTCACAGCGTCAGCCCATCACTCCTATTCTGAGACAACTTCATTGGCTGCCACTCAAACAACGAGTCTCGTACAAAATCGCCTGTCTGTGCTACAAAGCTATTAACTACTCTACCCCTGCCTATCTCGCTGATCTTCTTCAACTATACACTCCCTCCCGCTCCCTCCGTTCAAGTAGTGACACGCGCCTTCTCAGAGTCCCGCTCTTCAAATACAAAACCAGAGGTGACCGTTGTTTTGCGCACGTTGGACCTGTTCTCTGGAACTCACTACCTATAGACATTAGACATTCTTCCTCATTCACTGCCTTTAAATCTGCCCTAAAGACCCACCTGTTCGATACCCCAATGTAGCTCAGTTCTTTGTCATTATGTACCTGTGTGTGTGCGCGCAAGTGTATTGCAGAATCCGTTGTTTCTCTTGTTTTATGACCCTCTCCACTCCCACTCTTTATTTGTAAAGCGCTTAGAGCTTATTTAAGGATAAGCGCTATATAAGTAGCCATTATTATTATTATTATTACCGTAAACCGTAAACAGTGTCCGTTTGGTATTGTAATCAATACACGCTGACCGACATTCGCGTGAGAAACACAGATGTAAATGGGCCACTATTAGGCTTGAAAAACAAAAGACAAACAAGAGACATAAATCCTCATGAGCCCCCGCGACTGCGGGGGCTCATGAGGGTTTATGTCTCTTGCAGATGGGTAGTTTTCGCCTTGTCCCAGCAGTTAAGGACATAACGACCAACTGGAAACAAGAAGAAGACGATTAGGTTGAATTATGACCAAGAAGATTCCGTTTCAAATTGTAAACAAATGCACGTACACAAAAACTTCTCTTTTGCTACACTATATGTAATCCAGACCAAAAAGGTGACTGCCAAGCGTGTAAAATGCAGAGAAGAACCCAAGTGAGAAAGAAACACGCTTAGAGATGGCAGTTACAATACAATTTATAAAAATGCAGATAAAAGCCCTCTTCAATATTTTTGTTTGTTTGTTTGTTTGTTTTTGCCACACACTTTTCTGCCTTTGAGCGAAAAAGCTGTATCACACACGTGTGATACAGCTTGGCTGTATCACACGTGCGTGATACAGCCCTGTTGCGTGAACGGACACGTGTGCACACAATTGTCTTGTAGAAAATCTGGTCAAGAAAAAGGTTTGGGCATACACGATATTGAAACGACCTACAGCTCACGCGCAATGACGCCATTTAATAGTGACGACTGGCACTCTGGCGTCATGCATTGCGCTATTACGTCGTCATGTAAAAACATTTGTCTGACATCCAAAATATCCACGTCACATTACAAAGTAAAGGACGGCATGTTCTTTGCCAAAGACACAATGGTGGCTGTGTTGTGGTTAGGCTTGTGCAGAAAACCAACTCACATCGGATTCATGCTCAACAAAAGGTGAATAAGAAACTCGCTTTCGCTCTTAGGATAAGGTTTTAACTTGAAACCATTCGAGTGAGATTCTCAGTATCACCTAAACACTGATGTAAGAATCTATATGTAACTGTCACGCTTGCACGAGCACACTCGCACTCGGCACACTTACATTTCTAGCGCGCGATCACATTCTCTCTGTCTCTCTTTTATTCCGCGTCATTTGTATGTGACTCTTCTCTTTTTTTACGCACTTGTGTTCTTCATCTTTTGTTTTACGTCACACCTTCAGTTGCCATATTCCTTCTTCACTGACAAGATATGTAGCGACTGATCTGTATACTTGTTTGTTTGTCCATTTTGAAAAAGGATATTTCAGTACCCGAAATAGTAATAAATTGTGTCGTAACTGCCTTTTTTAAGCGTGTTTCTTTCTACGTTGGGTCATTCTCAGCACAATATGGGACGAGAAACTGTTGATTCTCTGAAAGAGATGTCCCTTATATTACATATCACCAGCAACAGCTGTACACCACTTGTGATTTTGAAAATGTGAATGAATGTGGAAAACCATCTCATCCCAATATTCGTTCTCTGTATAAGTACAAATGTCAAGTACATAATACTCTGACGTGCTTTTCTGTCTTCATCGGGAACAAAAAGCCAGTGTAGATTTTTGTAAAGGTTAGCGGGAGAGGGGGGAGGAGGAGGGACAGCCCTGAGATAAGCAAGATGTCCAATGCATTACAATGGGGGGTGGGGGGTGGGGGGGAAACTTGCTTTACTCTAAAAGATATCAGATTTCAGCTCATCATACGACAAAGACAAAGGGATGTAATAATGCCGCCTTTGATTCTGAAACAAAACTTACTAGCAAGAGCACATTTACTTACCTTTACTTGTCTTCTGCAGTCTCCTGTGTTCTCATAATTATGGAGGGGACAAAACTCCTGTCACTTGAGGACTTGAGTGGACTGAGTCAGTTGTATGAGTGAGCTTAGTCCTGCGCCAGCCACTAAGCATGGTGCTGCGCTATAGCGGAGCACCTTGCTTACTGGCTGGCGCAGGACTAATAAGCTCACTCATGCAACTGGTCCAAGTTACCGTGTACACTGAGCCTGAATAGATGCCACACATTGATTATGATCCACACTACTGGGTTTCCTCCCTCAATTCGGCGTTAAGCGCCGATCTGCTCCACGGCAGGCTTGGCGGTCGGACTGCTAAAATTCGCCTGTACAACAGGTTATCAATGTTGTCTTGCCTCAACTAAGACTTCTTTTCACAACCACCATGTGCCGGAGTAGACACTGACAGTACCAGAGGTTTTCCACTGCCATTTGAGCGTAACGAAACTCTCATACGTACAAATGAGAAAAAGAGCAAAAAAGGTCTTTCATTTTTTGGCGTCATTCAAACTTCACCTTTTAACTCTTTCTACCCCAGACACACCGCAGCAAGATAAGGATCAACCATGATAGTTCAAGGGTGATGCCTGAATAGCTTGGCGCCTATGGGCGCCAAGTTCTGGCATCACCCTTGAACTATCATGGTCGATCTATGTCCTGCACTAGAGTGCAGTCTTAAGAGAACAACGGTAAAATTTGGGGATTTCGTTGTTGGGGTAGAATGAGTTAACTAATTGCACCCCAAGACCGAAATCCTCAAATTTTGCCGTTGTCTTCTGAAGACTGCTTTGCAGTGCAGCGGGACACAGATCGACCATGATAGTTCAAGGGTGATGCCAGAATAGCTTGGCGCTCATAGACGCCAAACTATTCTGGTAACACCCTTGAACTATCATGGTCGATCCATATCTTGCTGTGGTGTGTCTGGGGTTGATTGAGTGAAGTTAGCCCCGCTTTTTGGCCAATATTATTATAAGACATTCTAAAAACATTTGTAAAGAGATATGGAAACTAGTACCCCATTACTGTCTGGTGTAGGGCGCTTTATGCTACGCAAAGTTTGACTAGAGTATGCCAGGCAAAAAAAAGCTCAAACTAAGCAGGCGACTATAGAGAATCCTCTTCCGTCAGACCTCCTTGTTTTAATAATTGCCGCGGTTGCCTGCTCAGCCTGACTGTTGGCGAATGACACACTGGTTGCTTCCCTCGATTCGCTACGCTTCGCGTAGCGAATCGAGGGAAGCAACCAGTGTGGTATGAGTCTCTCGGTCATATTGTCACAAAGTGTTCCCTCTCTCTTCTGACAAGTTTTAAATGCACTTCCGCAGTCGGCGTAAGAAAGGGGCGGAGGGCGACGGGGAGGGGGTTGTGTGTGAGCTCTGTCGTCTGAAACTCGAAATTCTGCATCAGCCGAACCAGCGCCATTTTGACTTGCATCAAACCCAGGCGTTTGGCTAAGCACATGCGCGGGCCGCTTCCGAACGGAAACCACGAGTACGCATGTCTCTTGTCTCTTTCCTCTTTTGAAAATCTGTGACAGGGAAGAGCAGAAAAGGCGTTTTTAGTAGAGAAAAATCTTAGTCGACGGACCTTTGGGTGACCTTTGGTCCGTCGCTTAATCAATCAGTCAGTCGATCCATCGAACGATCAACCAACCAACCAACCAACCAAGCAATCAAACAGTCAATGAATCAATCAATCAATCGATCGATCGATCTGTTAGTCAATCGATCAAATCAATCAAACAACCAATCAATCAATCAATCAGTCAGTCAATCGATTAAAAATTTTAAAAATCAAACACTATTCACAACTATTCGTCCAAAAACCATTGCGGGTTGCACATAGTTCATTGTAAGCACATGGACCCTATTACATTTCACGTTTCCAAATAAACACATGACAGAATTTCTACATATTATTAGAAACAGCCAAAAACAATACTTTTTCTACAAGCAGACAAAGGTATAATCACAAATTCATAGACACTATAAATTGCCACAGTCATATTAAAACACCCGATAGATAATAACAGTAACTGGGTCTCTGGTGGTACGCATACCTTCAGAACAGAAAAAAAAATTCTCACCAAACTATGGGCTCTTATATGTCAAAACCAGTAAGCAAAAGATCCTGGGGTCGACGCCGGCCGCCGCTGGCCCGAACACGGCCGTGCGCGGGCCAGCGTCGGCCTGAGAATCTTTTGCTCACTGTAATGTACCTTTCTGGTCTGAAGGCTTTTGGATCTGGATAGGTTTCGGGGTCCACGTATTGTGTGCTGCCGAGGAGACGGAGTACCGTCCCTTTCCGGAACTGGATACCGGAAACGACGCAGTCTTCCGAGCATGTTCTCGCCAAGCTGAAACAGAAGCAAGTAAGTTAGCTGGTCATTAGGGTTTAACGTCGTGCAGGTGACTAAGGCCACCTCACGGTGTGAAACCAAAATGCACTTTCAAAGTTCAACATTCAGATTTCAAAGTCCATTACTGTTCTTAGCTTTTCAACCATCTTATGCTATAGATTTTATATTTTGCTTTGTTTTGCTTTGTTTGTTTGTTTGTTTGTTTGTTTGTTTGTTTGTTTGTTTGTATTTGCTTGTTTGTTTGTTTGTTTGTTGGGGTTTTTTTTGGGGGGTGGGGTGGGGGTGGTGGGGGGTGGGGGGGGGGGGGGTTGGGGAGCAGGAGGCAGGGTCTTAATTGAATGGTCCCCTAAATATAAATATTCTCGGCGTACAGGCTCATGTATATGAGTACAGTCGTGCAGGAACCCTGGGGAACGAGGATTTTGGGGAGATGGGGGTCGCAGTATGGCTAAGCCATACCTCCTTTGGACCTGTCTCTGCTAGAGTATCTTTTTGTCATACATCGTATCCTGACTTGGCCAATATCTCTTCTCCACCCTTCCCTATTGGAAGCCTGTTTCCTTCTTAAACCATTGGCTGTCGGTAGCGCTTTTTGTCGCGATGATTCCTTTAGGAATCATCGCGCTTTTTTTGAGACCCGCGACAGCTAAAGGGTTACAAACAGTTACTTCCCTGTACTTTAATGAAGTACTTTAACCCATTCAGCCCTGACGCGCCACAGCATGAGATGGATCGACCATGATATTTCAAGGGTAGTGCCAGATTAGCTTGGCGCTTGTCGGCGCCAAGTTAAACTGGCACTGCCCTTGAATTATCACGGTCGATCCATCTCCTGCAACAGTCGTTAGATGACGCCTCCAAAATTTGGGAAATACGTGAATGAGTTAATGATGCAATAAACGCTTACCCCGGCGCTACTGGAAAGTGTCGAAGCGCTTCGTTGACAAACATGTCGAGGTATTCCATTCTGTTGATTTGATCCAGACGAATGTCCTGGAAAAAAAACAACAACAGTATCTGCTTTTGACTTATTAGACTCAGCAAATTACAGATTTACCTGTCATTAACTCATTCAGCCCGACGGCCGTATTTCCCCAATTTTGGAGGCGTCATCTAATGACTATGCACAGTTGCAGGAGATGGATCGACCATGATAATTCAAGGGCAGTGCCAGATTAGCTTGACGCCGACAGGCGCCAAGCTAATCTGGCACTGACCTTGAATTATCATGGTCGACCCGTCTCCTGCTGTAGTGCGTCAGGGCTGATTGGGTTAAAACCCATTTTTACGTGGATGTCTTTAAACGTGAACCTCTTCTGCCCTTCAAGGCTTCTCGTGGAAGAGCACCTGTAATCATTAACCCCTTCCCTGCCACTGTACGTTCATTTTTGTTTCTTAATCCATATCATTCGGAATACACCAGTGTGTGAAATAAGTTTGACTAAAATAGTACAAGGGTAGTGCCAGAATAGCTTGGCGCCTCTAGGCAGCCAAGCTATTCTGGCACCACCCTTGAACTAAAGCCAATGGTCTGTATGCTTATCTGTAAGTACTATAACGTAGCTTGCGTGTGGCAGTGTACAAATTTGAAGCTTTTAGCCTCAGTATGATATGGGCGAAGACCACTTCTGTTTTGCTGAAAGGGGGATCGCACAAACATGGTGCTATCTATCTATCTATATCCCGTAGTCTTTCCGACCGTTGGGGCACCACTGATGACTTGGCAACCAGCTCCCTCTAATCCTCTCTGTTCTCAGCCATTCTCAGCGTATCGCCCAGCTTCAGTCCTGTCCACTCTGAGATATTGTCCTCCCATCTTTTCCTCTGTCATCCTCTCCTTCGTCCTCCTTGCACAGTGCCTTGCAGGATTGTTTTGGCAAGCCCTGCTGAACGCGTGACATGCCCATACCACTTCAGTTTGTGTTTTCTCACAATGGCTAATAAGTCTTCATAGGGCCCGATGGCTTGCCTGATTCTGCTTCCCACTTCCTCGTTTGTGATGTGATCTCTGTATGAGATGCCAAGCAGCCTTCGAAAACATCTCATTTCAGTGGCTTGTATCCTCCTTTCAAGGTCTGCTGTGAGGGTCCATGACTCGCAGGCATACAAGAACACTGAGATGACTAAGGAGCGCATCAATCTGATCTTGGAGCAGAGTGTGATGTTTCTGTCCTTCCATGTGGTCTTCAATCTTGTCAGTGCTGTTGTTGTCTGCGCAATCCTGGACAGTATTTCTGGTTTTGATCCCTCATCTGTCACAATGGCTCCTAAGTATTTGAATTTCTTAACTGTTTCCAGTTTTTGGCCTCCAACCATGATTTCAGTGCCAATGCCACTGGCTTTATTGGTCATCAGTTTGGTCTTCTCTGCACTGATTTCCATCCCATATGCAATGGCTGTACTATCCAGCTTTTCCACCAGCTGACCTAGCTCCTTCTCTGTTCCTGCAAGGCCATCAATGTCGTCCGCAAAGCGCAAGTTCGTGATTGTTCTGCCTCCAATACTGACAGTGCCTTCATGATCTTTCAGAGCGTCCGTCGTGATTCTTTCCAGGAAGATGTTGAAAAGAGTAGGTGAGAGCAAGCAGCTTTTGTACAACCACCGAGCTGCAGGGGACCCAGGCATACTTGTCAACCCACCCGTGACCAACAATGGCTACTATCCCATCCTCCGAGAAGAAGTAGAGGCTGCAGTGAAGTCGCTGAAAAAAGGGAAGGCAGCAGGAGCAGACAATATCCCTGCAGAGCTAGTCCAAGAAGGGGGAGAAGAAACGATAAGCGCCTTACTAACAATCTGCAATAAGATCTGGCAGTCAGGGGATTGGCACACACCATGGACCCAATCACTTATAATAACTCTCCCCAAAAAAAGGCAACTTACATCAATGCCAGAACTATCGCACGATCAATCTTATATCCCACCCAAGCAAAGTCATGTTAAAGATCCTACTGAACAGGCTGAAGCCACAGGCAGAGGAAATCATAGCTGAGGAACAGGCAGGCTTCGGACCAGGGCGCAGCACAACTGAACAGATCTCAATCTGCAAATATTTCCGGGTATGTTAAACTATGCCCTTAGGTCCCAAGCTGAAAGTGGTGTAGGAACCCGGAGGGATGGGGTGAGGGCGTATATGAGGCCCTGTTCAGGGTAGGCTCTACAGCTTTTGCGCGTGTGTTATGCCCTCTGATTCAGCATAGTTCAAGTCAGCATGCTGTGAGCCGGTCTGACATGGTAGTCCTCTCAACGTTTTTGATATTAAAAAAAAAGTGCTAGGCGGAACAAAACAAATTGTGTACATCTTTAAAAGGGGGGGGGGGGGGAGTCTTCAGCGAAAGTAAGCTCATAACGCATTAACTCATTCGAGACGTGCCGCCTCCGGATACGCGGCTTATGCCGCGTATCCGGAGGTGGCATGTCTCGAACGAGTTAATGATACGAAATTTTAATATTGGGATTGCTAGAAATATTAGACGTGATTCACGTGTTTTTTTTTTTTGTTTTTTTTTTACCAAGCCAACATCCCGACTCCCCCGGTTTTTGATTGATTTACTAAGAGATGGGTCATGACTGCCTTCCGAACCCTCCTATGCCACGCTGTGCAAGGTGCAAAATCACCCACCAGCATATGAGTTTAATAAATTCAAGACGCGCCGCATACAGATACGCGACATAGAGCCGCGTATTTGAAAACGACACGTCTCGAATTTAATAAACTCATTTTTTGTGCTGGTCGGGTTTGGGTTTGTTTGTTTTTTGTTTGCTTGTTGTTGTTTTTACTTTGCACAGCGTGGCGTAGGAAAAATTGGGAGGCGTCTCGAATAACAGACGCATTCGGTGTTGTTTTTTCGTTTTAGTTCGATCCGCGGTTATCTTTGCCATGAATGTTCTTACTTTTGAATCGGTACCGAACACGGAGTCCACCTCCCGCCGCAGTTTTCGCTGCACCTCGTCGTGCACCGCCAAGCAGTGCATGGAGAAATGGAGAGTGGATAGCGCGGTTCCCACACCGCCACCCAGAAGGCCCATCATGTGACCTTTCATCTCGTTTTCCGTCAGGGGCATGTGCACACAGTTGTTGGCGTGATCCCTCAAGGAAACGTGCGCAGACAGAAGGTGCTGCAGAACGCTGCTTACATCTTTGGACTTTGTTTGCTGTTGGTAAAAGGAAAAGGAAAATAAATAAAAGCAACAACGACGACAATAACATGATGAGGATAAAAAAAAATAATGCTACACTAGTATCTGATACTGTATATAAATCGTCTGTGTATTTATAGGACCACGAGAGTCGGTGAGATTCTCAGTATCACCCAAACACCGATGTAACAAATCTATTTTCTTACACACCTTTGTGTTTGCAGTAATTTGGTGTCAGTTGGTTTGTCGGCACACGCTTAGACAACAACACGACTTCCATCTTGGCTTCTTGACGTCACAGTAATATTTTGTAATGTAACACCAGACAAATGTTTCTGCACGATGACGCAACAGCACAAGCATGACGCCATCTGGAGTGCCATGGTCACAATACGCTGATGTCATGGCCCGTGATTACAAGCATTGAGTTCAGCTGAGAGTAACTTTCGCCTGTGGGTAGTGTCCCGCGGTGAGTAGTGTTCTGCAAGCTGCTTACCTTTAACCGTTCCTTGCTGAACAGTGTGGAGAGTAGTTGTGAATAGCGTTCAGCCAAGAGCTTGTGAGGTTTGTCGAACAGCTTGAGAAAGGATGTCAGCGCCGGATATACACCTGCAGGATGCAAAATACACATTATATGCACACAGATCAACAAAACAACGTGGAGAGCCCACAAAATAAAGAGGTTACGTTTGCGCAGTACGACTCCTGACAAAGAACCACAGTCGCATAATCATTAATCACGGCGGATTACCAGCTTGTACCATAAGCATAGACAACACTCCAAACATCTCCAAGAGGCATAGATCCTCATGAGCCCTCCGGGCTCATGAGGATCTATGCCTCTTGGAGATGTTTGGAATGTTGTCTATGCTTATGATGCAAGCTGGTTATCCGGCGTGCTTTCGTTCTCGTTCGTTTTTTTGGCAGTTGTTCGATGCAAACCGAAACCTCAATAATTTGTCGCAAAAAACGTCGATGCTCCAAGGAGTGTCTATGAGTGTGTTACAATCGTCACGTTGTCACAAAGTTTGTTATAAAACGCGTTTATGCTCATCACAAAAAGTTAAGGAACGCTTGAGGAAAATGTGCATTAATCAGACACGGACCAAGCTCACACAATGCTGTTCTGTGAAGGCATGACTTCTTATATACCGGAAAAAAGAAATAGACATTTCTCATGACTGAGAATGAATTTTACAAGATTTAATTTTTGAAGCATGCCCAGTGTCGTTCCTGAGACGCACTTTGAAAATCGTTTACTTTTCATTATTATAGTACAGACTATTTAACCCATTGCGTGTCGCAAAAGGTCAGAGAGACGATTTAACTTTGGTTGGTCAAAGTTCGGTCATTTAGAAACTACACTGACCAGAAAACTGTACTGTCAATGATAGGTTTTCCTTGACTTGTTAGTTTTATTACTGTGGCATTGTGGCGAGTTGGGCACGTAATTTTTAACAGGCACTACCTGGCGCCTGTCATAGTCCTAACGGCTTGGCTTGAGCTATTTTTAGCTCCACGCAAAAATCTCGCTGCAATGCAGAGGGACAGTTAACCTTTTGTGGTGTCGGTAGCGGTTTTAGTCGCGATGATTCCTGCAGGAATTCCTTGCAAAATTTTGTTGTAAGTGTTACTAAATGACAATGTATCAGTTGCAAGTGATGGATTGAGCATGATAATTCAAGGGTAGTGCCAGATTAGCTTGGCGCCTTCAGGCGCCAAGCTAATCTGGCACTCCCCTTGAATTATCATGCTCAATACATCACCTGCTGTGGGTTCAAGACATCTGTTGACAGCACTGAACTTTCCAGCAACTTTTGTTTTTTAACAGTGATGTGATAAAAAGTAGATAAACTAACGGAAGGCGCCAAGCTAATCTGGCACTCCCCTTGAATTATCATGCTCAATACATCACCTGCTGTGGGTTCAAGACATCTGTTGACAGCACTGAACTTTCCAGCAACTTTTGTTTTTTAACAGTGATGTGATAAAAAGTAGATAAACTAACGGA
>BTPG01000002.1:29755886-29793386 GCA_036245525.1 Semisulcospira habei
GAAACTTTATTGCGGGCTCCCCCCTGCATTCATTCCTCACGCACAGGCGCGTATGACTAAGGCGGGGGGCGAATTTTGACCCCAGCTGGGCTCGAACCCACGACCTTTCGGACGAGAGTCGAACGCTCTACCACCGTGCCACCAAGCTCCCAAAAGTAGTCTATGACGAACTGTGAGACATTGATTATGACTTCACTGCCGAGAGAAAAAAAAATGGAAACCACTCTACTGCAACCTGAAACCAGTTTGTATCCATTGCTCGTGGGACGGTTGGAGCTCTTTCGCTTTAAATCATTGACACAGATTTCAGACGTAGAGTCAGTACGATCAGTGGCAATGGAGGGATTTAGCGGTGCATTTCCTGTAGATTTGTGGACATATATCGCAAAGTCTGGTCGTGAAGGGGGATAACTGTTTGTATACGTACCTTCGAACGTCAAATCCTTGCGGGTTTTCTGCCTGTGCGCGTTGCAAATTTTCGATGTAAACGTCAGCCGTTGCCTGAATTCGCGACATCATCTGCAACACAGAGCATACTGAAAACAGAAACGAAAAAAAAATGAATTTCCCGCAAGACGGTTTATTTCAAATGCCGGCATTGGTCATATGCTTTCAAATAGGCGGGGGTTTTTTGGGGTTTTTTTTTTGTTTTTGTTTGTTTGTTTTCGGTCGTTCTTGTCTTGTTAGGGTTTTGTTTGTTTCGTTGTTTGTTTGTTGGTTTGTTGTTGTTGTTTTTGATTGTTCTTGTTTGTTTGTTTTTTGTTTGGTTCGTTTTCGTGGGTTGTTTGTTTATTTATCTTTTGTTTATTTTGTTGTTGTTGTTGTTGTTGTTGTTGTTGTTGTTGTGTTTTATTTGGTTTTGCGTGTGCGTGTGTGTGTGGTGGGGGGGGGGAGGTAAGGGTCGGGTCGTTTTTGTGTGTGAAAGGGGGGGGGGGGAGAGAGAGAGAAAGAGGGGGGAGGGCCGATTGCGTGATTTTTATTTTGTTTGTTTGTTTCTTTGTCTGTTTGTCTGTTTGTTTGTTTGTTTTGGGTGAGTTTTTGTCTAATCATCTCATTGTATATTTTCTGTGATACAACCAAGTATTATTCAATGCACAGATGTTAACCCACTTTGATGCCGAGAAACAGTAAAGTCGATCCAGATGCAAGAGACATAGATTCTAATGAGCCTCCGCAGTTTCGGGGGCTCATGAGGATCTATGCCTTGCTGAAACCACTTTGTATCCCGGGGCGTGTCACTTAACGGATAAGGTTGTTTGGAGTTGAATGAAAATATTTCAAAAACACAATCTGTGTCCATTGACAGTGAGGGGGGTGGGTGGGGGGGGGGTGTGGGGGTGTCGGGGGGGGGGGGGGGGGGGGGGGGGTAATCCGTGTCCAACGCGAGTCATAACGTTAAAGCGAGTATTCATGTACAAGAGACATAGATCCTCATGAGCCCCCACGAATGCGGGGGCTCATGAGGATCTATATCTCTTGAAGACATTGGCGTCATACTACTGAGGGCGTCGTCGTTATTAAGCGTTTGGCGGCTAACAAGGAAGTCGTTTAGAAGTTAGGCGAATGTGTAGTGATACTTCTTGACTGCACATGTCAGCTTTCACTGGGTCAAGTGTACTGGTAGTCTCTCTCTCTCTCTCTCTCTCTCTCTCTCTCTCTCTCTCTCTCTCTCTCTCTCTCTCTCTCTCTCTCTCTCTCTCTCTCTCTCTCTCTGTCGCTATATGCTCTTGATGCTGCTGATTCTTTGACACTGTCTTAGCTGAGTATAATATTAATGCTATGCACTCATTTATTTCCCTTGCTTTTTGTGTTGGTGGCAGTTACTAATTCTCCAATACCATTTTTTTTTTCCTTTCATTAATTCACCTATTGTGGGGTTTTCTTTCCCCGTAGTTTTTCTTCCTCCTCTTCTTCTTCTTCTTCTTGTTATTATTGTTATTATTTGCATGCTCTGTTTATTTTTCTGTTGTTTGTTTACAGGACAGCTTGTAAGGCAGGCATTGTGTTGCCTAATAGCTTTATCCTGAATAAATAAAGATTCATCATCATCTCTCTCTCTCTCTCTCTGTCTCTCTGTCTCTCTGTCTCTCTGTCTCTCTGTCTCTCTGTCTCTCTCTCTCTCTCTCTCTCTCTCTCTCTCTCTCTCTCTCTCTCTCTCTCTCTCTCTCTCTCTCTCTCTCTCTCTCTCTCTCTCTGACAAACCTTTGCTATGTTGGCCGTTTTGAAGGCCGGAGCCAAAGCGTCTCTCTGTTGTTTCCAAGTGGCTCCATTAATGTTCTGTAGTGACAGGTTCTCTTCCCCGTGAAGTAAAGGGTACGAGTTCTGAAACATTAGTAGTAGTAGTAATAGTAGTAGTAGTAGTAGTAGTAGTAGTAGTAGTAGTAGTAGTAGTAGTAGTAGTAGTGTTACTATTATTCCTAGTAGTAGTATTATATTGTCGTTATTATCATCATCATCATCGTCGTCATTAGCAGTAGTTGTGGTAGTGTTGTTATTGTTATTATTATAACCTTCTTTTTTCTGTTTTTGGATTAAGCGTACAATATAATATGCATACAGTATAAAGTTAGTAGTAGTAGTAGTAGTAGTAGTAGTAGTAGTAGTAGTAGAACCATCATCATCATCATCACCACCATCATCATCATTAGTATCACCATCATCTTCGTCATCATCACATCCCCATCATCATCATTATTACCATATCATTATCAGTAATAGTAGCAGTAGTAGTAATTTTAGTAGTAGTAGTAGTAATTGTATTCTTACTGTTGTTGTTAAACATTTTACAGCGCTAGTCTCACCTATCTAGTCTGTGAGTATTCTATAACGCTTTAGGCAATTTACATCGTGACATTGTTGTATATTGTCTTCTCCATCAACGGCAGGATACAGGGATCTTCACACGCCAACATCGAGTAGTTCACCTTCTCGTTTGTATACGTGTCTTATTTCCTGCCTGCATCCTGAGTTTCGGAAAAAAAGACATGTTTTAACCCATTCAGCCATGACCTACTACAGCAGGAGATGGGTCGACCATGATAATTCAAGGGTAGTGCCAGATTAGCTTGGCGCCTGTCGGCGCCAAGCTAATCTGGCACTACCCTTGAATTATCATGGTCGATCCATCTCCTGCAACAGGTGCATAGTCGTTAGATGACGCCTCCAAAATTTGGGAAATACGTGCGCGGATGCCGTCCGCCATCGCTGATTTCCATGCCATCGGAGACGATCAAACGCAAAGTGTCGGCC
This sequence comes from Semisulcospira habei, assembly GCA_036245525.1. Classification (NCBI taxonomy): domain Eukaryota; kingdom Metazoa; phylum Mollusca; class Gastropoda; family Semisulcospiridae; genus Semisulcospira; species Semisulcospira habei. The sequence goes on from BTPG01000002.1 coordinate 29,759,136, forward strand.
CGGATGCTTGAAACTTGCAGAATCGGTGCGGGGGCTCATTCCCCGTCAGGAAAACCTATTTCCGACAACATCCCCGGCCAGCGAAAAAGTTTCTTCGGTAACCAGCCCGTCAATCGACCTCCCGCGGCCATCCCGCGGATGCCGGCCGCCATCGCTGATTCCATGCCATCGGAGACGATCAAACGCAAAGTCGGGCGGCCCGGATGCTTGAAACTTTCGGGCTAAATGAGTTCAAAAAACGTGACTTGGTGCGTACTTACAGGGATTCTCCGAACACTACATATTATGCAAGGGGGAACATAAACAGATCTAACTAACTATAGTATTATGACCGTCTTGTTATTTATCTCTGTGGGCTGGCGATTGGGTGCCTGACAGGAAGGCACAAGGGACCTAACCGTGTGTCTGTCCAGCGCTGAGTAATTTCCCTTTGTTTGTGCACCAAGTTGGTGTAACAGGCTTGCATAGCGGATTTTGATCTCTCATTTGTACCATACGCTCACTGACAATGTAGCTGATGATCATGAGATTGGAATGCAGCGAGGGGAGTAGAACAGAAAGGCGCAGTGGGTATAGTCGATAATCATATCATACATACCGGCCGGCCATCGAAGCTGCTGAAATGCTTGACCAGAATCTGTTCTATGATGACAGGATCTGACACCACCACGCTGGGCGTGAACCCTTCAAAGTACCTGCACAGGGAACAGATCGAACACCTTTAACACCTGACACCTTAACCAACGATCAACTGCAAGAAGCAAAGATATATGCGTCTTGCTGCAAGGCCGCAGTCATCTGCGTGTGCTCAAGCCGCTAACCTTTCTTTTTCCATATTCATGTACTGTACAAGAAAGGGTTTGGAACAAATGAATTTGAGACTGTGGCGAAACGTCGCCCCCTTAACAAGCAACATTATGTTTAGTCAAGAAAACTGCTTTACAATAGGAAATTAGTTCCATGAAGACATTGTTGTTGTTGTAGACGAGACCAGAAGCGTTGACTGCCAGTGCTTGTAATATAGAAGAAGGAAGTAAGCAGGAAAAAGCGCTGTCATGGGAGAGAACCGCATGTGCTGCACTATCGACCAACGATCATAGATCTAGTTTGATCAAAGCACAAAAAGAGGGGGTCTTTCATATTCATTAAATGAACAATTCAGACCAAAAAGGTGACTGCCAAGCGTGTAAAATGCAAAGAAGTACCCAACGGAGAAGAAAACACGCTTAGAAAAGACAGTTTCTTTCTGCGATAAATGAAGATAAGTAGCGACTGATCTCTCTGTTTGTTTGTTTGTTTATTTTGAAAAGGGTATTTACCCGAAATATTAATAAATTGCGTTATAACTGTCTTTTCTAAGCGTGTTTCTTTCTCCGTTGGGTTCTTCGTTCATATTTATTGCTTCCAGTCACTTACTTAGTACACCCCTCTTTCTTCTTTTTGTGTTTTGACCAAACTAGATCTATGATCACTGGAGTATAATGCGCAGTTCTCTCCCCTGACAGTGCCTTTTCCGGCTCACTTGGTAGTTCCTTTTAAAAATTGTTGTTGGAACACACATTTCTCACAGTTTCCTTTTCCTCAAAATAGACAAAGCTGTAGAAGATCGTCATGTGCATACCCAATAGTGTGCCTAGTGTGGCAACCAGCGATTGTGCATATAAAACTGGAACATACTTGTGTTTCTGTTATCACACCTAAGAAGGAATGACTGAAGAACAATTGTGTGTTAGGATTTACGTATCTATGAAATTGCGTGTAAAGGTCGGAACAAAAACAATCGTACAAACTGTCACTTACCCGAAAACTTTTCCGTATGTTTGAACCAGCTCATTAAATCTAATCAGTGGGTCCTACAGAGAGAAAAAAAATTATGAGTGTAATAATAATAATAATAATAACAATGATGATAAGTCGAAGAAATTGTTTTGAGGGAGAAAATGTGAACGTGCCAAGGGAGATTATCTACTACTACTACTACTACTACTGCTACTAACACTAATAATAATAATAATAATAATAATAATAATAATAATAATAATAATAATAATAATAATAATAAACAATAATTAGTTTCGAATTAGAAAATAAACGTGTCAAGGGAGATTATGTTATTATACCTATCATAACATGATCTCCCTTGACACGTTCAATTGTACGTATTATCGATGTATTTGTTGAGTGGAATTTCGCTCGTAAACGTAAAATCGTGTGTACATGGAAAATATCGCGCGGCAGTTTGGAGATGTTCACACTTCACCTTTCTACTTGAGGCTAAAACTATAAAGCAAATGAAAAATGACTGCAGAGAGTAGTGGCGTTTTGTTTACAAAGAGCGACTACCGGGGCGTCAAAGAACGATAGCGAAATCGCGGTTGGTAAACAGCTTGCACCACAAGCACAGACAACACTCCAAACATCTCCAAGAGGCATAGATCCTCATGAGCCATGTTGTTCTGCAATCTGTTCAGCCGCCATGATTTAACCCTCTCGTTCGTTACAAAACTTACAACTGAGTACTTACAACTCCGACGAATTCTTTCAAGCTGCCGAATATATAACTAGGTTTTGGCCCTGGAATGCCGTCTCTTTCAAATATACGGTAATGATACCGTAAATACCTGCAAAAAAAACACAATTTCTATTGTACTGCTAGAAGAAAGACAGCAGTCGCATATTATTAGAAATAGATCAAGGAAGAGAATTTCGCACACGGACGAGCTCGAGACGATGCAATGAAGGGATAGCACTTTCTCCCGAACACTTTGTGACCAGAGTCAAGGTGTGCAATAGCTGGCGCATGGGCCAATATTGGCTCACTTAGGTGGGATGACAGAGTCTTCGGCTGCATCGTTTGAAAGTAGTACCATTACGCGTACATTTGAAGACACATTTCAGCACCATTTGTCTTTGTTATGTCTTGTCGACACACCTAATGAGATTTAACAGCAGTTGGGACACGCAGCAAAAGCACACGCGTAATCGCATTTCTTTTTTCTGCGCAGCCGTTGGCGTGTCAATCTATTTTTAGCTGTTTCTCGTACTGAAAGCGTTGTATTTATAGAACGGAGCGGAGTCATTGTCATGTTACTTGATATTAAGACGACGTGTGCTGAACTGGATTGTCCTGTGTCTAAACGAACCATAACTAGGCCTGTGTGTAGCATTTCGTAACCATCTGTTACAGAAGTGTATATTTGAACATTTACGGCGGTAGTGGGCCTTCAATTGCCGCCGTGAGGAGACTGTCCTTGCTCGGCTCCACATCGGCCACACGAATGTTTCGCACTCTCAGATTTACTAAAACAAGAGGAGCGTCCATGGTGTTATGCCTGCGACGAGCAGTTTTCTGTTAAACACAGTTAGCTGTCTTGTGCCGATCTAATTGACACGAGATATATGCACTTCACAGCAGACTCCTTAAAGGTTTTGTTCCGGGATGTTCCATAGACGATGTGAATTTTAGTATTTTGAGCTTTTCGAGAGTCCGTAGACTTTTCCTTAAAGACTCGTACGACATTCATTTTAGCATGAAATATTTTTATGATATATTTTCATCTTATGGCCTTTATTTTAGTCTGGCTGGCCATATTTTTACCCATCCCACCGTGAGATGGCCTTAGTCGCCTATTAGTGTTAAACCCAAATAACTAACTATTAATCCTTGAATGTCTAAGGTTTTCACAACAGAAATTTAAATTTTTACCTTTAAAACATCGTAAAACGAGGTCGATGTTTAACTCATTCGCGGCCAGCCGCATCCGAATGCGCGACATAAGCCGCGCATCTGGATGCGGCTGGCCGCAAATGAGTTAATGTCTGCAAACTACTGGCATCCATACGTCAAATAACCACTATGGGATGAACCATAACCGACAAAGTCCCTTCTATATGAGAGCTGTCCTCGCTGTCATGTGTCACTACCTTTTGTCTTTGACCTGATTCTGATGTTAAAATATCTCCTATTGAAAAAGTCTCGCAGATTGCCAATGCGCCAGTGAGCTCTATAAGGGGCGCAGGACATACATTGGTTTGTCAAACTGACGTAATTTGTCATGACGGAAGTTTTCGTTTTTACGTAATTTTATATTTTACGTGATGTGAGTTTCACTTTCTCTTTATATCCTTGAGAAAATGATGACAAAACTAGAATTTCACAGTGCAATTTCAGTCTTGCTATAATTTGTGTGAAAGCAGGTTGACTTTACCTAGCTACATGAGTAAGTGCATGCTCTTCTGAAAGCGCGTCGATGCATGTGTGCGTATTAGTGCGTGCGAGCGCGCTCCAATCTCCAAGAGGCATAGATCCTCATGCGCCCAGAGGATCTATGCCTCCTGGAGATGCGCGCATGTTTGTATGTGTGTGTGTGTGTGAGAGAGAGAGAGAGAGAGAGAGAGAGAGAGAGAGAGAGAGAGAGAGAGAGAGAGAGAGAGAGAGAGAGAGAGAGAGAGAGAGAGAGAGAGAGAGAGAGAGAGAGAGAACGCGCGAGAGAGAGATTTGCATCATATTTAGAGTATTGTGCGTGGTGACGGAGTTGCTTCTTTTACGTCACCGCCACTGTCTGAGTTTCTCCAGAAGTCAAGGAATTTTACTGCTTTAATTTTTTTCTGAAAAGATTTATATTTTACTGAAGAAGTTGAAATGGTACAAAGCTGGCTAACGAAACTCGTACAATGTTTTTCTCCAAACTAGCTATATCGGATCCCCTGCATACTCTTCTGAAGCGCGACGATGTGTGTGTGTGTGTGTGTGTGTGTGTGTGTGTGTGTGTGTGTGTGTGTGTGTGTGTATGTGTGTGTGTGTGTGAGTGTGTGTGTGTGTGTGTGTGTGTGTGTGCGTGTGTGTGTGCGTGCGTGCGTGTGCGTGTGTGTGTGTGTGTGTGTGTGTGTGTGTGTGTGTGTGTGTGTGTGTGTGTGTGTGTGTGTGTCTGTGTGTGTGTGTGCTCTGTTAGTGCGTGCTTGCGCCCGCTCTCGAAACATCTCCAACAGACATAGATCCTCATGCGCTCTCCGGGCGCATGAGGATCCATGTCTCTTGGAGATGCGCGCATGTCTGAGAGAAAGAGACAGACAGACAGACAGAGAATTATGTCATATCAATATCTGCGTGGTGACGGAGTTGCCTCTTTTTCGTCACCGCCACTGTCGAACTTTCTCTAGAAATCAAGGGATTTTACTGAAAAGAATTATTTTTTACTAAAGAAGTTGAAAGGATACAAAGCTGGCTAGCAAACCAATTCAATGTCTTTCTCCAAGCTAGCTATTTCCAAAATGTCAAGTAAATATGACAAAAATTACGGACTCTAATCTGGGTCAACCGACTTTCTATAAACGGCTGTTTATGTCTTAAATGAGACATTCAATTACAATATGCTCGGAGGCTCTCTTAGTCACACCTTTAAGAAAGTAATTCGCCAAATTTCAAGCTTGTGTGTACAGAAATGTCAAAGATTCTCTTGTTTACATACATACGCACACACACACACACACATACATACGCACACACGGCGCTTTGCGTCAAATGTCCGTTTAGAAGCGAGGTTAGCATAACTAGACATGAATTAATTTTTACCTTGTTGCTTGAATTGTGAGAGGGCCTGCCCACCTTTAACATCATAAGTGCTATTAAGTTCGCCCCAACGCGACCCGTCTATAAATAGAAGGGACTTAAAAACGTCTTGAAATATGCGAAATTTGTAAAGACTTGTCAAGTTATATAAATTATAGCTATATAAGTAAACGCCACTGACATGCATTTTCTGTGTTAAATGTGATATAATTTTAACACATTCGAGACCTGTCGCATCCGGATACGCGGCTTATGCCGCGTATCCGGATGCGGCACGTCTCGAATGCGATAAGATAATGTAGTTCATGCATGTACTGATTTTATTCTTTTTGTTACGTGCATACTTTACTGAACGCGTAAAACTTTCATTTGAGAGTCAACACGTGCCGCGCAGATGAGGTAATGTTTTATATGTTGATTGTTGTATTATTGCTCCATTAAGCGAAAGGAATTTTCAAAACAATCTTGAAATCTTGAAGAAAAGACAGTGATCGCAACGATGCTCATTATGATGACAGCAACAACAAAATATTAAATGCTATTTTTAAAAGTCCATTTAGGGATGTTTGGAACACCCCAACTCCCGTTTGATACTTTGTGGAATGGTGGGAGTCGTAAGACGCACGCAACTACGGGGGCTCATGAAGCTCTTGCAATAAGGGTCGTGTTCAGTTTTCCTCGGCAGTGAGAGGGTTATAAGAAATCAGTATGGCAATAACACACAGGCAAACGCGTGCACTTACGCCGAAACACACGTGCACCCACGCACGCAGAATTAATAACTGCGATAACATGATGGCATATTTTCACTGGGATACAATGAAAATATAATAAAATAAAATAAATACAATGAAAAGACAACGAAATACAATAAACTCACAATGAAATATAGTGACAACACCATGAAACACAATACAATACAATGCAATGAAAACACAATGAAATACAGTGACAACACAATGAAACAATAAAATAAAATAAAACACAGTGAAATACAATGAAAATGGTGCATTTCAAAATACAATAATGTATGTTGCCTTTGCAACAACAACAAAAAAAAATGCAAATGTGTTCACTCACCTGTAGAAAAGAATCAGAGCGAATCCTAACACCAAGAACACAGAAATCATGTTGAAACTCCAGGTAAATCAGCTGTAGTCCGATGGTTCAGATCTTAGTCTTCAGAGTCTTGTTGCAGTGTGCTGTTTTTTCCTCGCACACAACTCACAGAAACGTGTTCATTTGCCAGTCGTTTGGTAGTCCTTCTTTGCCACAGATTTCTCTGTCAGAGTTTTCTTTTCACAGATGTATACTGACCTATAAAGGAAAACGACAGTAAGTCCATATTTTTGAAAAGCGAGATTTTCATTGTAATACAATGAAAATATCGCTTTTCACAAATATGGACAGGAAATAAATTCACATTTGTGAACAACAATGAAAATCTCGTTTTTAACAAATATGGACTTTCATACTTTTCACAAGTATGAGCGATAATAAGTCCATACTTGTCAAAAACGAGATTTTCATTGAAATACAATTAAAATATCGCTTTTCACAGTATGGACTTACTTCCTTCTGCCTACACAGGTCAGTATAAAGATGTTATACGCTGTTCATAAGTAGGCCTACAGTTTTAACTCATTCGAGACGTGCCGCCTCCGGATACGCGGCTTCAGCCGCGTATCAGGAGGCGGCACGTCTCGATTGAGTTAATGCAGGCGATTTATGCGCACAATACACAGGTCATTTTTTTGTTTCTGAAATCGTTTGTTCAACGGGCCCAAAGTGCAGTGACTAGATGAAATAAACTATGCGCACTGATACACAACGAGTAAGCGCATTTACACAACTCGTACGCTTTTCCGACCACGTGTTACAAGACTGTCTCAGTTCACGGGTTGCGCAAACCTCCGCCGCACTTTTGACTGTTTCGTTGCAATGCCACATCAACGATCATCTACTGAGGCGGGGTTAAAATAAGAGCGAGCCAACTGCGGCACCGCAGCACTTCGATGAGAAAAGAATATGTGGATTCCGAGGTTATCGCGGCTTTTCCAAAAGTCGTTGTAGAAATAAATTAAATTATGTTTGACCTCCCGCGACGCAAAATAGACCAGTCAGTGCTCATGCAGTTCGACCGACAAAATGAGAGAGTTCTTTCAACGCAAAATAAATGACGAGCGCTCACTTCGACCGATAAAATGCGAGCTTTAGCTCGCATTTTATCGGTTGAAGTAAGCACTTGTGATTTATTTTACGATAAAATGAGAGCTTTAAACGTAAAACAATTACCGATTACCGAGTGCTTACCGATAAAATGAGAGCTCTTCGTGCTCACTTCGACCGATAAAATCAGAGCTCTTTCAACGCAAATTAAATCAGGGGTGCTCAATTCGACCAATAAAATAAGATCACTTTCAACGCAAAATAAATCACAAGCGATCACTTTGACCGATAAAAGCTCTTTTAACGCAAAATAAATCACGAGTGAGTGCTCACTTCGACCGATTAAATGCGAGCTTAAGCTAGCATTTTATCGATCGAAGTGAGCACTCGTCATGCATTTTACCTTAACGGGGGAATCAGGCATAATTTAGTGATCTCCGTCTGTATTTCTACCCCAGATTCTAGACTCACCTGCCCTTGCGCTGAACTTGTGTGAGGAATTCGCACATCATCACTGCACAAATTTTACAGGCCAAGACTTTCTCCGCTGTCTAGATAGGACTATCAAATAGGCAAGATCCGCTCACGTTTAACGCAGCCTTTCCTTCGACTGCAAGTTATATGTAGGCGTGTGTGGGGTTGGATTGTTCAAGGGTTTTGTTTGGTTTTTTTTTTTTTTTTCAGTGCTGATTCACGCACGCACGCCCCCACCCACGCGAGTTCAGTTCTCTGTCCTATTTTCTTTCGGCATTGATTACAGTGAGACGCGCTGGTCCGGCGACTGTGGTTCAAAATGGGAGTGCTGATCTGTGATTTTGGGCCTTGTGGCTGTATGACTTTGCGTAGGCCGTTTCGGCAAAACCTGCCTCGTGTGTGTGTGTGTCTTGTTTTCACTTAACCCATTCAACCCTGACGCCCTGGAGCAGCATGAGATGGGTCGACCATGAAATTCAAGGGTAATGCCAGATTAGCTTGGCGCCTGTCGGCGCCAAGCTAATCTTGCACTACCCTTGAATTATCATGGTCGATCCATCTCCTGCAACAGGTGCATAGTCGTTAGATGACGCCTCCAAAATTTGGGAAATACGTGCGTCGGGCTTAATCCCTGGTAGGAATCCTTCCCTGGTGTCGGAGGTGACATGCTGTTTCTGAAATCTACGCTCACTGAACGACCGAAAGCCCACCGCTGTCCGAAAGAATGTGCACACAAAGTGGTCCGCAGCGAGAGGCATAGACCCTCATGAGCCCCCGCAGTCGCGGGGGCTCATGAGGATCTATGCTTCTTGCAGTTAGATGGTGTTCGCATTTTATCGGCAGTGAAGGGGTTAACTTTTAAACGCTACCTTTTTTTTTCAGGGCAACACAAAGAACAAAAAGTGATCACCAAGCTGAATTCAGTTCGGGACCTCATTCATCTTGAAAATTAGTTGGGAATTCAAAACCAATGGTTTAGTCAACTACCCACATGAAATCACGGAGATGAGGAATTTTTTTACAAAATGAAATATATACTCTCTTCAGGCCTCAGTGACTGCTGACCTGCATCACCGATGCTGAAACTATGACACGGTATGCACGGATCAGACGCCTTGCAAGACCAATCAAGCTGTTGAACATTCAACAGGAACAATGCGAAGTGTACTTGAATTCATAAATGCCGTGTGTCAGTGTTTTTTTCACGTGGGGCTCGATCAGGTTATATTTTAGCAGGTTGAAATAAGTCATGTTCAAAATTTTTAGAGGACAGTGGCTAAACCATTGTTGCCACTCAGGACGAAAGGAACAATTAAAATTAATTAGAACCCAGGTTCGTGACACTTTTTTTTCCCTCAGAGTTGACTTGAACTCATCTGCATTCAAAATTTATTTGCAATATCACCGCCACCCCCCACCCCCACCCCCACCCCCACCCCAACCCTCTACCCCCCCCCCCCCCCAAAAAAAAAAAAAAATCGCATACAGAGACCATACTTTTCGTCTGTGACACCCCCACCCCACCTACCCCGGAAAAGAATTGTGCTGGTTTGTGAATTTTGGACCTTACGGCTTACAGCGGTAATGTCCAAAATCACAGACCAGCACAAATCTGCTAACGCACAGTACCTTTTATCGTACCGGGGGAAAAAATGCAGTTTCACCCGCGGCTACACGTAAACTCCAGAATCACAAAACAGCGCACAACATCACTGACCTCCTGTACTGAGCGAAAAATTAGGTCCAAGATCACCGACAGAGCACGTGTACTCACGCTCGGCGGCGCTTTCTTTGTTCAGGTGATTCCTCAAGAAATCCAGAGTAATCCACGGCCTGTGCTGAGCGAGAAATTAAGTCAGTCATCCAAGCATGATCGCAGACAGAGCACGTGTACTTAAGTACTAAAGTACACTTGCCCCTTTGGGCTCTCGGTAGCTGTTTTTCTTCATCTTCTTCTTCACTATTGTGTTTGTTTGTGTGTTTGTCTCAGGTTTGTTGTTGGTCGAGTTGTTTTCTGCTGGAATTAACACATTGTGCCCCAGGACCGAAATCCCCAAATTTCGAACTGCTGCCCTCTGGATTGTGTTACAACTCTAGAGACAAAGCGAGCATGATAGTTCAAGGGTGGTGCCAGAATAGCTTGGCGCCTTGAACTATCATGCTCGATCCATGTCTGCGGGCTGTGGTGTGTCGGGGCTGAATGAGTTAACTCATTCTACCCCAGACCCACCACAGGAAGATAACGATCGACCGTGATAGTTCAAGGGTGATGCCAGAACAGCTTGGCGCCTATGGGCGCCAAGCTATAGTTCACTGGCATCACCCTTGAACTATCATGTTCGATCTGTGTCCTGCAGAAAACAACGGCAAAATTTAAGGATTTCGGTGTTGGCCGGTAGAATGAGTTAAGCCGTACCTCGACGAAAAGCGTTGTTAACCTTTCGGCTGCCGGTTGTGCCGCTTTTTGTAGTGTCGAGGTGACTTCTTCACGGTAATCACCTCGACGACTGGCCGGAAAGAGAATAATCTCCTGCCTGCATGAATACTGATCTCCACGAAAAAAACGCTACCTATAGGCGAAGGGTTAAAGGCCCACTACCGCCGTAACTGTTCAAAGATACACTTCTGTTAACAGATGGTTTCGAAACGCTACACACAGGTCTAGCAAGGGTTCATTTGGACACAGGACAACCCCCGCAGTTCATCATATCAAGTAACCTGACAATGACTCCACTCCGTTCTATCCACTGAGTACGAGAAACAGCTAATAAAAAGATTGACACGCTACCGGCTCTGCAGCCGAATAAATAAGTGCGATTACGCGTGTGCTTTTACTGCGTGTCCCAGCTGCTGCTAAATTTCCTAAGGACGGTGTGTCGACAAAGCGTAATAAACCGGCACAAATGGTGCTGAAATCATTCAAAGTTACGCGTAACAGTACTTTAACTCATTCTACCCCAACACCGAAATCCTCAAATTTTGCCGTTGTCCTCTGAAGACTGCCTGCATTGCAGTGCAGGACACAGATCGACCATGATGGTTCAAGGATGATGCCAGAATAGCTTGGCGCCCATAGGCGCCAAGCTATTCTGGCATCACCCCGGCTTGAACTATCGTGGTCGATCCTTATCTTGCTGTGGTGTGTCTGGGCCGGGTAGAAGGAGTTAACGTACTAGTCTTACCCTATGGCGAGAACTGAAACTAGTTCACTACTAAAGCGGCAAGACATCCACGTACGACTGGCAAGCACTAGCCGGTTTGCTGTCATAGAGCGTATACGCTCTATGATTGCTGTACGGGAATACGTGACTGGCTTGTGTTCAGTGTTTTCTCGCGGGCCATGCTAAACGGTGAGCGACCCTGTATAAGGGAGTGCGTACGTAGCTTTCTGGGTCAAGTGCGCCGTCTGGTTGGGTTGGTTGGTTAGTTCGGGGTTTAACATCCACGGCACCGAAGTGATAATACGAGACGACCCTGACGGGCAGGTTATGGGGGACAAGGAAATCTGTTGCCTATGGAGTACGACCTGAACACTGATCAATTCAGGCGCACTGCAACTGTGCCACTTGATTTATCAGGACCTTTCAACGGATATGCCATGAAACAAGCCCGTCTTTTTTCCCTGGATTGCGAGTCCAGCTACCGGGGCCGGGACGGGGACTAGAACCCACGACCCGGCGATTCCCTTCGCTCTCTTGCTCCGACGCTTAACCACCTGAGCTATTTCGGATTCGTACAGTCTGGTTTGCGCTGAGGAAAATCTTTTGTGAGGGATTCAGTCTCGCAACTGCCCGCGCGCGCGCATAAGTCAGTAAGTCAGTTTTGCTCGCGCCAAAAAGTTTGTGGCGGTACGATGATTTTTTGGTAGCTTTCTCTTGCTTCGTGGCTCTCCCAGTGCGCAAAAGGCCATTGGGCCGACATCGGCCATCATTGGCCCGCGCACGGCCGTGCGCGGGCCAACATCGGCCCGATGGCCTTTTGCGCTTTGGGTCTATAACACAGTCAAAGAATTCACTGATAATAGCCGCCGGTAGGAAAATTCATGTACCTCAGTCGAGTGTCAGTGCATTCCGCCGTACTGACTCGAACACAAGCCAGTCACGTATTCCGGCCGTACAGCCACCTACCCTAGGGGTACTAGTTCGCAATATATCCTTTATAAATGATCGGCTTAAGCTACGTTTCTATGAACATGAATCAGATACGAACTTGATCCGAATCCGAAGAGGGTCCGAGACAGAAAAGTGCGTGCAAGTCCAAGTCATTTTTGTGTGTTTCCATATGCCCGATGCGGAAACGAATTCACATCAGGCTTCAAACAAAAATGACGGGCAATGCTCAAAGGAAAACTGCATCACAGCATCGGGTTCGGATGGTGCTTATGGAACCGTAAGCCAGTCTCACAACAACAACAACAACAATAATAATAATAATAATAATAATAATAATAATAATAATAATCTGAGGCGGGCGCATCACTAGCTGCGAAAGTGTAGCATCGCGTTGCGGCAACGCGATGCGGCACTTCCGCAGCTATTGATGCGGGCGTTTTGAATGAGCAGGCATGGCTATGCGACACTTCCGCAGCTGTTGATGCGGGGCACCTTGAATGAGTTAACACTGCACAGGCCGGCTAAGCTAACATGCCTCAGTAACACCTCTGATGATGCAAATTATTACTTTTACGAAAACAAGTGACACGTAGTGCATTGTGACTTACTATCCCCGAGTTGAGAACCAAAACATCTTCGGACCCACCGGCGACGGCCGCAGCGCAACTTTGCTTACTGGGACACTCTCGGCGAGCGCACCCTTTTCAAGCAAGAGGTTTACACTATCGTGAGGCCCACCCTCCACCCACCCCATCCCCCACCCCCACCGCCCCTCTCTCTCTCTCTCTCTCTCTCTCTCTCTCTCTCTCTCACCCCCCTCCACCTCCCCCCTCCCCGGCGACGCCCCACACCCCCCCCCCCCCCACACCCCCGCCCCTCTCTCTCTCTCTCTCTCTCCTCTCTCTCTCTCTCTCTCTCTCTCTCAACCCCCTCCACCTCCCCCCTCCCCGGCGACGCCCCACACCCCCCCACCCCCCGCCCCTCTCTCTCTCTCTCTCTCTCTCTCTCTCTCTCTCTCTCTCTCACCCCCCTCCACCTCCCCCCTCCCCGGCGACGCCCACACCCCCCCCACCCCCATCCCTCTCGACCCGACCCTCCATTCGCATCTGCGGTGAGGCGACCCTAGCCAACACAGACAGCATCGTCAGTAAATCTGAGTATATCCAGAGGCGGATCGGTTACCTAGACGGGCGGGGGGAGGGGGGGGCCAACTTTTTGTTTCAGACGTTCAACGTGACACCAAACCAATTCACTAAAGCAAACGCATTCCGACGCCAAACCTTGCTTCCCAGTTCTGAAAAATCAAAAGATGAGGGGATGGTGGATGGGAGTGTGTGTGTGTGTGGGGGGGGGGGTGGGAGGGGAGGGGTGTTAACGTGTGTGAAAATCTCTTGCACCTTCTCACCACCGGTCAAAACTTATATGGAAGAGCGGGGAGGGGGAGGGGGGAGTAGCGTGCGCGTGTGAGAACCTCTTGCATCTTGGACAAACCGAAAAGCGAGAGGGTGGCGGGTTGGGTTTTTTTTGGGGGAGGAGGGGTTGACCCCCCCCCCCCACCCCCACCCCCCCGCCCCCCCAAAAAAAAATATATAAAAAAACATGGGATTTTGGTATAGTATTTTAAAGAAATTTTGATCGAGGTGGGGGTGAGATGGGGGTGGCGGAGGAGAGGTATTTAAACTATAGCGGAGCACCTTGCGTAGCGGCTAGCCGCGCAGGACTAAGTTCACTTACGCAACTGGGAACCTGTGTGTAATAACACGAAGGGCTTTGCTGTACCCGCAGCCAGTAGTTAACAATACACGCATTCATTCTTTTGGTGCAACTGTCCTTCAATGGAGTTAGCATGCACAACAAGGATACCTTTATTCAGCCTTACGTGACTTCATTCTACAGGCCACACAGGGCAATTAGGTTACGCCCCCTTTCCACACACTGTTCCGTCTCTATTAGCCTCTTGCAACACAAAGCTATGAACAAAGAACCTTTCTGCAAAAACAAAAAATCCACGCGGAGAATATCACAGGAGAAACATTTCCAGCAATTCTTAAACGAACTGTCTGTTAGCGTTTTCCGCAACACTCTAATGATCTAAGTACCCCATGACAAAACTGTCGTCTGCAAGCCTGTATACAACTGTGTACATGTCCCATATACAGCTCCCATGAACAGACTTGGTCGACTAAAATTACCCAGATTTTGCTCTTTCTCACACCACCTATCATGCCTTTTGTTGCTCAAAAAGCCAAAAAGAAAAAGGCAAAAATTTGAAGTTGTACACCCTAAAACAATTGCAAAAAGGGAGGAAATTGTTTGAACTATTTCTTGCGGAAAAGATACTACATACACCGGAAGCAATTGCCCCGTGTGGCGACACCAGGCGTGGGCACTGGCATTAATCTGCACGAAGTGGCGTCTCGGCGCACTTCTCTGATCCACTGAGACCAAGCTGGTATTACAACAAAAAAAAACTGAAGAAATCCATACCTGCAATGTAACATACATATATGGATACTATTAGTTAAATAACGAGTTAGAATTTGCCAGTGGTTCTTGTCTCCTCAAACGTCCGATCAGGGAGTTTATTTCGAAGATGAAAGTCGAGGGCCCTGAACGGACTGGAAACTCCCGTTGCCTTGAGAACGGGCGACCAGGGAGAAAAGGCAAACAGAGCTAGGTCAATGAGAAAAATTGTACAGAGACTGACAGAAGACAATAATTATAACTTATTTATAGCAAGGTTTGCTATACGGACCCTTGTACGGACCTCTTTCATGACGTTGCCGTCTGCATCACCACTGAGCAGCATTGTCTACAAATTGTCAGAGTAACGCAGTGGAAGAGGTGAGTGACTGTTTGCCAACAAAAAAAAACTTTTAAATTTTTCAATAAATTAGTCGCATAAGACCTCTCATGTGCTTCGATTCCACCAAGATTCTTTCTTTTGTCATCTGTTGCACACTATTGCTGCAAATCAGTGTGTGCTGCAAACAACTCCAGTAGTATGCCTATTGTTTCGAACAACATAAAGTAACTTTGTACTTTAGAACGTTTTGGTGATCTTTCATAGAAAAAAAAATGGCATCCAAGACGCGTCACGAAGAAGGCTACAAGAAGTTGCTCCAAAGGGTTTTATCGCGAGGTCACGTGGTACGATTTGCGTTAAAGTGATTGGTCGTGTGACGTGAACTGAAAACAATGACTTTTAGAGAGAGATATATATATATATATATATATATATATATATATATATATATATATATATATATATATATATATATATTATATATATATATATATAATATATATATATATATATATATATATATATATAAATATATATATATATATATATATATATATATATATATATATATATATATATATATATATAGCAGCTGGCCAGATGTTAAATCCCAATAACTAACTCATCTGTCCCATTGCAACAATGCTTGGTTGGTTGGTTAGTTCAGGGATTAACCGTCGGCAGCGAAGTGATAATGGACGGCCCTGACGGGCGGGTTATGGGGGACAAGGAAATCTATTGCCTATGGAGTACGACCTGAACACTGATCAACTCACGCGCACTCCAACTGTGCCACTTTGATTTACCAGGACCTTTCAATTGACATGTTATTGAACAAGCCCGTCTTTTTCCCCCTGGATTGCGAGTCCAGCTGCCGGGACCGGGACGGGATTCAAACCCGCAACCCGACGATTCCCTTCGCTCTCCTGCTCCGACGCTAAACCGCCTGAGCTGTTTCGGACTCTCAACAATGCTTATCTGTGCACCTTCCTTATCTCAACAATGCTTATCTGTGCACCTTCCTTATCTCAACAATGCTTATCTGTGCACCTTCCTTATCTCAACAATGCTTATCTGTGCACCTTCCTTATCTCAACAATGCTTATCTGTGCACCTTCCTTATCTCAACAATGCTTATCTGTGCACCTTCCTTATCTCAACAATGCTTATCTGTGCACCTTCCTTATCTCAACAATGCTTATCTGTGCACCTTCCTTATCTCAACAATGCTTATCTGTGCACCTTCCTTATCTCAACAATGCTTATCTGTGCACCTTCCTTATCTCAACAATGCTTATCTGTGCACCTTCCTTATCTCAACAATGCTTATCTGTGCACCTTCCTTATCTCAACAATGCTTATCTGTGCACCTTCTTTATCTCAACAATGCTTATCTGTGCACCTTCCTTATCTCAACAATGCTTATCTGTGCACCTTCCTTATCTCAACAATGCTTATCTGTGCACCTTCCTTATCTCAACAATGCTTATCTGTGCACCTTCCTTATCTCATTCTACCCCAACACCGAAATCCTTAGATCTTGCAGTTGTCCTCTGAAGACTGCATTGCAGCGCAGGACACAGATCGACCATGATAGTTCAAGGGTGATGCCAGAATAGCTTGGCGCCCATAGGCGCCAAGCTATTCTGGCATCACCCTTGAACTATCATGGTCGATCCTTATCTTCCTGTGGCGTATCCGGGGTAGAAGGAGTTATAAGCCCCTTCACTGGCGAGAAAAACTGAATACTGACCACCCAGCTGCAAGAGTTATAGATCCTCATGAGCCCGACGCAGTTGCTGTTGCTCATGAGGATCTACGCCTCTTGCTGACGCCACTTTGAGCCAATGTTCCTGGGACGGCATGTGCTCCCTGCGTTGAATTATTATTGTTATTATTATTATTATTATTATTAGTATTATTATTATTATTATTATTATTATTATTGTTATTATTATTATTATTATTATTATTATTATTATTATTGTTATTATTATTATTATATTATTATTGTTGTTATTATTATTATTATTATTATTATTATTATTATTGTTATTATTATTATTGTTGTTGTTGTTATTGTTGTTATTGTTATTATTATTATTATTATTATTATTATTATTATTATTATTATTATTATTATTATTATTATTATTATTATTGTTATTATTATTATTATTATTATTGTTATTATTATTATTATTGTTATTATTATTATTATATTATTATTGTTGTTGTTATTATTATTATTATTATTATTATTGTTGTTATTATTATTATTGTTGTTGTTATTGTTGTTATTGTTATTATTATTATTATTATTATTATTATTATTATTATTATTATTATTATTATTATTATTATTATTAAAGATTGCCCAAAGACAGTACGAGTCTACTGGAAGTAGAGAAGTAAATAAACATGTACAATGTATTACGAGTCAGTATCGCGAGACCTACTACCCGCAAGAATCATAGATGCTCATGTGCCCCTGCGGCTGCAAGGGCACATGAGCATCTATGCTTCTTGCGACAGCAGGGGAACATGGGAATATAGGCCTCTTGAAGATAGTAGGCTTTGACTGACAAACTGAGGCCAGCTTGCGTGAGTGAGCTTAGTCCTGCGCCAGCCACTAAGCAAGGTGCTCCGCTTTCTAAGCGGAGCACCTTGCATAGTGGCTGGCGCAGGACTAAGCTCACTCATGCGACTTGGCCCCTGGCGAGCCACATTTTTGCTGTCACTTAAATTTATCAATCCGATTAACGCGCACGTTCCTAGAAAAGCGCTCACTTATGTATCACTTATGAACGAGTGCGCAATTATCAGTTTATTTTGCAACAGGCAAAATATGCAATGATGAATGAAACATACCGCAAAGTGTGCTTTGTTGTTGCTGGTTGGTTGGTTGTGTTGGTTGCTCGGGGTTTTTTGTTTTTTGGTTTTTTGTTGTTTTTTTGTTTGTTTGTTGTTGTTGTTGTTGTTTTGTTTGGTTGGGTTGTTCGTTTGTTGTTTTTTTTTTTTTTTTTTTTTGTTGTTGTTTTTGTTGTTGTTTTTGTTTTGGGGGGGGGGGTTGTGGCTGGTTGGTTGGTCGGTTGGTTGATTTGTGTGTGTGTGTGTGTTTGTTTGTTTGTTGTTCTTGTTGTGGGTTGTTTTGTGGTGTGTGTGTGTTTTTTTGTTTGTTTTTGGGGGGTTGTTGTTGCAGTTGTTGTTTTTGTTGCTTTTTGATGGGCTTGTTGTTTATTTGTTTGTTTGTTTGTTTGTTTTGTTGGGGAGGGGTTTGTTTGTTTGGGGTTTTTGTTTTTGTTTTTGTTTAGGTTTTTTTTTAGCTAGGTTGTTGTTGTTGGGTTTATTTGTTGTTTTTGTTTGGTTTTGGTTTGGTTTTGTATTGTTTGGGGGTTTTCTTGGGGGTTTTTGTTTCGTTTTGTTTTGTTTTTTGGGGGAGGTTGTTTGAAATTTGGGGGTTGTTTGCTTTTGTTGGTGGGTTGGTTGGTTGGTCGGTGCTGTTAATTGTTTGTTTGTTTGTTTGTTTGTTTGTGTCTTTGCTTTGTGTTTCTTTGTGTACTTTTTTTATATCCCTACTCCTACGGACTGACAAAAATGACAAAACAACACAGATTTAAGTAGTAACGTATTCACTGCTACAACCAAACGTAGGACATTGGTTAACCACGATAGCTTAAGTGTCGTTTCTGATAATCACCTGATAAAATCGTCTGAAAACACGAAACCCTCGTTTCGTGTTTTGATACAATTTTATCAGCCCAATATCAAAGACGCCGCTTAAGCTATCGTGGTTAATGGTCTTATCAGCTAATCTTTATGTTGTGTGCTACACATTTCATGTCAATATGTACTGGTATATCTTAATCCTTTGTGGCGTGAAGTCTTTGGCAAACATCTGTCATCGACCATCATCCGAAAGCTTGCGTCTCTTCTCGATGTGAATGCTGCGTTGCAAAGTCAAAGACGGCAGTGAGTCCATTTTTGTAAAAAGCGAGATTTTCATCGTATTACGATAAAAGCGATAGTTTCATTGTAATACACGTGTACTCACTGTGTCTTGCCTTCACTTGGCGGAATGGTGTTGTTTACACAGAAGATACGAAAACAAAGGGATGAAAGAGGCTTGTTACAGGGGACACAAAGCCAAGATTGAACCTTCTATTGATCAATAGATATGGATGTTGTTAGTTGCTTCTGACAAGGCTGTTATCACAGTCATGCCCTAATATGTTTGTAAATATGATCAAAACGTTTTACTTATCTGCACTCAGCATGTGTCGCCATTTACGTGTGCCTACTAACATGACTTGTGAAAAAAAAAGGTAGCAAAGTCTTAGTTAACAAATTTAACCCCAACGCCCTACAGCAGGAGATGGATCGACCATGATAATTAATTAAGGTTTGTGCCACTGAGATTAGCTTGGCGCCTTCGGGCGCCAAGCTAATCTGGCACTAACCTTAAATTATCATGGTCGATCCATCTCTTGCAACTGGTACATAGGCATTAAATGACAGCTCCAAAATTTGATAAATGCTGCAATGGTGTTACATTTTTTCAGTAAGGCAAGATAGCATCGAGTACCTATTCCATCGCGAATTTACCACTCAAATTGTAAATTGATATAAAAAAAAAAAACCCAGCTCCATAGTGGTGTACCGGCGGTTTTACCAGCTTTCTGTAGCCAGCGTTGTCAATGACACCATTAAATCAAAGAAGATTGATTGGTTGGTTGTAAATTGTTTTAACGGTCCCAACAGCAACAACACTTTCTCAGGACGTGCCTGCGCTGCATGTGAAACAAATTTTTAAAATATTAATACTAATAAGCAAAATAGACCTACAGGGACGCTACACCTTCATGACAATTAAATTTATCGACCGCTAGTTTACACACACACACACACACACACACACACACACACACACACACACACACACACACACACACACACACACACACACACACACACAAGCAACATAATTACACTCACAAACAAGAGGCTAGCGCTGGTAGAATTGCACACTGACATACCAAGGGGAATTACTCAGCGCTGGACAGACAAACAGTTAGATCCCCTGCCCCCGCCTATCAAGCACCACAGAAAAATACGCAGGTATAGAACCAGACGATCATCTACATCCCTTAACATAACATAAGGGATGTAAATGATCGTCTGGTTCTGATAGGCGGGGGCAGGGGATCTAACTGTTTGTCTGTCCAGCGCTGAGTAATTCCCTTGGTATGTGTACAACATAATTATAGTTACAAGATATGTACGGGGAAACGATGTATAAAAATGCATTAACCGCAAACACATAACTCATCATCTCTTAAGTGCAGCAGACCATTTAGCAACACACATCCAATATCAAGGCTACAGGCAGCGCAGGCAATAGGGAGAATTTAAAAACAGAAAGGTACAGATGAATGGACCAAGGGTAGGCAGAAGCATCCGACTGTGGGGCTGACCAGTATGACCCTGGGATCCAGAGGAGAGGGGGTTGGAGCTAAGGCTAGTAAATTACTATCTGCTATGCAAACAAACATAACAATCACGTGACCTGTCGCACAATACCTCCCCTCAAAAACAGGCCAGAATGCTAAGGGTTTTCTTGTGCTGTATTAAACTATAAACAAAACATTTGTATATGTTACAGGTCGCGCGCAGGTCACTAGGCCAATGGCAGTGCAAAAACAAGAAGGCCACCCGCAGAGATTATTTTGTTGATTTTTTCAAGAAACAAACTAAGCCGAAACACATTTTGTCATTTATTCACGAGTAATCATGGGAAGAAAAAGGTTCGCTGTGACTTCCGGGTCACCATGAATAGGTCAAATTCCCCAAGAATCAGTCTGCGTTTGCTAAGCGTATATATGGACGTGCAGGTACTAGGCTACTCGTAAAGCATATGGTCTACCGCTCCGCTACGGAGGTGGTGGTGTTTCAAGTTCACTATATCAAATATTTCGTTACTCATTCGAGACGTGCCGCCTCCGGATACGCGGCATAAGCATAAGCATAAGCATAAGCCGCGTATCCGGAGGCGGCACGTCTCGAATGTTATAAGCGTGTTCCTTGGACTGACGACTAGGGATCTTTGACCTTCCTACCTATCTACCTACCTATCTACCTATCTATCTATCTACCTACCTACCTACCTACCTACCTACCTACCTACGTATCTATCTATCTATCTATCTATCTATCTATCTATCTATCTATCTATCTATCTATCTATCTATCTATCCGCCCGCCCGTCTGTCTACCTATCTGTCTACCTACTCTACCTGTATGTCTTCCTGTCTTTCTGTATGTCTGTCCATACGTCCATCCATCCATTTATCTATCCGTCCTACCTACCTACCTATCAATCTATCTATCTATCTATCTATCTATCTATCTATCTATCTATCTATCTATCTATCTATCTATCTATCTATCTATCTATCTATCTATCTATCTATCTATCTATCTGTCTGTCTGTCTGTCTCTGTCTATCTATTTATCTATCTATCTATCTATCCGTGCGTCCGTCCGTCCGCCCATCTGTCTGTCTGTCTACCTACTCTACCTGTCTGTCTGTCTGTCCATCCATCCATCCATCCATCCATCCATCCATCTATCTATCTATCTATCTATCTATCTATCTATCTATCTATCTATCTATCTATCTATCTATCTATCTGTCTGTCTGTCTGTCTATCTGTCTTTGTGTCTGTCTATCTATCTATCTATCTATCTATCTATCTATCTATCTATCTATCTATCTATCTATCTATCTATCTATCTATCTATCTATCTATCATGGGAAGAAAAAGGTTCGCTGTGACTTCCGGGTCACCATGACTGAATAGGTCAATATCTATCTATCTATCTATCTATCTATCTATCTATCTATCTATCTATCTATCTATCTATCTATCTATCTATCTATCTATCTATCTATCTATCTATCTATCTATCTATCTATCTATCTATCTATCTATCTATCTGTGTACGTCAGGCAGTCACAACAGACTATTATCTGCTACGAGGGCTCATGAGGATCTATGACTCATGCTGAAGCCGCTTTGTATTCGTGTTTGTATGACTGACGGCTGGGGGTGTTTGACGCTCAGTTTACCATGATTTCAAAAACTGTGCCACAAGCTGCGTCCACGGGCAGACAAGGGAACCGCGTGGCCTATTTTCATACATTAGCACTGTCTGTTATTGCGTTCAGGTTTAATGCACCGTAATAAATTGTTAAAATCGCTCGCTGGATCTCAATAAAACAGTGTGCATGTGAGATGACATCCCCTTTACATGAACATTAGGCATAGAGCCTCATTAGCCCTTGGTAGGGGCACATAGGAATATGTGCATCTTCAGTAATTGCAGATTTCAGGCTCATTTATATCCTAAAACTGTGGAACTGACGCGAGTTTGAGTCAACTGCTGTGTTCAAGTCCTTCACAGCCGTAGGAAAAGTAAACGCGATCAACTGTGAGAGATATAGATCTGACGTGCAACAACAAGAGATGGATCGACCATGATGGATCGTCGCGAGTTTGAGTCAACTGCTGTGTTCAAGTCCTTCACAGCCGTAGGAAAAGTAAACGCGATCAACTGCGAGAGATATAGATCTGACGTGCAACAACAAGAGATGGATCGACCATGATAATTCAAGGTTAGTGCCAAATTAGCTAATTTGGCACTAACCTTGAAGTAGCATGGTCGATCCATCTCAGTCTTGCAAATGATTCATAGGCGTAAGGTGAAACCTCCAAAATTTGGGAAATGCGGCCTTGGCGCTATATTGGTTAATGTGAACAAACAAAATCGTAAACGCCCAGCAGAGACATAGAGCAAATGGTCCCTGGTCTAAGATTTTGGACCTAACGCTTTAAGAAGCAATTTGATCCCCAAATAACTAACTAACTAGCCTATGTCTAAATGAACCATAACTAGACCTGTGTGTAGCTTTTCGAAACCATCTGTTACAGAAGTGTATCTTTGAACAGTTACGACACTAGTGGGCCTTTAACAAATCGCTTGAAAATAGCGCCAATGGAAACAAAAGTGAAATAATTATTTTATCAACTAAGTACATTAAAATTAACAAACCATTTAATAAACTGAGTTCACTGAACGTAAGGAACTCGCCGTCAAATAGCATCAAAGATGTACATGTAATAAGAACTGATTTGCTTAAACTTTATAGCCTCAATGCATGATTTGTTTTCATCCCTAAGTCACACGACCAATTACTTTAGAAAACCGTACCATGTGACCGAGCTACAAAAACCCTTGTAGCGTCAAATGACGGACGTCTTGTAGCACTCTTTGTGTCTCGTCTTGGGTGCCAGTTTTGTTCCAGAAAAGATCACCCAAACGTTCCAAAGTTAAGTACAAAGTTACTTAATATTTGTGTTGTTCGAAACAAAAGGCATACTACTGAAAACGACAACGTCATGAAAGATTTTAAATTACGTCATAAGTCTGTTATGTATAAATAGATATTCCTTCGACATCAGTCATGTCTGGCGTGATCCAGGTCGGAAGATTTCTTCTTGATTTCTTTTACGAAAATAGTGGAGGAATGAAAATAAATATTTTATTGGTAGTAGGGACTTGCTGCACGGACCCTTGTATGTCTTCGGGGGATCAAAGAAATCATTGTACCCCTCATGTCTTCGGCCTTCGGGGTACAAAGGTTCCTTTGACCTCCCTTAAGGGCTGGCTTAACTGGGCGAGACAAACCCGAACCATGTCTCGGCGAGACACCCGAGACAGTCAATGCGAGATACCCGTACTACCCGTTTATTAGGTTCGGCACGTCTGATCTTGTCTCGGAGAGTTCGCCAAACCTATTAAAGGGTGGGTCGGGTATCTCGCATTGACTGTCTCGGGTGTCTCGCCGAGACGAGGTTCGGGTTTGCCTACAGATGTCCGTGTAGCAAACCCCTGCTACCAATAACTTATATTATCAAATGATTTCATTAAACTCAACAACCCGAGGAAAATAGCCCCAATGGAGTTTAAAATGAAATTATGATATATCAACTGCAAACATTATCCATAACAAACCGCTTTAAAACAGCATCAACGGAGTTTAATATGAAATACGATAAGAGGATACGGTTACGATGCAGAGTGGTAAACATTACGGGTGTGCACTTCTTAAACGAGTTAGTGCCCTTGTTTCTGTCCTTTAACCCAAACAGCACTGACATGCTAGCACAGGATGTGGATCGAACATGATAGTTCACGAGTGGTGTCGGAATAGCTTGGCGCCTGTAGGCGCCAAGCTATTCTGACCCCACTCTTGAACTATCATGGTTAATGTGTCTCCAGAACTATGTCGCAGGCCTCAAAAGATATCTAAAAAAAATTATATCATTAGATGAAATGAGTTAACAAACGCACTTGAACACACGCACACAACACTTACGCTTCGATAGTTAATGGGAGCAGACGAAAGACTGATTTCGTTACACATAACAAATGGCTTCAAAACAGCCACAACGGATATGATTTATCAACTGATTTCATTAAATCAACTGATTTCATTAAACTTTCCAAATAGCTTGAAAATGTCCTCAGCATGACTTTGAAGGCCCGCTACCGACGTGACTGTTCAGATATTGACTTTTGTAACAGATGGTTACGAAATGCTACACACAGGTCTTATGGTTCATTTAGACACAGGAGAATCCAGTTCAGCAAACGTCGTCTTAATATTTAAGTAACCTGACAACGACTGCACTCCGTTCTATAATTACAACTGTATCAGTACGAGAAACAGCTAAAAATATATTGACACGCTACCGGTTGCGCACAATAAATAAGTTGCGATTACGCATGTGTGTTTGCTGCATGTCCAAACTGCCGTTAAGGTTCGTTAGGTGTGTCGATAATACATAAGGAACACAAACGGTGCTGAAACGTGTCTTCAGATTTACGCGTAATGGTACTTTAATATGAAATAATAATTTTATCAACTGAGACAATGTATTCATAACCAGACAAAATGCAAGTCAAAGTACGTGCGTACACCATTTGCAAAATGTAAGTCTCTGTAGTCTATATAAATCTGACCGTTCTTATGAACTTCCAAAGTCTGTACTGAGACACGTACGTGACCTGTGTGACATTTTTACTAAGAATACTTGTAAAACTGTATTTACGTCGTGTTTTAAGACCTTTCTCTTAAACTAGCTGACCAGTTTTACCCT
Source organism: Semisulcospira habei (assembly GCA_036245525.1). Taxonomy (NCBI): domain Eukaryota; kingdom Metazoa; phylum Mollusca; class Gastropoda; family Semisulcospiridae; genus Semisulcospira; species Semisulcospira habei. Next base: position 29,784,489 of record BTPG01000002.1, read on the forward strand.
TCCCGCCGTGAGAATGCGTTAGTCGCCTGTTCGGCGTTAAACCCAAATAACTAACTAACTAACCTACGTAATTTGAAATGAAATCGCTTGTGAAGGCAAACTTTGTGGCAATGTGACAACTGTTACACTATGCTTGATCTCTCCATGTTTCAATCAATGCTCCGAAGGTCTGTTTGGTGATGAGCCTGTGTTGATTTTATAAACATCGATTTTTTTAAATTTTTTTTTTTAGCCGCCGGCAGCAAATGGGTTACGCCCTGGCCGTGACAGGGTTTAATGGAGATGAATGGGTTTAATATACGTATATTAACCCGTTCAGCGCCGAGAAAACTGACTGAACACCGAAATCCAGACCCCAAAAAAGTGACTGCGAAGCGTGTAAAATGCTTGTGTTTTAAATGTCATTTCTAAGCGCGCGTCTTTCTTGATTGAACATTAACGCAACCGTAAGAGGTATAGATCCTCATGAGCCCCCGCACCTGCGGGGGCTCATGAGGATCTATGCCTCTTGCTGAAACCACTTTGTGTCCGCGTTCCTTGGAAGGCTGGGGGTCTTTGTCGTTGAATTAACTCATTCAGCCCCGACACACCACAGCAAGACATGGATCGAGCATGATAGCTCAAGGGTGGTGCCAGAATAGCTTGGCGCCCATGGGCGCCAAGCTATTCTGGCACCACCCTTGAACTATCATGCTCGATCTGTCTCAAGAATTGTAATACATTCCTTCAGAGGGCAACTTCAAATGAATTTTTGGATTTCGGTCCTGTGTGTTAACAAAGATTTCAAGAGCACACAATCTGCGTCCACCGGCACTGAGCGGGTTAAATAATAATAAAGAGGATTAATTAAGAGGGTTAATGAAAAGCACGTTGCAAACTTTGAATGTTCAATGCACGTATTTTGCGAGGACAGTTCCGACTGAGTTCAGACAGGGTTGTGGTATTATATGCTATGATATCAATGTCAAAGGTAAGAGTCGAGGGCTTTATCCAGCTTTTTGTTTGTTCGCCGCTTCGAATACGGTCAGTACTGACGTGATAGGGCCTTCGCTTCAGCTGAAATTTCCTTTCGTTGACATTATCTAACTTATTCATTTATTCAGTTACGCTTTGTATAAAACTGGTACCAGCGGTATCATAGAACGCCTACACATCGTTCTCTTTTGTTGTGTACTGAGCCCCCTGAATTATTTATTTATTTCCTGATTGGCATAGTTTTGTTCAGAGGTTTGACTCAATGAAGATTAGGGTATGTTTGTACCGAGAAAATGTGACTGGTCAAAGATTTATTTGGGGGAGAACGCGCCGCGCGGGCCAACGGCGCCCGACGTTGGCAGATGGCCTTTTGCGCATTTTGCCGGGTAGGGCCTTTAAAGTGACATACAAACATGAGCCCGGTCTACAACACACATTCACCCCACCCACCCACCCACCCACCCCCAACCCGGGAATGAACCTGGAACATTGTGTACACTACAATATAGTACACATGTAACTACTGACTTTGTTATCGACATCTATAGGTCTGAACTTTAAGCGCATAAGATAACAGCAGCCAAGTTTATCACTGAAGTAAAGTTGTATTATCTGCATGTGGGCGTCGTTAAGTGCAGTCTACGTATACACACTGGGTAACATACGTTATCGCAGTAATTGATCGTGAGAGCCAACGCCGCTACTCTCAACCCTCGGTATCAACCAGTGCAGCGGAACCTGTTTTGGGCGACCACTTTTACGAGGGACCAACTGTCACATTAACTCATTCAGCCCGACGCACTTATTTCCCAAAGTTTGGAGGCGTCATCTATCGACTATGCACCTGTTGCAGGAGATGGGTCGACCGTGATAATTCAAGGCGGGTAGTGCCAGATTAGCTTGGCGCCGACAGGCGCCAAGCATATCTGGTGACTACCCTTGAATTTTCATGGTCGACCCATCTCCTGTTGTAGTGCGTCAGGGCTGAAAGGGTTAACCCCTTCACTTTCAGTGGAGAAGTGGGTGATTTGGAATCATTGCAGATTGAACGGCGAAGATCCCTAGCCGCCCCCAAAAAGGTGGATAATAATAATAATAATAATAATAATAATAATAATAATAATAATAATAATCATAATCATAATCATAATAATAATGTGTTTTTTTATATAGCGCTTAATCGTAATCCAAAGCTCTAAGCGCTTTACAATCTGTACACAAAAATAAAAATATACAATGACATTTGCACATAACAAGCAAAACACAATACACGAACACGCTACTTTTACAACGAACTAAACAACAACGCATACATAATATTATGTTCAAATTAACATTCAATCTAAACAAGGATTGGCAGAACTGCAACTAAGGCATCAAACTGACACTGGCAGTTATTCAAAGTAAAGCTTGAAAAGGTGAGTTTTCAACGACCTCTGAAGTCACAGACAGACTACAGATACAAATTAGCTTCAGCAAGAGGCATAGATCCTCATGAGCTCCCGCAACTGCTGACGCTCATGAGGATCTATACCTCTTGCAATTTGGTGGCGTTCAACTTTTCCCAGCACTGGACCCGTACTTAACTCCTTCTACCCCAGACACACCACAACAAGATAAGGATCGACCACAATAGTTCAAGGGTGATGCCAGAATAGCTTGGCGCCTATGGGCGCCAAGCTATTCTGGCATCACCCTTGAACTATCATGCCGTCGATCTGTGTCCTGCACTAGAGTGCAGTCTTCAGAGGACAACGGCAACATTTGGGGATTTCGGTGTTGGGGTAGAATGAGTTAAGTGGATGTAGACGTTTAAAATGTTCTTTACTGACGTGTAACATTTTTGGCTCTGAAGCCTTTTTTGAAAGAGCACAAACAGTGATTATCCAACACAGGTTTTACTGTACAGTTGCGGGGGCTCATAAGGATCTATGCTCCTGGCTGGTAGCACGCCGGCGTCTCCTCAAGCACTGCGCGTATCACACCAGTGATGAAAAGAGGCAGAAATAGTCATGATATGTTAAGATTAGCTCATTATCGGCAATTATCATAATTTAATCAGTTCGGAGACTGCTGGCGCCGTGGCAAGGGGAGACTATGTGCGTTTCTAAATTTAGGACCTTTACTGCGATAATAGACGAATCAGTTAGCACAGATTTAGCCCATTCAGCCCTGACGCACTCCAGGAGGAGATGGGTCGACCATGATAATTCAAAGGTAGTGCCAGATTAGCTTGGCGCATGTCGGCGGCCTATTATCTCCTGCAACTGGTGCATGGTCACTGTGAGATAACGCGGCCTCCAAAATTTGGGAAATACGGCCGTCAAATCGGGATGAATGAGTTAAAGTTAGCAGGGCATTCTGACTATGAAATGATCTGCATATACTTAAAAAGGCTTAGCCTGTTATCTTGAACAGGGCGGGGTTTGAGTGCCAATCACAAGAAACAGGGGTGTAATTACAGGGTGAGAAAAAAGAAGTCAATGGCAGTTATAGCAACAGTTGTGTCCCTGACCCGGAGCGTCACGTAGTATCCGATTCCCGGCCGAGTTTCGCAACCCGGTGACCTCTTATGTTAATGAGGCGAAGGTGAAGGTCACTGACTAGCCGGGCCGGAAAGAAAGCGGGGACAGAACTCCGTTTACGCGTTCGGTGTATTCTTACGTACGAAACGTGAAAAAGACAGCCTACAGGTAAAAAAAAAATACCTAGTTTAACCCGTCTGCTTCTTAACTCATTACATCCTGAGGTCGACTTAACAAAAATTACTTTGTGTCCTATGTAGGCTACGATTAGGAGACAGATCAACCATTTACGTGCCAAAGGTGGCGCCTCGTCAAACTAATTTCATTTTAAGCAGTAATTGTATCAGGATGTAAAGGGTTAAGGTAACCACACAGGGACGTAAATGAAAACACAGTGAACATTTTCGTGTACAGCCGCTGTGCACTTCTTAAGCGGGTTAGTGCCCTTTCTCTGTCGTTTAACCCATAGGCACTGACATGCTACCACAGGATGTGGATCGACCATGATAGTTCAAGAGTGGTGTCTGAATAGCTTGGCGCCTGTAGGCGCCAAGGTATTCTGACACCACTCTTGAACTATCATGGTTTGATGTGTCTCCAAAACTATGACCTAGGCCTCAAAAGATTTTTTTTTTTAATGTTGATTTCATCCTCAGAATGAAATGGATTCAGTAAAGTACGCACTTGAACACACGCACGCAACACATACGCTCCGATAATTGATGCCGGGAGCAGAAGAAGAACTGATGTCGAACTAATTACAAGAAGCCCTGCGATACTGTACTGCATGAAATCAACTCATTTCCAACGACAATTTGACAAAATGTTGTTGATATCAGCTGCCGTTAGACCCCCACCATTTCCACGCCAAGCTTCGGTACAAAATATTTCCCGTCTCTAAAATCGACATATTATGTATACCAAGGGGAATTACTCAGCGCTAGACATACACAGTTAGATCCCCTGCCCCCTTTCATCGTGTACCCAATCGCCAGCCCACAGAAAAATACGCGGCAGGTAAAGAACAAGACTATCATTTGGCATCATATACATGTGTACTGTTCTACCAGCGCTAGCCTCACCTCTCTGGTTTGTGAGTGCATATTATTTAGATCTTCACTTGCTTGTCGTTTATTGCACGTGTTAAAAACTCGCTTTGACTGTCAATTCATTTTCACAACTAAGAGAAATAAGTTTGAGCTGTCTAAGCATTCGCGTACCAATCAAACAGCTCACGACTGCGGCCATTTGTAAGCGGAGGCGAGACTTTAGGTTTCTTGGCTATGAGGTTGGGATCGCGTGGAAATGGTTGGGGTGTCAACAGATATGTCATAGACCTCAGCCTAAGGGGCACGAAACTCTTGCCATAACTGCCATAACTTCCGATTTTCTGCCCTGATACAATCCTCCTACACAGCAAAGGCGAAGAAGGTAGAAAGATATCTCTTTTACGACATTCAAACTTCTTTCCTAAAGAAAACGACCTGCTCCATTGAGGCTAAAAAGGGTTCACCCATAAACGACCTGCTCCATTGAGGCTAAAAAGGGTTCACCCATAAACGACCTGCTCCATTGAGGCTAAAAAGGGTTCACCCATAAACGACCTGCTCCATTGAGGCTAAAAAGGGTTCACCCATAAACGACCTGCTCCATTGAGGCTAAAAAGGGTTCACCCATAAACGACCTGCTCCATTGAGGCTAAAAAGGGTTCACCCATAAACGACCTGCTCCATTGAGGCTAAAAAGGGTTCACCCATAAACGACCTGCTCCATTGAGGCTAAAAAGCGTTCACCCATAAACGACCTGCTCCACTGAGGCTAAAAAGGGTTCACCCATAAACGACCTGCTCCGTTGAGGCTAAAAAGGGTTCACCCATTCGCTGTAATGGACGTAGGTGGCGTTTCTGAAACCTGGTTAACTCATTCAGCCCGACGGCAGTATTTCCCAAAGTTTTGGAGGTGTCATCTAACGACTATGCACCTGTTGCAGGAGATGGATAGACCATGATAATTCAAGGGCAGTGCCAGATTAGCTTGGCGCCGACAGGCGCCAAGCTAATCTGGCACTACCCTTGAATTATCATGGTCGACCCATCTCCTGCTGTAGTGCGTCAAGACTGAATGGGTTAACTCGACGCCAAGGATCCCCCGCCGTCCAGGGAACATGGAACATGGAAACAAAGTAGTGTCAACATGAGGCATAGATCATCAAGAGCTCCCGCAAATAGGCAACAGCGTCACAGCGAACAAGTATTACAAGCGTCACAATTCGCTTAAGGTGATAGCACTGTGATTTCAGATCCATGAAAATGCTTTAGGAAAAACGTCTTAAAGTTCTCTAGAGTCTCAGCCCTTCACTCGACACAATACTTACCCCGCCCAAGCTCTGCTAACACTCGTACATCAGTATAGATTCGTATTTTTGAGTTTGACAAAATAGTCTCTCTTGTCTTTAGCCATAAAACTAAGTGTGTGTTTGAAGGATTACAAACAGACACGGATTTGGAAAGGCCATGTCAAACTGAGATTGACCTGTGCTCGCGCATTTTAATTACACACCGTCACACAAAATACACAAATCCGTGGCTTTCTGTAGCCCGTCAAACACTCACATGGTTTTAAGGATGCAAACAAAAAGAGACTATTTTGTCAAAACGCTAAATTTAAATGTATATTTACGTTCTTTTTTAAAAAAAAAGTGTGAGGAGGGCTTGGACGGGGTGGGCATTGTGTCTAGTAAAGGGCTTTGACCCTAGGGAACTTAAACAAAGTCATTTCTGGAGCCCTTTCATGGATTTGAAATTAGAGTTGTATCACCTTAACTGAGAATTTCCTACTGATCTTTTAACAAGCCGTGTCAGCAGGCACACGTAACAGAGGTGTCGTTACTGCCCGGCGGAGGAACCGGAACCCTCCCACGCAGCGAAAAAGCAGATCAGAAAAGTCTCCCATTCCACATTTCCATTTCGACTCCAAATGAGTCAGTTTACCCATAATTATTGTAAGACACTGATACCAAGAACAGGGGCTGATCAGTTACCTCCCGAGGGGACGGCGGGGGTGGCGGGTGATTCCAAGTTTTTATTTGGGACCTTCAAACTGAGACAAAAGGCCTCCGGCCCGGATACCAGACCTTGCTTCCCAGTGGCGGAAAAAAAATTCGAAAAGCGGAGGAGATGGAGGGGTGGGGGGGAGGGGGGGGGGGCGTAGGCGTGCCACGCGTATGTGAGGACCTCTTGTACCTTCTCGCCATATGCCAGAATATCGGAAAGGCGGGAGGCGGGAGCGGGGGAGGTGAGGGAGAGGGCGGAGGGGGAGGGGGCGGAGGGGAGTTCCAAACTATTAAAAAAAAACGACTTCGATATATATAGCATTTTCATGTATTTTTGGCCAGGAAGGAAGGTGGGCTGGCGGTGCCAAGAACCTCTGGAACAACCACCCCACCACTCACCCATCCACCCACACCACCAGGATCCACCCCTATTTAACCCTCCTCACGGCCAGGGCAAAGCGAACCCTCCCCAGCTACAAGAGACATACATCCTCACGAGCCCCCCGCGATAGCGGGGGGTTCGTGAGGATGTATGTCTCTTCTTAGTCCTTATGTTCTTTATGCCTAATTTAAAGTCCCACTTACTGTGGGTCCCTTCACTTGAATCGGTGTCGCCGGTCAGCGTGCACAAATGGGACTTGGGTGGGATTAACTACTTTTTTATGTTCCCAGGGTCACCCTGGTCAGCCCCACAGGGTGGGTTTTCCCCTCTATTCTGGGGCATGTGTTTCTGTCTACCCTTGGTCCATTCACCTGTATTTTCCTTTTTTAAACTCTGCCTACTGTCTGCGCACCTGTCGCTCTTGGTATTGGATGTGTGTTGCTAAATGGTCTTAGGTTTATTTAGCATATTAGACCGGCTGGCGACATACATTCAATATTCTGTTTAGGTTTTTTGTGGGTGTTTGTTTTTTTCACAAGCAGTGCAGGCACGTCCTGAGAAATTCTTGTTGCTGTCGGGACGTTAAGCAATGTACAACCAACCAACCATCTGACGCGAAATTGGTGATCGCCGACAGCGAAGTGGTTACAGGAGATGCTCAGAACGTTAACCCGTTTAGTGCCGAGAAAATGTGAACACCACCCAAATGCGAGAGGTATAGATCCTCATGAGCCCTCGCAGTTGCACTGGACATTGGCATGAGTGAGCTTCAGTAGTGCTGCGCCAGCCACTGAGCAAGGTGCTCCGCCATGGCAGATCATCTTGCTGAGTGGATGGCGTAGGACTAAGCTCACTCATTCAACTCGCGCCCTCAGGGTCTCTAAGTTAATTCGCTGTACCCCAAGACCGAAATCCCCACTGAATGTTGCCGTTGTCCCCTGAAGACTGCAGTGGAGTGCAGGACACAGATCGACCGTGATAGTTCAAGGGTGATGCCAGAATAGCTTGGCGCCCATAGGCGCCAAGCTATTCTGGCATCACCCTTGAACTATCATGGTCGATCCATATCTTGCTGTGGTGTGTCTGGGGTAGAATGAGTTAAGTAAGACAAGTCGACTGAAGTTTCCGATGGTTACCCGAAAGATAAGAAATGTCCGAAACAGGGGTGCAAAGGTCGACAGTGCCTTCAGCAAGAGGCGTAGATGCTCGTGTGCCCCTGAATTGATCAGTGTTCAGGTCGTAATCCATAGGCAATAGATTTCCCTGTCCCCCATAACCCGCCCGTCAGGGCCGTCCATTATTACTTCGGTGCCGTGGACGTTAAACCCCGAACTAACCAAACAACCATCATGTAACAAGTAGGGGCGTATCTCTCTCTCTCTCTCTCTCTCTCTCTCTCTCTCTCTCTCTCTCTCTCTCTCTCTCTCTCTCTCTCTCTCTCTCTCTCTCTCTCTCTCTCATCTCTCTCTCATCTCTCTCTCTCTCTCTCTCTCTCTCTCTCTCTCTCTCTCTCTCCCTCCCTCTGTCTCTCTCTCTCTGTCTCTCTCTCTCTCTCTGTCTCTGTCTCTCTCTCTCTCTCTCTCTCTCTCTCTCTCTCTCTCTCTCTGTCTCTCTCTCTTTCTCGGTATTAATTGGGTTCTTATAATTATAGAAATCCCGCCTCAACTTTTGAGTGGTACGATCAGTTTAGTCTGAACCTTGACAGAGCTTTAAAAAAGAAGGCCGACATTCTTTTAATGGGCGCTTTTAATATAGATTCACTTAATTATGCCGCACACCCGCCTGGGACACAACGTCATCTCTGTTTGGCTTAGTACAGTTAGTGAAATCACCCACCAGAATTACTCCAACTACTTCCACGCTTATAGACCACATATATACTAATAAGCCCAAAGTCGTCTCTGACGTTGATGTCAGTCTCAAATCTAAGTGTTAGTGATCATTATCCTGTGGCGTGCTCCTGG
>BTPG01000002.1:29800886-29825152 GCA_036245525.1 Semisulcospira habei
ATGCACATTGACAATGTTTGTAAAACGGTCTCTAGAAATGTCTTTATGTTATCGAAATTAAAGTATTACACAGATAGTGAAACCAGAAAATTGTTCAGTAATGCACACATCATGTCACATATAAACTACGCATCGACGGTGTGGGATTGTTGCAGTGATGTCCACTTAAAAAGACTAAATTCTTTACATAGGAGAATGGCAAATTTAATTCTTCCCGACCCGCACTTGACGACCGAGGAAAAACTCAGTAAAGCTGGATTCCTGCCCCTTCAAAATCATTTTAAATATAACAAAGGGGTACTGATGTTTAAAGTGTGGAACCATAGCGCACCAGAATATCTAACAGAGTTGTTTTAAAAAAATCAGATTCCTGCTATGGGAACATAAGAGGTCTTTATATTGTTCCAAAACCCCGAATAGATATATTTAAATCTACTTTGTCATTTGCGGGATCCACACTGTTGAACTCACTCCCACATCACGTTAAAGCCACTCCGACATTATCTCGTTTCAAGGCAAGTCTTTATAAGTATCTGACATTACTCAAATAATAATATCTAGTTATTTGTAGACACACGAATGTACGTGTATATTCTAACAATCATGTGTATGTGTATGTGTGTGTGTGTGGATGCGTGAGTGCGTTTGTGCGCGGCGTATGCGCGTGTTTGTGTTTAGTGGACTATATATTTTGTATCACTGTGCTTTGATGTCCCTTTTTATGTATATTTTGTACTTAGTTAGTCGTAGTTGTAGCAACGGCAGGTACGAAAAATGACATAGTCACTGACTGTGTTAATATCTTCACCGTTGTAAAATAAAGATTCATTGATTCATTCATTGATTCTCTCTCTCTCTCTTTCTCTCTCTCTCTCTCTCTCTCTCTCTCTCTCTCTCTCTCTCTCTCTCTCTCTCTCTCTCTCTCTCTCTCTCTCTCTCTCTCTCTCTCTCTCTCTCTCTCTCTCTCTCCCATTTAATGATGTGTTAAATTACAATGACCCAAATGAAGTCTTCACCCGCTGGTATGAACTGTTCCTTGGTGTTCTAGATAAGCATGCCCCAGTGCGAACAAAACGTGTCAAACATCCCACAATCCCTGAATGGCTAACTGGAGAAATAAAAGCAGCCATGCAACTCAGCAATACACTTAAGAAAGAAAAGAAATTTGTTGACTATAAAAAAAAATTGTGAAATCTTTATTCCGAATAGCTCAAAGACAACTTGCCGAACAGATCATTGCAGACGGCAAGGACCTGCGCTCTGTTTGACAAGTTATCAACACCTTTACTAAAGGTCACAATCACAGAGACATGAACATTGCACCTGAGCTCACTGCAGATACCTTCAATACCCACTTTCTTAGCATAGCTGAGACTTTAGCACGCACTAATACAAATGACCCTGCGAAATACCAATGTTCTGAGCAACTACGATTTCACAGTAACAGTACTGCTGGTTGTGTTTATTCACTCCCCCCAATGACTGTTTTTGACGTGGGTAAATATATATCTAATATGAAAAAGAGGTCATGTGGTTCAGATGGCATCAGTTGCGAAATTCTTAAAATAGCTCTGCCCTACATAGTTGAGTCTCTAACGTTCATTTACAATCTTTCTATTCAAAGAAATATTTTCCCTGATGAGTTAAAAGCAGCTAAGGTCATTCCCCTTCCCAAAAGCAAAACCTTAAACTCATTGAATGATTATAGACCTATCTCCATTCTACCAGTCATCTCAAAACCTATTGAAAAAACATATCCATACACATCTGCAAAATGTTCTAGAACAGAACTGTCTACTCAGTAAAATGCAGTCTGGGTTTCGCCCGCAACACTCTTGCCAAACTGCCCTTATACATTTCATTGATAAATGGCTTACAGCCATTAATAATTCTCAGTTATCAGGTGCAGTTTTTCTTGACATTAAAAAAGCCTTTGATTTAGTCAACCAGTCTATCTTATTTAAAAACAATACCGATGTATCACATCGATTCCAATACCGTACATCTGATATCATCCTATCTAAGTGACAGAAGACAGAAAGTTTTGCTTAATGGTAATTACTCGAGTGAAGGTTTAGTAACGTGTGGTGTTCCTCAGGGGTCAATTTTGGGCCCATTGTTGTTCTACATATTTATCAATGATTTACCATTCTCTATCTCACATCCCGATGCAACGTGTGACTTATTTGCTGATGACACTACCATACATAGATCAAACAGCGAATTGCCAAAAATAAACGAAGTTCTCCAGCAAAGTCTTGATGAGGTTTCAAGCTGGTGCCAACATAATCATATGATAATTAGTGTCCAAAAGACAAAGAGTATGTTGATTACTTCACGCCAAAAACATCAACGTGGTCTCTTGCCCTTAACATTATACCTGAACTCTGAGCCCCTTGATCAAATTAAAAATCATTGTTTGCTTGGAGTCACAGTAGATAACCAGCTCAGTCAAATAGTTAACACTGACACTAGAAGACTATTTCTCCATGCCCACATTAAGACACTCTGTGATTACTGCTCCACTATCTGGGATGGATGCAGTGAGGTACATTTTTAAAAACTTAACTCATTGTATCGTCGAGGGCTAAAGTTAACTGTGCCTGGTCCCTCTCCCACGGACGAAAAGTTTAGAACCATTCGACTGCTAAACCTAAACAAACAGTTCACATTTAATCGATGCATACTTATGCATAAAAATTTTCACCATAAAACCCCATCTTACCTTCGTATGTTATTTTTGGATAGTCAAAGACAAAACACGAGGAACAGTTTGTTACAGCTACCATGGACCAGGCTCGATTTATATAAAACCAGCCTTTCGTTCTCAGTCAGGTGCCAAAGCCCGGAACGAACTACCACCCCAAATTAAATCCATTTTTAACTCTAGAACCTTCAAAACTCGTTTATATAACATCTTGTTACAGTAACTTAATACCTGAACTGACTACTTATATATATATATATATATATATATATATATATATATATATATATATATATATATATATATATATATATAATATATATATATATATATATATATATATATATATATATATATATATATATATATATATATATATTATTTCACTCTTATTGATATGTGTGAGCATTATTTGCATTGCTTTTGTAATTTTTTTTCCAGTTTATTTCTTCATATTTCGATTTATTGTGTTTATTTTACTCTTTGCTATTAATGTTTCTTTTCTAACAGGAGAGTTTGTAAGAGAGGCGTTTCCCCTAAAACTTTATCCTGTCAATAAAACGTTTCATCATCATCATCATCATCATCTCTCTCTCACACACACACATACACACAACCACACACACACACACACACACACATACACACACACACACACACACACACACACAACGCACACAAACACACACACAATCACACACAATCACACACAATCGCAGACACAAAATCACAGATACGAATAACACGCACACGAACACCACACACACACACACACACGAACACCACACACACACACACACACACACACACACACACACACACACACACACACACACACATACACACAGAGAGGCAAACGACACATTTTCCCGCACACAATAACCAAACTGAACGTTGATCAAAAGAACGTAATGAAATGTAAGACTCTGTTTTCATCTCTTTATTTATCGTGGAAGTGACTGTACACATTTACTTTTACAGGCAGTAACTGACATCATCCGAAAATAGTACTGACGTCGATCCTTAACTCATTCAGCACGGCGCAGCGTAATTCCCAAAATTTGGAGGCGTCATCTAACGAATATGCACCTGTTGCAGGAGATGGATCGACCATGATAATTCAAGGGCAGTGCCAGATTAGCTTGGCGCCGACAGGCGCCAAGCTAATCTGGCACTACCCTTGAATTATCATGGTCGACCCATCTCCTGCTGTAGTGCGTCAGGACTGAATGGGTTAATTAACTCTGTCTATGGGCAGATGAAGCCGAGTCCAGCCGTAGTAGGGTTAATGACTCACTCACCGTCCTGTTCAAAGAAAATCGAGGTGTTTGTACTGCGAAGTGCAGAAAGTAAATCTGACTTTACTTAGCAAAAGGCAGCATGTCCATTTATGAGAAAAGCATGATTTTCACAATAAAAATCGTGCTTTTCTCATAAATGGACATGTTGACTTTTGCCATATAATGGCGGAAATAACAATGACTTATTTCCTATGGTGGTGGTGGTGGTGGTGGTGGTGGTTCAAGTGGTGGCGGTGATGGTGCGCCCTCAAACTCGGGATATACTTGATGAAACCATAGCATAGAATCAACCGACTGTGTTCGTGCACTTTCACAGTGACGTAGAAAAATATGATTCATTGGGTGGGTCAAGTGTGCCTGACTGCAAAAAATCAAACAACGGAAGGGAGACAAGGGGCGGGGGCGAGGAGGGGCGGTTGGGGGTGGGGGTGTGGGGGCTGGGGCGGTCGGGTTAGAAGGGGGGGGGGGGGGAGTCCGACCTCGGAAAATTCCTTAACATTACAATCGCAATCTTTTGACATTTTCGTCTGCAGAAATATTTTCTTCTAATTACAAATAAAAATATATAATTTAACTTCTTTTTTTTCTTCAAAAATATTATTCCTCAATTTTTTTTCTCCATAAACATTGGGGAAAGGTGGGGTAGGGGCGGGGGAGCGGGGGGGAGGGGGAGGCAAGGCGTACTATGACCCCCTCCCTCACAACCCCCCCCCCCCCCAACCCTCGCCCCCCCCCCCCCCCCCCCCCCCATCCCACCCCCCTGTTTCTACGCTGCTGTTTAACTCTTATCATTCGAAATACACCAGTGTGTGAAAATAGTTTGACTAAAATAGTTCAAGGGTAGTGCCAGAATAGCTTGGTGCCTCTAGGTGCATAGCTATTCTGAACCACCCTTGAACTAAAGTCTATATCCTTATCTGTAAGTACTGTAATGTAGCTTGCATATGGCAGTGTACAAATTTGAAGCTTTTAGCCTCAGTATGATTTGGGTTAATGTCTATTTTGGTGGTGTCCTTGCTGCTGACGGCTAACTTACCAGGGCCAATCTGAATAGCGGTGTAGTCACACTGGCAATACTGACAGCCACTTGCGTCTCGCTTGTAGCCGAGGGGGCAGTGGCTCTCACACACAAACGGGGCACAACCTGCAAGCGAAGAAGTAAAAAATGTAAGATTTGTCACGGTTTCAGAATCTGCGGTCACGAATGAGCTTAGTCCTTGCTTAGTGGCTGGCACAGGACTAAGCTCATCTATACAGCTGAACCCAGAATCGGATCAAAGATACGGTTGGTTGGTTAGTTTGGAGTTTAACGTCCACGGAACCGGAGTGATAACAGACGGCCCTAACGGACGGGTTACGGGGCACAGGAACAGCTATTGTGGAGTACGTCCTGAAAACATATCAATTCAGGGGCCCCGCAAATGTGCCGCTTTGATTGACCATGACCTTTTGACCGATATGTTATCTGAACAAGCCCGTCGTTGTGCCGGCACAGCAAAGATACAACGTGGTACCTACCCTGTGAAGGCAAAAGACAAGTAAGTCCATTTTTGTGAAAAGCGAAATTTACATTGTAATTCGATGAAAATATCGCTTTTTCACAAAACGGACTTACTGTCTTTTTGCCTGCAAAAAGTCATATTTGTCATATTCATCCATAGCAGACATGAAGGGTACTCAGGGACCCTAAATCCGAAAAATAAATGTGCGTGTGTGAGTGTGCCTACGTGTGTGCGTGCGTGCATGTGTGCGTGTGTACGTGTGTGTGTGTGTGTGTGTGTGTGTGTACGTGTGTGCGTGTGTGTGTGTGTGTGTGTGTGTGTGTGTGTGTGTGTGTGTGTGTGCGCTCGTGTTCTTGCACGTGTGTGTGTGTGTGTGTGTGTGTGTGTGTGTGTGTGTGGATGCGTGCTTGCGTTCGTGTGCGTGTTTGTGTGTGTGTGTGTGTGTGTGTGTGTGTGTGTGTGTGTGTGTGTGTGTGTGTGTGTGTGCGTGCGTAAGTTAGTGGGTGAGTTTGCGTGCGTGCGTGTGTGTGCGTTTGCGTGCGTACGTACGTGCGTGTGTTGTTTGTGTGTGTGTGTGTGTGTGTTTGTGTGTGTGTGTTTGTGTGTGTGTGTGTGTGTGTGTGTGTGTGTGTGTGTGTGTGTGTGTGTGTGTGTGTGTGTGTGTGTGTGTGTGTGTTGTTCGTGAGTGTGTCTGTCCTCATTCTACTTGTTTGTGTGTTTCTTACCCAATGGTTGTACGAAAGAAACATTCCTGCATTCAGAGCCGCACCCGTTGCTTAGGCAGCCGTAGCCGGAAGGGCAGCCTACCCCATTGAAATCACCACAAAGGAGCAGACAACTCCCCCTTCTTTCAGGACGGCAAGTGACGAAAGCTGTTGAGAATATATATAAATTCTTTAAACAATATTATTATTATTATTATTATTATTATTATTATTTGTGTGTGTGTGATTGTGTGATTGTGTGTGTGTGTGTGTGTGTGTGTGTGTGTGTGTGTGTGTGTGTGTGTGTGTGTGTGTGTGTGTGTCCGACTAAGGCAAATGATAGCCCGTGAAGAGAATCTATGCCTCTTGCAGACAGCACTGTGGCCTACAGTCAATTACGGTTCTCTCATGAATTACATTGTTGCATGTTCATGAATTCAGCGTGCCTGAAATGTTACTTTCAAGGTTAAAAAAAGCATACGAGGGGAGGGAATGGAGAGAGAGAGAGAGAGAGAGAGAGAGAGAGAGAGAGAGAGAGAGAGAGAGAGAGAGAGAGAGAGAGAGAGAGAGAGAGAGAGAGAGAGACAATGACAATGACAATGACAATGATTCTTTATTTTACAACGGTGAAAGTTTTGGTGAAACCATTTTTCGAACTTGCCGTTGCTAATCTACTTTACATATAATGCACAAATCACAAAATACTATCATTAAATTGGGAAAAACTAAATATATAACTAACAAAAAATTGAAATATAAAGTTTTAAAAAAGAAGAAGAAATCATTGAAAAAGTAGAAATAAACATAGAAAATCCCACACATACACACAATTGTAAAGGTATAAATCTCCATACATACATTCATAAACACAAGCACGAGCACAAAACACACACACACACACACAAACACACACACACGCGCGCGCGCGCGCGCGCGCACGCACTCGCGCACGCACACACACACACACACACACACACACACACACACACAATACGTGCAGCATTAGCATCTTGTATTAAGTAAAAATATAACTGAATTGAAGAGTTAGAAAGGGGAAAATCGTACACTGCAAGTGCAGATTGCTGTGAAAATCTTACGATGCTGAGGTGAGGTACTTGAAGAGAGCAGTTTTAAAAGACGAAAGCGTTGTTGATGTTGTAACATGTTTGGGCAATGTGTTCCACATGCTAGCACCTGAAAACGCTAAACTTGTCTTATAGAGATCGATTCTAGGTCGTGGCACAGTAATGGACTGCCTTGATCTGGAGTATGTTGATGCCGTGAGGGAAAACATTTTTTTAATATACTAGGGGAGTCTGTTATTCAATACTTTGAATATCGTTATTCCCTTATTGTATAATAAATGTTTTTTCAAGGGGAGAAATTCTAAGGTTTTCAGTTTATTATCCGTTGTTGAGTTAGGGTCTGAAAGGATAAGCTTCGCGGCTCTACGATGAAGAGAGTTCAGTCTCTTTAACTGGACCTCGCTTGCGCCATCCCACACCGTAGAAGCATAATCTATATGTGACCTGATGTGGGCGTTGAAGAACAGTTTTCGTGTTTCTACATTAGCTATATGTTTTAACTTGGATAAAATAAACAGTTTCTTTGATGTTGTCTTACATATATTACTAAGATGGCGTTGCCATTTAAACTGGTTATCTACAGTAACGCCGAGAAGACGATGTTCCGTTACCTGGCTGATAGATTTGCCTTGAAGGGACAAGCTGAGTGAGAGAGTGCCGAGCTGGTGCTTTTGGCGGGTACTTACAACCATACATTCAGTCTCTGCAGGGTTTAAGATCATGGAATTGTTACTGCACCAGCTGTTAATGTCCTGTAATGTGTTTTGTAGGCGCGTGTCAATTACTGACAAATCCTTATCGGGAGTGTGTATCGCAGCATCATCAGCGAACATATCGCATTCAACACTTTCATCACTAATTGTGAGTGGAAGGTCGTTAATGAACAAACAGAATAAAAGAGGGCCTAAAATAGAGCCCTGGGGCACGCCATGCTTTACTTTGCAGTGACTAGAATATGTACCATTAAGGAGAACTTTTTGTCTTCTGTTTTCTAAGTAGGATTTGAAAAACACGGCTGCGCTTTTATATTATAAGGATATTTTCTTTATAAGTATGTCATGGTTCACCATGTCAAAGGCTTTCCGGAAGTCTAAGAACACTACACCTGTTAGTTTGGAATCATTAATAGATGATAACCAGGTATCTGCCATCCTTATCAAGGCAGTGTGACAGGAATGGTTTGGTCTGAAGCCTGACTGCAGTGAATGGATGAGAGTTTGGTTTTCTAAGTATTCAGATAGATGCTTATGGATGTGCCGCTCTAAAGGCTTCGACAAAACAGGTAATAGTGATATGGGGCGAAAGTTGTTGATTTCACTCAGATCTTTCGATTTTGGTAGGGGGATCACTTTTGCGTCTTTAAATGCGTCCGGAAAAGAGTTTTGGTTTATACAGAGATTGTAAATATATGTAATACTTTCGACGATATATGGAAGAGATATCTTGAGTATTTTTGAGCTGATCTCATCAGGCCCGGATGACTTTTTATTTTCCATCGAGGAAATTAATTTACCCACTTCGTGGACTGCTATAGGCGGTATCGTGAATGGTTCATTGTCCGTATTTTCCCGGTTACAGTGGTGTACTAGCGCGTTTGGACAAACATACTCACATGAGTTATTTCCTGTTGGGATTAACGATTCGGCTATAGAGGTAAAGTGGTCATTAAACCTATTTGCAGTGAGGTGGGGTGATACAGGCGCACTATTTTTATTTGTACCTCTAGTTACTAAATTAATGGCACGCCATACAGTAGATGAGTCTTTGCTTTGTTTAACTACTTTATCGAAAAGAGATCTCTTTGCATTTAAAACCATATATTTAACACGATTACGCTGTGTTTTGTATTCAGTAAACCGCTTCTCACTTCTCAGCTGGTCTCTAATTTCCATTGCCTCGATCAGATCCGCAGTCAGCCATGGTGGAACGGTAGCGTATTTCACTCTTTTGTGTCTCAGAGGCGCGTGTTTGTTCAGCACACCAAGAAAAATCCGGTACCAGGTATCTAATGCTTTATTTGGGTCACTATCGTTATACACGTTGATGAATCGTGCGGTGGCTAAATCAGCCAAGAAAACACTTTCATTAAAGTTTTTAAACGATCTGTAAGTTATGCAAGTGTGGACTTGCTTTTTTAGCTTTGGAAGTTTTGACAGCTATGTGCAGCTAACCGGATAGTGGTCACTTACACTAAGACTATTTACTTGAGTGTTGCTAACTGCTTGAGGTTTGTTGGTATAAATATGGTCTATAATAGTGGCTGATGATGGCGTAATTCTGGTGGGCGATGTTACCAATTGGTGAAGACCGACAAGGGTAGTAGTACATTCCCATGATGGATGGGGTTTAAGAAAGTCAATATTAAAATCTCCAAGAAGGAGAACATCTTTGTTGTGAATGTCTGTTTTATCGATCATGTGTAAAAAGCTATCGTACCACTCAAAGGTGGCTGCGGGGTTTCGATACAGAAACCCAACAAGTAAGGGCGGGGATTGAGAGTTTTTGATTTCTACCCAAATACATTCTACATCACCAGTTTCTAGGTCTTGTCGCCTGCGGGTTATGTGTAGAATGGATTGATGGATATATACCGCTACACCTGTCTCACATACGCACGCACGCAAGCACTCAGACAGGCACACACTTACGCACACACACACACACACACACACACACACACACACACACACACACACACACACACACACACACACACACTGCCTGGAAGATTGATTGATTGATTGTACATTGCTTAACGTCCCGACAGCAACAAGGCTTTCTCAGGACGTGCCTGCACTGCTTGTGAAAAAAAACAAACTAAACAGAACATTGAATGTATGTCGCCAGCCAGTCAAATACATTAAATAAACCTAACACATGGGCCTAAATAAAGCTAAGACCATTTAGCAACACACATCCAATATCAAGAGCTACAGGCAGTGCAGACAGTAGGGAGAGTTTTAAAAAGGCAAATACAGGTGAATGGACAAAGGGTAGACAGAAACACATGCCCCAGAATAGAGAGATAAACCCACCCTGTGGGGCTGACCAGGGTGACCCTGCGAACTAAAAAATACCTAACCCCACCCAAGTCCCCCAGGGCAGACCCGGGTGGGGATGCCTGGAAGAGAGAGAAAAAGAAGAAGTATTTAACCCCATCCAAGTCTCCAGGGCAGACAGGGGTGGGGAAAAGTACAAAGTAATAATACATT
Source organism: Semisulcospira habei (assembly GCA_036245525.1). Taxonomy (NCBI): domain Eukaryota; kingdom Metazoa; phylum Mollusca; class Gastropoda; family Semisulcospiridae; genus Semisulcospira; species Semisulcospira habei. The sequence goes on from BTPG01000002.1 coordinate 29,811,398, forward strand.
TACAACAACAACAAAAATGTGTAAACTGAATCAATGTTTGCATGCATACATAATATGTACATCGGGCATTTACAAGAAATTGCAGGGGGGGGGGGGGGGTGAATAAAAAAAATTAAATGGTAAAAATATAAAATACACTGATATAGCTGTGGGGGGCAAATAGGCGCTTATAAGAACAGCTTCAGCAAGTCTACTCTATGTACGTATTGAAGGTTTACAACCCCAACTTCAGAAACGAAATGCCATAGCCACGTGATAAACGAAAAACCACAGTCACGTGGTTTACTCTTAACAGCATTTCAAGTATTCCTGAGATACTTCAGCAGATGAGTTTTAAATGTTCTAACCGATGGCGCTGCTCTAATATCTGCCGGAACAGAATTCCATAATTTGGCCCCAGAATAGGACAAAGATGACTTGTAAATATCCAAGCGGGGCATTGGTACTAGCATATTGTTTCCTGGTGTTCGGCTGGATCTATGGGCAAAAACGGAATAAATTTGTGAGATAAGTAGGAGATTCTGACAGGGTGGTTTTGCGCATGAATACCAGTTTATTATAAATAAAAGGTTTGTGAAGAGGTAAGACAGAGAGCAACTAGAGAGAGAGAGACAGACAGACAGACGCACAGACGGACAGACGCACAGACAGACAGACAGAGACAGACAGACAGAGAGAATCAATTAATCAATGAAACTTAATTTTTCAACGGTAAAGGTAGTTGTGATGAAACTCTATGCTCACGCATAGGGTTAACACAGAGAGTTTTGTATGGTACGGTTTTGTCAGCGGTTTGCCTTGGGACAGATATTCCGTGGGGGCACGAGGCCCACGTGAAATCGTAGGGAAACGTTTGGCACGGGGTTTTAGTGAGAGTTCAGGCGAAAAGAGCTGTAGGAAAGTCAGTGCGGGCTAGACTGTCAGTAAGAACGGATGTATGTCAGATACACTAGCCGTATTCCAGGACTCTGAAACCTAGAATTCAGGTATGTTTTTATATGTGTTATTAACAGCTACAGAGTTAAAGATAGTATGCGTTAGTAAGAGTTATTTCGGTTGTGTAGCTTTGACTGGTTTGGTTCAGTTATGTGGGTTTGGAATTCGTTGAGGTAACCGGTGTTTTTCCTATGTGGTTATTTACCGAGATGGATAACTAAGAAATGTGAGGTGTGTATGCCTAAGTCGTTTAGAAAGGCAGTACGTGGTTAAGTATAGTCTTTTTCAGTGTGTGGGATAATGTATGGCGAGAGAGCCAGATTATAGTCTGTTTCAAGGTAGTGATAGAGTTATGGGGTGTTATGAAAGTAGTTCGGGTTATGAAGCACGTGTGTGTGAGAATGAATGTGTGAGTTATTTGTATCAGCCAGGTTACGCAATTATCTCATATCCTTCAATATGTGTGTGTTTAGCAAGTGTTACGATATTAGAACTTTCTTGTTCAGAGTGCTTGTCGGGGCGGAGCGACGGACGCCGAGACATCAGAAACCAGAGGCTACCGCCGAGGGACCTATTGTGAGGTCATCTCTTCATCTCTTCACTCATGAAGTGAGCGACCGGTGCCGAGACACCCGGGTCAGCAAGGACTGCGCTACAGAGTGTGTTAGGAGGACGTCCACGATACAAGAAACGGGACGACTCGGGAGCGTACAAAGAAGGACTTACACGCCTAGACGTGAAAGGACAGAACGTTACCAAGCAAGAACACCGGCAAACAGGTTGGATTGTGAGAGACAATTACCTAGCCTGGCATTGATATTGTGTATGTATATGCGGTTGTGATGTGCTTGTAGTGAGAAGGGGTGTTGTACATAATTTAGATAGTGTTTCATTGTTTATCTTTTATAAAGGCCTACGTTAGGAAAAAAGCTAGTGTGTTGAGTTTTACCGCGTGAATGAGCCCGTCTGAGTCAGTAGCGGTGTATGCGTCTGTTGTGCAAGAGTCTGTACGTACGACTGGGGCGAGTCTGCGTGCGTTACAATAGTCAAAGACAAGTCATTTTTCGCACCTGCCGTTGCTACAACTACAAAAACAAACTGAAGGGGAATGGGGGGAGCAGAGGTACATAGATGAGGGAGAAACACACACACACACACACACACACACACACACACACACACACACACACACACACACACACACACACACAAAGACCGAAAATACAAAGGTGCACGCACGCACACGCACATATAATACACGCACATGTGCTTTTGCCTATCTCCTCATACATGCACATCCAAATGAAGGTTAAATCATGCACATACGTATATCAGAGTGTGTAGGGGCACACCTGTATGAACACTGCTACGATATTGTGAGAGGGCAGAGAGAGAGAGAGAGCAATATCTTGCATGCCTCCAGCAGAGAGAGAGAGAAACGGACAGACAACACTCCGACCTCGAAAAATCATTTTCTTTAAAAAAACAAATTCATCAAATATTTGTGTGTGTGTGTGTGTGTGTGTGTGTGTGTGTGTGTGTGTGTGTGTGTGTGTGTGTGTGTGTGTGTGTGTGTGTGTGGGCGGGAGGAGGGGGAGGGGGGCTGGGGGGGGGATAGCAGGGGAGAGGGGTCTTGGCACACGCTGGCTGCCCCTACTTTTTGACTGGGGGAGACTGCCTCTGGCACTTTCAATCCGCCCCCACCCCCACTCACCCCCACCCCAACCCCCCGGTTCCTACGCCTCACAATTTTTTTTTTTTTTTTTTAAGTAAAATCTTGCATGCCTTCATCAGAGCTGCGAGAGGTTAACAAAGCAGGACACGTGGCTTTGAGCAGCCACCAATTTTTGCACGAAACAAAAGGTTGTTTAGAAAGAGACGTCTTCACAGGCAAAAACAGTGCTGTCACCTGTCCATCTGCAAGAGACATAGATCCTCATGAGCCCCCCCGCGACTGCGGGGGCTCATAAGGACCTATGCCTCTTACCGAGACCAATTTGTATCCATGTCTATTGGACGGCTTCGGCTTTATATCGTCGAATGAACCAAGATTTTGAACTCAGAAACAAAATTGCACGTACAGTGACAGAGAGGGGTTAATGATTATAATTTAGGTTGCTACAGCCATATAAATGATGGTCTTTAGCCCATTCAGCCCTGACGCACTACAGCAGGAAATGGGTCGACCATGATAATTCAAGGGGAGTGCCAGATTAGCTTGGCGCCGACAGGCGCCAAGCTAATCTGGCACTGCCCTTGAATTATCATGGTCGATCCATCTCCTGCAACAAGTGCATAGTCGTTAGATGACGCCTCCAAAATTTGGGAAATACGTGGGCCGGACTGAATGAGTTAATAGATTTCCGCAGCCAAGTAGATGACAGCCTTTGTCTCACAAGGCCGGGCGGTTCTCCTGTAATCACAGACACGTGATTATCATATTTAACACGAGAATCGTGCACGTAATTTACAAGAAAACTATTTCATGCACGTGAGTTGCTTCCGTACATCATCCTGGTATCTGACCTCAAGGGACGAAAATGCTGGTCCCTGTTTGTAACCGCTGATCATTTCGTTATGTGTTTGGTGATTACAGCATTCGGTGCTTGCGGGTCAGAAACTGGAGCGGAGCAAAAGGGGACATGTGCTCCCGTTATTTGACAAACTTAAGTCTTGTTGTTCTTTTTTTTTTTTTTTTTTTTAATAAAATCTCTTCTATACATAGTAGAGACTTTTTTTTAAAAAAGATGGGACGCGATGGAGTGCTTTCAATAGCACGCATAGGCGGACAGGCCTCATACGCCGACAGTGAAGTAACAAGATAAAAATTACTGATGTCATGCCTAGTTACACTAACCCCGCTGCAAAACGAGCGTGCGTGCCTGTTTGTGTGTGTGTGTGTGTGTGTGTGTGTGTGTGTGTGTGTGTGTGTGTGTGTGTGTGTGTGTGTGTGTGTGTGTGTATGTGTGTGTGTGTGTGTGTCTCTCTCTCTCTCTCTCTCTCTCTCTCTCTCTCTCTCTCTCTCTCTCTCTCTCTCTCTCTCTCTCTCTCTCTTGCAACACGTGGCTGCAGCTGATCAACCTGCTTGCCAGGAAGTTCCCGCAGGCGTCTCTCCAGGCGTCCACCATCATGCCGCCCTTTGGTCAGCGCCACCCCCTGTTTGCAGCAGCAACAAAATCCAACGACAACCTCCACGCAGCCTGCAGACAGGCGGATATCGCCATAGTCGACCACACTGCCACCTTCTTGACCAGGAACCTCGCCCCCCGTCAGGCCCTCTATCGTGACGGCGACAGGAAACACCCCAGCGCCGAGGGCACCAAACGCATGGCCCTCAACATACGGTATGGTGAATACCGGCCTTCTGCACCTCACCGCGACCAAAGTCGCGCGGCAGTCTACAAGGACCAGTCTGACCACAACAGTCTACAGCCGTGCAATTCTGACAGGTCAGAAGGGCGTGGCCACAACCTGACTCGGAGACACGACCATGGCAGGTCTGAGGGGCCAGTCCACCACGGCCAGGCCTTATCAGGTCAACTGAAGCAGCCCGCAATGTGCCGCCCACAGCCGGGTGACGCAATTTCCCACCATCCGCGTCCCCAACAGGTTTTCGTGGGACATCAGCCAGCAAACTTTCAGCCGACTGACTTTCCGCCCTTGGGTCCTACGGGACCAAGTCCTGCAGTCACGCCGGCTCCGCCATCTTCTACTAACGCCTGGGGTCGTGCTGGCCCTACTTGTGTTGACAGTTTTCACCTCCCGGACCACGTCTTGAGACAAATCGCACAGCTTATTTATTCATCCAGGCCCAGTGCATAAGCACACTGCCTGTGTTTGTACATGATTGTGTTGAAATGAATCCTCGTGGCATCACCAATACCTCATGTTAAGCACAGCCAGTGCGATACAATTCAAACCTCGATTTCGTCAGACAGTGCCGATACAAGATTGTGTCACAGAGACTCGTTATAACATTAACTATATTTAATGTTATGTAAGTCGCTGTGACACAGTGCATGCTGCAACGATTTATTAAACAGTACAGTACAGTTCACAAGACTGTGTCACGGAGACTCTTAGATGACATTAACAAAACTTAATGTTATTTGTGTCACTGCGACACACTAATATGCGATGATTTAGCATATCAGTCAAACTACGCTGATACAAAGTATGCTGATACAAGATTGTATCACAGAGACTCTTCCCAACACTAATGAATCTTGGTGTTGTGTGAGTCGCTGCGACACAATGGAAACCATGATTTAGGTTATGAAATTATATTGAGAATTGTGTCACAGAGACTCTTCATAACATCATCTAAGCTTGATTTTATGTGAGTCACTGCGACACAATAATAAACAATGATTTAGCGAATGAAACCATGCCGATACAAGATTGTGTGACAGAGACTCTTCATAACGTCTTCTATTAACTGTTGTGAGAGTCTTTTCGACACAATGTCAGCGCTGATCTGATATTTGGAGTGGAGGATGATGTCATCGATTGCTTTATTTTTAATAGTAAACATAGACTTTCAGACATACAGTCTTTTTATGACGTTTTAGATTGACAAGGTGATTTGCTCTTGCATAAACTTATTATCACAGACTGTTGCATGACGTCTCATTTATATCACGAATGTGACTTTTTTTTTTTCCTTCGTAGTTGTAATAACTACGTATGGTGTTGCTTGGACCCAAAGGGACCTATCTTTAAACCTGTGACTGGACTATAACATAGAGCACGGTGGACTTTTATTGCGTTGCTTGACAACCTTGCTTATCCCTGCTTTCCGGAGAAAAGCTAACCAGTGCGTCTGTGCAGGCTGAAACAATAATATACTCGAGTGGTTTCTCAGTTGGCGACACAGCTAATCCAAACAAAGGAGTGACGGATTGTTTTGACCGCGTGTTGTCTGCTGTGATTGCACTAGTCACCGCCAGCAGTCACGTGTGAAGATTGTTTGAGCGTGTGATAGTTTGTTTGAACCGCCTACAGCTCTTGACTATTGGAATCCTCTAGTACCAATTGGATACTTAGACACTTTGTGTTGTGTAATTACACGCTAGGTGTCTATACGATTTTTTTTTTTCTTCAGCCCACACATTGTTTTTTTGTTGTTTGTTTTGTTTGTTTTTTGTTTTGTTTTTGTTTATTTTTGTATTTGCTGTTATTATTGTTTTTGCTCTGTTCTGCTTGATTATCTATACGTTCGCCTTTAATATGTCAACAGGTGGCAACAGCATTCATTCTTTAAATATCGGTCATCTTAATGTGTATCACCTTTGTCACAAAATACCAGATATAACTATTCTCCTAAACCAGTCCTCACCATTTCACATTTTTGGATTTACGGAATCTCGTCTAACAGCTAACATTAGTGACCATGCCATAGCTATATACAATTACTCCATTCTCAGGCGAGATGCATCTGCCCCCGGACATACTGGCCTAGCTGTGTACGTACACAATTCCATCAACAACTATGTAAAGAGGCGTTGTGACTTAGAATCCCCTAATATAGAGTGCATGTGGTTAGAAGTTAAAACGACCAAGTCCTCGCCTGTTCTTATAGGTTTTGTATATAGAAACCCAGCGGCCTCAGCCTCCTGGCAGGACGAGTTTGTGTTAATGATGGATGTGGTTCAGGAGTCCAAAGGTGATGTACATATTTTGGGAGACTTCAACATAGACTTGCAAAAGCAAGGACACACTTCGTGGAGATCTATGTTGAATTTTTTAGGGTTGAAACAGCTTGTCCAGTCACCTACTAGAGTGACTTCCTCATCTTCAACGCTGATAGACCATGTATATAGCACAAATGTCAGCGTTGTAAAAAATGTTAGCGTACCTAATATTTCCATTAGTGATCACTTTCCTGTTTGTTTTACGTTGTCTGTTAGGTTAGCTAAACAGTCAATCAAAGGACACACTACCATAATGTATAGATGTTTTAAAAAATTCGACCAAACTGCTTTTTTATATGAACTATCTTTAGTACCATTTTATGATATAAAAAACTGCAAAAACCCTAATGATGCCCTGTCACGCTGGTACGAGCTGTTTCTCGCCGTTCTGGATAGACACGCGCCTAAGCGCATCAAACGCGTCAAATATCCTGTTATGCCAAAATGGCTCTCTGGTGAGATAAAACAAGCAATGGAAGTAAGAGATGAATTAAAACGAGACAAGAAATTTACTGAATACAAGAAGCAGCGAAACCATGTCAAATCTCTAGTTCGTAAAGCACAGAGGCAAAATGCAGAACAAATTATTGCCGACGGCAAAGACATCCGTTCAGTCTGGCAAGTAATAAACAATTTCACCAAAGGTAACAGTAAACGATCGCCTAATATTCCGCCCGATCTTACTGCTGAAGCATTCAACGCTCACTTCATAACTGTTGCTCAAACTCTGGCCAAGTCAAATACACCTAACCCTGTAAACTACACTTGCTCTCATCAACTACGTCACCATAGTCAACAGAGAGCCTGCGGCCCATTTTTAGTACCGCTTATGACTGTCCTAGATGTAGGCAAATCTATTTCCAGTTTAAAGAACAAATCGTCTTGCGGTCCAGATGGCATTAGTAGTCAGATTTTAAAACTATCTCTGCCCTACGTCGTCGAATCCCTGACCTTTATTTATAATTTATCGATCACACATAACGTTTTTCCCGACGAGCTGAAAAAAGCGAAGGTAATCCCGCTTCTCAAAAGCAAAGATTTATGCAACCTAAACGAGTACAGGCCCATTTCCATATTATCCTGTATTTCAAAACCGCTCGAGAGACATATCCATACTCATCTTCTAAACTTTTTGGAGCAAAACCATCTGATAACTGCAGCACAATCAGGATTTCGACCTCTACATTCGTGCCAAACTGCCCTCAATCATTTAATTGATAAATGGCTCTCTGCCATAAATGACAATAAAGTATCAGGTACAATCTTTCTTGACCTGAAAAAAGCTTTTGATCTTGTCAACCATTCTATCCTACTAAAAAAACTACCATTCTATCACATTGACTCAAATACTGTTTCCTTTATATCTTCCTATCTCAGGGACAGAACACAGAAAGTACTGCTAAATGGCAAGTATTCCTCTGAGGGTTTAGTAACTTGCGGTGTTCCACAGGGGTCTATTCTAGGGCCCTTGTTATTTAATCTTTTTATTAATGATCTGCCACTGTGCATATCTCATTTAGACGCAAACTGTGATCTGTTCGCAGATGACACGACCATACACACATCTGATAAAGATATCACAACCATTAATAAGGTACTCCAACAAAGTCTTGATGAAGTAGCAGGCTGGTGCAGTGATAATCACATGATTATTAGTATTCCAAAGACAAAGAGTATGTTAGTTACTACACGTCAGAAACACCAGCATGGCCTACCACCTTTAACACTTTCCTTAGATAGGCAGCTTGTTGAACAAGTAACTAGGCATCGCTTATTAGGCGTTATAGTGGACAACCAATTAAGCTGGGAGCCGCATACTGACTCAATATGCAAAACAATATCCAAAAATTTGTTCCTGTTATCTAAACTACGCCATATAGTTAATACTGATATCCGTAAACTCTTTTTCCATGCGCATATCAAAACGCATTGTGACTACAGACCGTCTGGGATGGATGCAGCGAAGTTCACATGAAAAAAGTTAATTCCTTGTATCGTCGGGGCATTAAATTAATACTTCCCAGTCCTACTTCGACTGATGAAAAATTAAAATCTCTCAAGTTACTAACATTGAAGAAACAGTTTGAATTTAATCGCTGTGTTCTACTGCACAAGATCATGCATGGAAAATCCCCACGCCCTATCTAAAAACTCTATTTTCCGACAATAATAGGAAAAATACGAGAAATAGTTCGATCCACCTTCCAAAAATTAGATTAGACATCTGTAAAACCAGTCTGTCTTTTTCAGGCGCTAAAGCGTGGAATATGTCACCTCCACACCTAAAATCAATTTGTAAGATTAGCGTCTTCAAAGATCGCCTCCATAAATATTTACTTCAGAAGTAATAGTATGTTCGGCTCCCTTATGCTACTATTCGTATAGTTAGTGACAAGTTTCCTATTACCTAATACTCTTCTACTGTTGCTACAGATTATGTAATAGCTCGACTGTCTGCATTAACATGTCAGGTTCATACCTGTGTATATAATTATATATATATATATATATATATATATATATATATATATATATATATATATATATATATATATATATATATATATATATATATATATATATATATTCTTTTAATTTCTATTTTTTTCCCCTCTGAGTGGTGGTGGTGGGGGGGGGGGGGGGTAGAGGGGGGATGGGTCTTTTTACTTACATATGTTTTATTTTTTGATGTATCGTCTGATGTATTTTTATATGTGTAGAGTAGCAGGACAGTTTGGAAGATAGGCATTGCTATGCCTAAAACTTTTTATCCTGAATAAAAACGTTTCATCATCTCTCTCTCTCTCTCTCTCTCTCTCTCTCTCTCTCTCTCTCTCTCTCTCTCTCTCTCTCTCTCTCTCCGGGCTCTCTCTCTCTCTCCGGGCTCTCTCTCTCTCTCTCTCTCTCTCTCTCTCTCTCTCTCTCTCTCTCTCTCTCTCTCTCCGGGCTCTCTCTCTCTCTCTCTCTCTCTCTCTCACCCCACCCGGGTCTGCCCTGGGGGACTTGGGTGGGGTTAGGTATTTTTTAGTTCCCAGGGTCACCCTGGTCAGCCCCACAGGGTGGGGTTTTCTCTCTATTCTGGGGCATGTGTTTCTGTCTACCCGAGGTCCATTCACCTGTATTTGCCTTTTTTAAACTCTCCCTACTGTCTGCACTGCCTGTAGCTCTTGATATTGGATGTGTGTTGCTAAATGGTCTTAGCTTTATTTAGGCCCCATGTGTTAGGTTTATTTAATGTGTTTGACCGGCTGGCGACATACATTCAATGTTCTGTTTAGTTGGTTGTTTTTTTTTCACGAGCAGTGCAGGCACGTCCTGAGAAAGCCTTGTTGCTGTCGGGACGTTAAGCAATGTACAATCAATCTCTCTCTCTCTCTCTCTCTCTCTCTCTCTCTCTCTCTCTCTCTCTCTCTCTCTCTCTCTCTCTCTCTCTCTCTCTCTCTCTCTCCGGGCTCTCTCTCTCTCTCTCTCGGTCGTTGTTGTTGTGTTTTTGTGGGGATTTTTTTGTGTTTTTGTTTTGTTGGGGTTTTTTGGGTGGTTTTTTTTGGGGGGGTGGGGGGGCGGGGAGTCCTACCAATACCATGTCAACTTTAAACTGCGCTAGCGCAAACGTGAAGCGACCCCGAATTTAATTTTAGCAAAATCGGCTTCAAAATTCTTCGGCGATGTCAATCCGCGTCTACCGGACACACACGCACTGTGTTTGTTGCCACATCGACCAGGTAGCCCTTTAGACAACACCTTTAAAAGGGACATCAAACAGAAAATGTTATGCTTGCGAAAATTCGCAAATCCGGCAGTTGCGAGGGGCTGACAAGGATCTACGACTCTTGCGGCTGAATCGTGTTCAGTGTTCTCGGCAGTGAAGGGGTTAAACACAAAAACTATTCTTTGTGCACCATTACCCTTTAACATACTCAATACAAAGGAGATATATTAACTCATTGGAGACGCGCCGCATACGGATACGCGGCGAATAGCCGCGTATCCGTATGCGGCACGTCTCCAATGAGTTAATTTTTAACCTTTACTGCCTTACGACGTCACTTTAAGTGGGACACCCTTTGTGTCACGACAAAGCGTTAGACGATAATATGCGCAGCTAAAACCCACCATCTGGACAGTGTCTTTAAAGCGGTCGTCACCAAGCATAAGCGTATAAACCGAGTGGACGCGGCTCGACGAAAAAACTAGTCAATCGGGGGAAGGAAAAAAACAAACAACTAACTGACGCTTTTTTGAAATTTGAATCCTGTTGAATAACATTGATGCAATTATCAGGATAAAAATTAGCCAAGCGGGAAAAAAAACTAATGCTTATTTGAAATTTGAACCCTGTTAAATAACGGAATTATCATGAGAAAACTAGCCAAGCGGAAAACACAACTGACGCTTAGTTGCAATTTGAATCCTGTTGAATAACATCAAGCAGAAACAAGATGAGGATTTCATCCCAAAGTCTACCGTATTGTTTGGAGCTCAGATGCGTTTATCTTTTAGGAACATTCAGGGTTGTTCATATTTTTAGGCTTATTATGCTGATCCGTTTCGCTCCTCTCTAAGCCAACCTCTGAGCAACACACACGTCGGCGCACAAAAATAAAGACGGGCACTCGGCGTTTCCCGCCATTAGTACGCTCTGTGGGCTCGTGTAGCGACAGAAATCCATCTCCTTCTACTCTAACCCGCTCTCTGATCCACACACACTGGCACACAGAAACAAAGACGGATACACGGCGATTACCGCCATTCGTAAGCTGCGTGGTCTGGCATAGCATAGCTATTCTGAAGAAGAAGAATAGCAAGAGCAGCGAAATGACGTCACTTCAAGCTTCACGTCATGGCATCATTAGTCCCACGACGCCGTGTTCATAGTGGCGTCTCGATGTTATACGTCACTTATCACAATACTAACATTTGACGTATCAGAGGATCAACTTTGCAGTTTTCTTGCTGATTTTCACGCCTAGGGCTTACAGGTCAGAATTTGTCCTAATCCTAACCCAGGGCCGGGACAAACAGCAGGCTTATGCAAACATTGTTCATGAAAAATCATGCGGGTATTAATGAGAAGATAGGTTTTTTTTCCGTAAAAGAAAAATTAAAGTTATGTTAGCTGTTTTACAAATGACTCCTAAAAAGTGGTGCGGAACATTGTCTGATTTTCACACCTAGGGCATACAGGTCACAACTGACTTAATCGCACTCGACAGCCGAGACAAACTGTAGGCTTATGTAAATACCGTATACGAAAAATCATGCGATTATTAATGAGAAGATTGTTGGTTTTTTTTTCGTAAAAAAAGATTCAATTGTTTTAAGATTAATCCATTTAATACGTGAAATTAAACGCAAAAAAACGTGAAAATATATATTTTTTTAAAATATTTAATTATCACTCAAAATGTTCTAAAGGTACAAAGCTGGTTAACGAACTCATTCAATATCTCCCTTTTATCTATCTATACGCAAAATATCTAGTAAAAATAAGAAAAGAAACGGACTAAGTGTGGATCAACCGGTTTTTGTGAAAAGGCCATTTTCTCGCCAATGAGCATCTTAATTTAAAAAATCGGGAAAAAAATGATCTCGAGATAATTCTTTTTGGGACAATATCCTAAAATGTCAAGCTTGTCCGTCCTCAAACGCGGGCTCTAGTCGCTGTCACATCCTCACACACACACACACACACACACACACACACACACACACTGCACACACACACACACACACACACACACACACATACGGCGCTTGGCGCCAAAAAGACGTTTTCTAGCAAGGTTTGCGTAACTAGACGTGACGTCATTTTTATCGTGTTACTTCTTTGCCAGAATTTCTGCCCGTCACGCCAAAAACGTCACGTGCATGCCCCGAAATGAGCTCCGACCCAGCCCCATTTCAAAGTCTACCGTATTTTTTAAATACGGTCACGTAGACAAAAACAATGACTGACGCTTATTTGAAATGTGAATCCTGCTGCATAACAAAATTATCAGGATAATTAGCCGAGCGGAGGAAAAAAACTAACGCTTATTTGAAATTCGAATCCTGTTGAATCATATTTATCAACCTTCTATTTTTGTGAAGACACTCGATGATAGTCGGCAGTACCAGAATAAACCGCTAACCATAGTATACCATAATAAATCATAAAAAGCGTATGGTGTACGTTTCTAAGAAACTCGGTTGTACTCGGGTGTATGGTTCATGTAGAAAATTTAAATTTCTTTTGTATTTTTGTCACAATGGCGAATTTTGTCAGTCAAAAGCCCGACCGTCCTGGAGCAGCCGGTCGCTTTAAAGCCGTTCTTTTCCTTTGTGCGCAGGGGAGAGTTCCTTCCTTTACGCTCAAGACCAGTCCGTGTGCCTTAATCACATAGACTGTGAAAAGAGGGATAGACTGAAAAGTCTTAGCTGAGGCAAGACAACATCGATAGCACGTTGTATCGGCGAAATTTAGCAAGTAACCCCTTCCCTGCCTCTGTGCGTACATCTTTGTCTCAGAAATCTTGGTTCATTCAGCGACCAAAACCCTCCAAAACTGACTGAAACGTGGCTACAACTGAAATAGTCTCGCAGCAAGAGGCATAGATCCTCATGAGCCCCCGCAGTCGCGGGGGCTCATGAGGATCTATATCTCTTGCACCATCTGGATCGTGTTCACTTTTTTCTCTGCAGTGACGGGGTTAACACCCCGCCGCCCGTTAGAGCAAGTCGCTTTAAACAAAACCTGTATCCAGAAACGAGATCGTGTTTGTTGAGCCCAGGTGTGTACGGACGGCCAAAGCAACAATAACTAAGTCATTAGTACATGTAGTAACTACTTAATACATGTATTATCCCAACCAATCAGAGTTCACAAATCGGCCCCGTGACCGACATAGTACATGTAATAAGTCAATGTACCAGCCAATCCAAACCGCGTAGTATCAGAACGTGTAATAAGTCACTTTTTACATGTTCTATTATGAACAGCCAATCAGATAAGCGCTTACAGATAACCGCAGGGGTTACACCCTCATCAAGCACATTCCGCGGGGTACTGCTAAAACCCGGAATAACCTGTCCTAAGCTAAAAAAAAAAAAAACCCGGGCAACATATCCATACTATTATTGCGTACCT
>BTPG01000002.1:29825172-29918422 GCA_036245525.1 Semisulcospira habei
GATTATTTTGTGTTTAGGTACGCAATAATAGTTACAGATATGGTTATTTTAGCTTAGGACAGGTTATTTCGGGTTTTAGTAGGACCCAGTTTCACGGAGGTAATTAGAAATTTGGAGTCCGTTGACGCTTTCTATGGTATTAACTGTATATTTGAAGGGATAAATGCATGAATATTTTACATACCTTGTGATATTACAGCAGGTGGATCCACACCAGGTATCAGCGAGTTGCCACAATGTGTCAATCTTTGTAGCGCACGGCGAAGAAATGTCTGTCCTTCCGCCATGTTTACTCACAACACATTTTGCAAACTGTAAGCGCTGCTTTGATTGGCTGATTCAATAGTACATGTATTAAGTATTTATTGCATCTACTGCTGACTTAATACATGTTACAAGTCTGTCACGTGTGTCGATATCTGGACTATTCATTGGCTGCCTTAATACATGTATTAAGTACTTAATACATGTACTAAGGACTTACTTCACGGTGTTTTGGCCAACCGTACAGGTGTGCTTCAAGCAACGCTGTCTGCGGCCAGTAACGAGAGCGTGTCTGGCTCCCATTAGGCGAAAGTCCATCGGGCTTGCGGGCCGACTGTGTCTGACTTCAGCCCTATGTCTTGTTGCTCACTAGGCAGCCAGACACGCTCGCGTTTGTGGACGCACTAATATTTATGGCCCCTCATCATTTTTTTTTTTTTTTTTTTTTTTTTTTTTTCACGCTGTGTTCTCTGACAGATTGATGTTAGTGTTGGAGTTAGTGTTGCAGTACGTGAGTGCGCAGAAATGGTGAGTATTGGAAGAAGGCCGTGAGGTGGAAGGGCTGAAGGGAAGGAGGGGTGGTTGGGGGGGGGGGGGTTGCGGAGCTGACGGCTTGAGTGGGGGCATTGGGAGAGAGGGGGGGAGGTGTGGCGTGGGAACGCCCGGGGACCAGGTACAGTCGTTCAAAATTGTATAAGGCGACTATCTTAGTAAGGCCGGACTATCAGCAACAACAATAAAAGTGTGAGTGCTTGCGTGTGCAAGGATGGTCAGTGGGGTGCGCTGGAGGGCTGGGCCGGACGGTTGGGGGGAGTGGGGGGGGGGGGGGGGGGGGGGTGTGCTGACGGCTGGATGGGGCAGGAATGTAGGCAGTGGAGCAGGAACCCCGGCCAGGGGGACTGACCAGTACCTGAGTCAGAAATAAATACTGCAAACTATACAAAATACACACAAATACTTCAAACTCTTCAAAATACGCACAAATACTGCAAACGATACAAAATACACACAAATACTGCAAACTATACAAAATACACACAAATACTACAAACTCTTCAAAATACGCACAAATACTGCAAACTATACAAAATACACACAAATACTGCAAACTATACAAAATACACACAAATACTGCAAACTGTACAATATATACATAAATATTGCAAACTATACAAAATACACACAAATACTACAAACTATTACACGCTTGTCAGTGACCTTTAGGGTCCCGATTTTACAAACTACTGGCCCTTTATTTTTGCCTGGAGCATGTCCCTTTAAGGACGGTGCAATGTGATACATTCATGAACGCAGGTGACGCTGACAGCGTGTCAGATAAAGTAATATACGAACCGCTGGTTAGCACAGGGAAGTTTATTACAAAGCGTCCTCTCATTAACTGGCGTTTAAATGCTCTACAGTATGTTGGCCTGCATAATGAATGATAGTAACCCCTTTCCTGCCAATGTACGGACATTTTTGTGTCTAAAATCTTGGTTCGTTCAACGACCAAAAGCCAAACCCGTCTAAGAAAACATGAATACACATTGGTCTCAGCAAAACAACAGCAACAACAAGAACTTGAAGATGGGATGAACCATAACCCACACACACACACACACACACACACACACACACACACAACGCGCGCCAAAAGTAAGTTCTACAGCGAGGTTTGCGTAAATAGACATGACGTAATTTTTATCTTGTTACTTCCCTATCCGGCCCGCCAATGATGTCGTGTGTGTTCTTTTGAAATCGCTCCACCGCCTCCCGTCCTAAAAATCTCTTCTATAAATAGAAGAGACTTTAAAAAATAGTAAACACAAATGCCACTAAAAACGCCGCGGTGTGTCTTTGCAGAAAACAGGAAAGTAAGGGAAATTTGAAAAATAGGATCCGACATGTGGTGGTGGTGGTGGTGGTGATAGTGGTGGCGGTGGCAAACTTCAAAACAAGAAAGGCAAAGCCATTATGGCTCACGTGTATGACCTATTTACATATGCGACCTTTGTGACAATAAGTAAAGGGATGGTTTCTGCACCAGCGAAATCTATGTTCTCTCAAAATGTCAGCGTTTTTAATACATCTGTCAACCCCCGTGACCCTAGACCCTTGCGATGAGTCGACTAAATTAGTATGCATAGGAAGGTCTTATCATCAGCTACCTTTGTGCCAAATTTGATTGAAATTTTTGCAAAAATATTGATAATACCTACAATTTTATCAAAAATTGGCATTTTACACACATTTGCCGGCCGGCCTCTTGTGACCCTTGACCTTTCCGCGAATAGTCATCCAAATTAGTATGCATAGCTAGGTCTTACCATCAGGTATCTCTGTACCAAGTTTGGGTTTGAAGTTGTGAATAGTATTTGAGAAAAAAAAACATCTTTTGTCAAAACATTGTTATTTTTCACCTATTTCCTGGGCTCTTGTGACCCTTGACCTTTCCGAGGGATCAACCAAATTAGCATGCATTGAAAGGTCTTACCATCAGGTATCTTTGTACCAAGTTTGGGTTTGAAGTTGTAACAGTATTTGAGAAAAAAATAAATTGTCAAAATATAGCTATTTTTTTACCTATTTCCTGGTCCCTGTGACCGTGACCTTTGTGACATGTCACTCAAATTGGTATGTTTAAAAAGGTCTTGCCACAAAGTATCCTTGGGCCAGGTTTGAAGACTGTGGCTTGAATATTCTCCGAGAAAACGCCAACGTTAAAGTTTACCACGGACGACGGCGGACGGACGACAGACGACCACTGGCCCAAAACATAGACTCACTTTTGCTTCGCACGTGAGCCAAAAAAGGTTAAAAGCCTCAACTCTGTTTGTTTCCAAAAAATGCCGGTCGTCTTTTGTCCGACTCGATTATTTTGAAGCGTGTTGTGCGTGCATGCGTGTGCGTGCGCGCGTGCGTTCTGTAGTTTAGTATACTCACCTAACAACGCAGATACTATCAAGAGAAGCTTGGACGCCATTTCTAACCTTTAGTCCGGAGTTCAGCGAACTGAATGAAGTTCTTATCAATTTGAGGATCTGTCAAGTACGTATGCTACTATAAAGAGTCAGTTCTTATCTATTTGAAGATCTACCAGGTGCGCATGTTGTACTGAATTAAGTTCTTATCTATAGCCTTTGATAAAAGAAATGCAATTGTGATTGTAAATTCCGGTATTCTTCACGCAGCCTGTGTTTCTGCAGTCTTCGTTAGTTCAACACTAAAAATACCTACCTGCCCCAGGAACGTGGATTCAAAGTGGTGTTAGGAAGAGGCATAGATCCTCATGAGCCCCCGCACTGCAGGGGCTCATGAGGATCTATACCTCTTGAGTTTGGGTTGAGTTCAATTTTTCGCGATGAACAGGTTAAGTTTAGCATCATTGCATCACCCATGGCCCAGGAACATAAATTCGACGTGATGTCAGCAAGAGGCATAGATCCTCATAAGCCCCCGCAACTGCAAGGGCTCATGAGGATCTATACCTCTTGCAGTTAGGTGGAATTCCATTTTCTCGGCACTGAACGGGTTAAGTTTTAGCATCACTGCATCCGCAGCTGCCGGTATATTTCATACACGCAGTTCAACGTCTACCGGCAGCTGCATTCGGGTTATTGCCTTCAATTATCGGTTAACTCGAACTGTGTCACACATAATATATTTGTCCATGTCTAACCATTAGAATAGAAATACCAATCATGCTTTCTGCTATTCGTAACGTTATATTAAGTGAACCGGCATCATCAAATATGCTTCACTGAGTTGCGGGGTAATGTCCTGACAGGTCATGTTACATATTCAAATTGGGCAGTTGAGGCAGTAGAGGACCTGTGTTTTTAAAACTAATAACTTTTTGCCTTGTTTGAAAATTTGTAGTAGTGCTGAATGTTGAAATTTGCTGGAAATTTCTGGTTAGATAAGAGGAGACATGTTTGGTACTTTGATTCATACCATCCTGAGCTTATCCAGTGGACAATTGTGGGCCTATTTTGAGTTGCCGTTGACGTAGTGATTTGAGGGGCACGCTGATTTCAGCTGTGCTTGGGTGTGGGGTTGGTAAGGAATCAGGTTCATAGCCAAGAAATGAGACAGTCAATGTGCTGGGTTTTTGTGTGTGTGTGTGTGTGTGTGTGTGTGTGTGTGTGTGTGTGTGTGTGTGTGTGTGTGTGTGTGTGTGTGTGTGTGTATGTGTGTGTGTGTGTGTGGTATTTTGTGCATGGCAAATGTGCAGCTGGTAGGCGGTAGTGATTTTTAGAGGATTGAAATATTAGGGGATGACTGGGACTGACTAAGGCTAAGAGACTGGACATTACGGAAACGGCACTATGCTCCGTGGCCCGAAGTCCCGGCCAGAAACTGTCACTAAAGTGTGTTTCAACCTCCACTATATTTCTCTACAAACTGGTTGCCTTCCTTGATTCGCTAACGCTTATCAGCGGTAGCGAATCGAGGCAGACAACTAGTATGGGGCTTCACTGATGTCGTATGGCACCAGTCAGACACTGATTAGACTTAATTGGTGTCATATGGCAGTAGTCAGGCAACAGACTCAAACTGCTGTCATGGTAGCAGTCACATGAGGCAACAGACTTCAATGATGGCATATGGCACCAGTCAGACATCAGACAATTGATGGCATATGGCAGCCGTCTGACATCAGACTTCAATTATGTATGGCAGCAGTCAAATATCCATAGTACAGTAAGGGTACCGAGTTTCATTACACTGAATCGGAAGTCAGTCACGTCTAGCTGCATCTTAAAGACTTAAATGTTTCATGAGGGGGATGGGGGAGGGGGCGGGGGCGAAATCTCAAACAAAGGGGATGGGTGGGGGTGGGGGTGAGGGGGAGAGTTGGGGGGGGGGGGGCAATATATGTATGCTGGAACTTACTGGATGTTCAGTGGACGAAGGCACAACATTCAACAAAATCAAACGACGAGGGGTGGAGGAGGTCATAAAGATTCTAACTGGAAAGTAAACAGTGGCAACATATCACGAAATAACCATGACGAAAACGTCTCTTAGCCTTAGTCAGTCCCAGTCATCCCCTAATATTTCAATCCTCTAAAAATCACTACCGCCTACCAGCTGCACATCTTGGAATGCACATTTCATGACGAACCTTCTTTTACGGAACCGAAAAAAAAATCACTACCGCCTACCAGCTGCATATCTTGGAATGCACATTTCATGACGAACCTTCTTTTACGGAACCAAAAAAAAAACGCGACAATCACGATTTTAGGGCATACCCTCCCCCCATCTCTCTTTGTGCTTTGGACGAGCGTAAGATCACAGTCCTTGCTTTGCTGGACCTGTCCAGTGCTTTCGACACTATTGACCATGAAATTTTGCTGTGCCGTCTTCAATCTGTATTTGGCATTGAAGGCACAGTCTTGGCATGGTTTAGTTCATACCTGACTGAACGATCCCAGATTGTTTCTGTCGACGGCTGTCGTTCTGAGCCATCACTTCTTCGGTTTGGTGTACCCCAGGGCTCGGTCCTAGGACCTGTATTGTACTTACTGTATGTTCAGCCCCTGTCCGACCTGATTTGTAGTCGCTCCATTTCCCATCGTGCATTTGCAGATGATACGCAGATGTACAAAAGTGATACTGTCGAGCGAGCTGTGAATGCCGTCCAAAGTATAAGCCAGTGCATTGACCATGTCAAATCATGGATGACCACCAACAAACTGATGTTAAATGATGGCAAAACTGAAGCAATGTTGGTAGCTAATCCAAGATTATCTTCGTCCCTGTCTTTACCGTCATCATTGTCTGTGGATTGTCTGCGAGTGTGAGAAACCTGGGTGTTACACTTGACAGCGAGTTATCTATGTCACAGCATGTCAGTGCAGTGTGTAGATCCGCTTATCTGGAACTTCGTCGTATTAGTTCAGTTCGTCACCTGCTGACCGTGGAAGCCACTAAAACACTATTTATTGTAACTCTTTGCTTTGTGGCTGCCCTCAGTATCTCATTGATCGTCTCCAAAAAATTCAGAACAATGCAGCCCGGCTTGTTGTGAGAGTCCGTAAGACTGAGCATGTCACACCCATCTTGAAGTCCCTTCACTGGCTACCTGTGTCCTCACGTATTCAATACAAAGTTATGTCAATCTGTTTTAACTGTCTTTCAGGCACCAGCCCAGAATACTTATCCTCTTTGCTGCACGTGTATACACCCTCTCGTGAGCTCCGCTCCTCTTCTGATAAACGGAAGTTGTGTGTACCTTCTGTCCAAACTAAAACATTTGGTCAGCGCACTTTTGTTTATCAAGCCCCAGTGTTATGGAATACACTTCCTCTTGAGGTCAGAAACAGTGAGTCTGTCTCTGACTTCAAGAGGTCGTTGAAAACTCACCTCTTCAAGCTTTACTTCGAATAACTGCCAGTGTTTGATGCCTTAGTTGTAGTTCTGCAATCCTCCTTGTTTAGACTGAATGTTAATTAGAATATAAATTATTATGTATGTATTGTTGTTTAGTTTATTGTAAAAGTGGTGTGTTCGGGCATTGTGCTTTGTTTGTTATGTGCATATGTCATTGTATTTTTATTTTTGTGTACAGATTGTAAAGCGCTTAGTGCTTTTGAGTAAGATTAAGCGCTATATAAATACTCATTATTATTATTNTTATTATTATTATTATTATTAAGTTTTATGTCTGGTTGATGGGACCACCAGAAAAGCAAATGAACCGTTCCACAGTGTTCAATTATTTAACATGTGTCCAATGTTTTTGACTCTACAATACATGTCCTCTCCAGGTCTCCCGTTGCTACTGCAAATTGTACTCCAACATTTGGTTTCATTCGAAATATGCGCGTCTTGTCCCAATGGGCCCCTTGTTCTGTTCTGTTCTGTTTTGTTCCGCCTACGTACAAACGATTTTCAAAAGATTTTTTTTCAAAACAAAGCTTTGAGAAATTTGATAATGATATCAGAACTTGCTATTTTCAAGAAAAGAAAAGGGCAATAATTCAGGCCTGACAACTGAAGGACGTTTCGTACTCGAATGCAATCAAAGGTTGATTCTTTGATTCTTTAAATTTACAGGATGGTCGCCGGCAAACTGAGTCCAGCTGTATATTCCTAACGAACGAAAATTGCCGGCCTGTAAATTTAAAGAATCAACCTTTGATTAGTACTCTACGCAGTTCTTGTCGCGATTCTTTTGTCAAATGCTATATTTGAAGAAATCATGTTTATGCGTCTGTTCACTCCCATAAAAGTCTGTACATAACTTTAACCCATTACATCCTGAGGCTGATATTTTTTTAAAAATTGCTTATTGTGCTACATTACAGATTGGGAGATAGATTAACCATTTTAGTTCAAGGGCGGTGCCAGAATAGCTTGGCGCCTCCTATTCTGGCACCATCCTTGAACTATCATAGTCAATTTTATTACAATAGTGTATCAGGATGAAAAGGGTTAATTCATTCTACCCCAGACACACCACAGGAAGATAAAGATCGACCATGATAGTTCAAGGGTGATGCCAGAATAGCTTGGCGCCTATGGGCGCCAAGCTATTCTGGCATCACCCTTGAACTATTATGGTCGATCTGTGTCCTGCACTGCAATGGATTCTTCAGAGGACAACGGCAAAATTTAAGGATTTCGGTGTTGGGGTAGAATGAGTTAACCGGCCTCTTGTGCATGCAGCCACAGATACTGCTCACACGCACAAGAGAGTTAATGCCGATAGCGTGCAGTGGAGATTTCAAAGGCCGCTTAACCCTTTCATCGCCAGCAACGAATTTTAAAAATAAAATAAAATTATGTCTATGAAACCGTCGCAGAATCACAGGAGATGGCAAGAAAAACACTTATAAAGAAACACAAGCACACTCACTCTCTCTCACAAGGACATGATTGAAAACAGGTCTATGGACTAAAAGTTTCATTTCATTTAATTTCATATCACACACACACACACACACACACACACACACAGAGAGAGAGAGAGAGCCGTGAGATGGCCTTAGTCGCCTGCTCGGCGTAAAATCCATGCTTTATTTTAGGCACGCGCCCTGCACCAATGGCGCATCATTTACATTTTCAGCCGAGGGGACAATGACCCATCGATTTCCCAAGGCAACGGACCCTTAACACTTGTTTATAAAGCCTACCGCTCTCTTGCGTTCTTTCTTATTTCAATGCTTTCCTTTTCACTCTTTTTCTGTGTTTATTATTTTCCCGCAATCACATCAAACCATATCATGATCGATCGAAGCGGTACATTTGTCGTCTGACGATGGGAAGTAACTCCACATGCCTTTCGAACTGTAACACGTACTACGATTGGCTACAGTTGTTTGATGGTAAACGAAAGTAGACTGGTCCGAACACTCATTCTCAGCATCTCCGACGAAAGCTCGAAATGCCGTCTAAAAAACAAGCGAAGCTTATTTCTAAACAGCGAAAATCGACATTTGGTACAGCTGTTTCCCCCGAGGAACCATCCAACATGTTTTGTGCAACAGTAAAGTGCTGCCGGCCTGCGAAGACTGGTACGGACGATGCTGGAGGCCGTAAAAGAAAGTTCCAGGCCACGCGGCTCTGTTTGTTTCCTTGTGGCTGCTCTATGAGAACAATTTTATGTTTCGTAATTGTGCCGTGAGCACGGGAAGATGAACAATCTAGCAACTGGAACTAAAACTTCCGAACAAAAGCGTTGACCCGGCAGGCCGTAGTAGTAGCAGGTAGTAGTCTGTGTGAGGGCAAAATAGGCCGTGAGGCCTTTGCAAATGTCCTTTCTTCGACAAGTTTTATTACTTTATGGGTCTGTTATGCATGCCAAATTTTCTTATAAATCATTCATCATAGCAATAGAAAATCCCTTTAAATTTTGGTAATTCATCCAGCTGGTTTTTAAAAGAATTTATGTGTAGTGCTTTTTTTTCTTTTTTTTTTAATGAACTGGTAAATCATTCCAAACAGTAGCAACTCTGCTAGAAAAACAAAACTTCCTCAGGTTAGTGTTGCAATGCCGTACAAAGATTTTCCCTTCAGGGTTTCAGGTTCTGTCACAAAAAGGTCGTCGATGCCATAACAAATTTTAAAAACTTGGATTAAGTCTCCACGTGTTCTACGTCCACGTAAGGAGTGTAGTCCAAAATATTTAAGTCTGTCTGAGTCAGTCATATTTTTACATTCTTTAACCAATTTTCTTGCTCGTCTCTGTACCCTTTCATGCGCAACTTATTGTGTCTCTTTAAACCTGGGTACCATACAGTGTTTGCATATTCTAAATGTGGTCTGACTAGTGATTTATACAGTTTACTAAAAATGTCCTTATCCAAATAATTAAAGGCTCTCTTAACTACTCCAACTATTTTGTTGGCCTTATTGATACATTTCTGAATATGAGGGTCAAAAGATAGAACTTTATCAAAGACAACACCTAAGTTTCTTCAAGTTCTTCCTCACAAGATACCACCTTTTTAATGTCACTGTTAACTTTCATCAAGTAATCATGTTCAGGATTGTTCCTTCCAGCTGATGCAAGACCTTACACTTCTCTACATTAAAATGCAAATCCCATGTGTCGGACCACTCTTGCAAGTTATCCAATATAGATGGGCCGGATCTTCAACAGCTGATAACTGCCCCCCAAACAAAACAGAACGCAATTAAAACGCAGCTGCGAACGCTCCGTCAAGAAAAGCGACAGACGTTACGATTGCCTTTATGGCGTTATTTTTTGTGTTCAGAGGGAATGACTTTGAGTTTCTTTCTGCAAATTTCCATCCCTGTTAGATTTGCTGAATCTACTCGAAATCCCCAACATTGAGCATTGAAGGTAGCGAAACTACCGATTACTCGAGTGGCACTTCAGGGCTACTGCTAAAACCCGGAATACTTACTTACTTACTTACGCCTGTCACCCCTACCCGGGTATAGGCCGTCGACGAGAGACCTCCAGCAACTCCTGTCCTGTGCTTCTCCTTCGATTCTACTCCAGGTGGTTCCCAGTCTCTTGATGTCTGCTTGGAGGTCTCGACGCCAGGAGTTTCTCGGCCTACCTCTTTTCCTCTTTCCCTGGGGGTTCCATGACAATGCCTGCCTAGTGATACTGGAAGCTGGCTTTCTCAGACTGTGACCGATCCATCCCCATCTTCTTCGCCCAATTTCATTCTCTGCTGTTATCTGCTCTGTTCTCTCCCAGAGTCTGACGTTGCTGATCTTCTCTGGCCGGTGGATTTTCAAAATTCTTCTAAGGCAACTCTTCATGAAGGTCTGTACTCTGTTGACTGTGGTTTTTGTCAATCTCCATGTCTCTGCTCCATATAGGAGAACTTCTTTTACATTGGAGTTGAAAATCCGGACTTTGGTGTGTTGTGACAGCTCTCTGGAACTCCACACTTTTTTCAACTGGAGAAAGGCTGCTCTGGCTTTACCGATTCGTGCTCTGACATCTGCATCAGTGCCGCCTTTTTTGTCTATGATGCTCCCGAGATAGGTGAAGGACTCCACCTCCTCCAACGGGGTGCCAGCAAGCAAGACTGGTTCTTCCCTGGTTGCGTTCAGCCTCATTGTCTTTGTTTTCTGTTTGTGAATGGTGAGGCCCACTTGGGACGAGATGTCAGCAAGCCTCGTGGTCTTGTCCTGCATTTGTTGATGAGTGTGGGACAGTAATGCCAAGTCGTCTGCAAAATCGAGGTCGTCAAGCTGTGTCCACAGTGTCCACTGTATTCCACTTCGTCTGTGCTCTGTGGTCATCTTCATGACCCAGTCTATGGCCAGTAGGAAGAGGAACGGAGACAGCAGACACCCCTGCCTGACACCAGTTCTGACCTGGAGCTCTCTGGTGAACTGCCCTTCGTGGATCACGCGACATGTCATGCCATCATAGCTGCTCTTGATCAGGCGGACGAGCTTTGTGGGTACACCGTAGTGTCGTAGGAGTTTCCACAGAGTCTCTCGGTCCACGCTGTCAAATGCTTTCTCATAATCCACAAAGTTGACGTACAGCGGGGAGCTCCACTCCAGAGACTGTTCCACGATGATGCGGAGAGTGGCGATCTGGTCTGTACATGATCGGTTCTTCCTGAATCCTGCTTGCTGGTCTCTCAGCTGGGGGTCAACAGAGCTCTTCATTCTCTCTAGGATGATCCTGTTGAAGACCTTTCCTGGTACTGACAGCAAGGTGATTCCTCTGTAGTTGGAACACTTGCTGAGGTCGCCTTTCTTGGGAAGCTTGATTAGGTACCCCTCCTTCCAGTCAGCTGGCATCACCTCCTCTTCCCAGATCTTTCCAAACAGTGGGTACAGCATCTCAACTGTTGTCTCTAGGTCTGCTTTCAGAGACTCCGCTGGGATGCCATCTGGCCCTGCTGCTTTGCCATTCTTCGAAAATGCCACTGCTTTTCTGATCTCTTCCCGGCTGGGTCTGTCACAGCTGATGGGTAGGTCGGTCTCTGCCGGCTGGATGTCGGGGGGGGGGGGGGGGGGTCGGGGGGGCTAGGTCTGTTCAAAATACTCGGCCCATCTGTCGAGTTGGTCTGCTCTGTCTGCAATAGGCTTGCCTTCTTTGTCTTTTACTGGTCTTTCTGTATGGCCATACTTACCCGACAATCTTCTGGTAATGTCGTAGAGCTGTTTCATGTTGCCGCTGCCTGCTGCCTTTTCTGCCTCTGCTGCCAGGCTGTCTGTGTAGGCCCTCTTGTCTGCCCTGATACTCCTCTTCACCTCGCGGTTGGCTTCCGAGTATTCCCCCTGTGCCCTTACTTTGGCTGCTCTCGTGCGACTGTTGTTGACCGCTGCTTTCTTCTGCTTCCTCGCTTCTATCTTCTTCAAGGTCTGTGCCGACAGCCAGTCCTTGTGGTGGTGTTTCCTGAACCCTACAGTGTCTTTGCAGGTTGATTTCAGCGCCTCTCTAACTGCCGTCCACTGCTGCTCTGTGGTGACCGCCTCCTCTTCATTTACTAACTCCTGTAGCGCTTGAAACCGGTTGGACAGCACCAGTTTGAACTCTTCTCTAACTCCAGTTTCTCTCAGGAGGCCTACATTATAGCGCTGTCTTTTTGTTGTCTCTGTGCGGCTTTTCTTTAGCTTGAGCTTCATTCTTAAGGTAAGCAGATGGTGGTCTGAGGCGACATCTGCTCCCCTCCTCACTCGAACATCTTGAAGGGATCTTCTAAATTTCTTGCTAATGCAGATATGGTCTATTTGGTTCTCTGTTGTATGGTCAGGTGAGACCCAAGTTGCTTTGTGTATTCTTCTGTGTGGGAAGATGCTGCCTCCAATGACAAGTCGGTTTAGAGCACAAAAGTCTACAAACCTCTCCCCGTTCTCACTCATCTCCGAGCCTAGTCCCTGTCTCCCCATCACCTCTTCGTATCCGGTGTTGTCCTCCCCTATTTTGGCATTAAAATCGCCCATGACGATGGTGATGTCTCGCTCCGCACATTTATCCACGGCACTCTGGAGTCGGTCGTAGAACTCTTGTTTCTCTTCCTCGTCACTGTCATTTGTGGGCGCATAACACTGGATGACGTTCAGCTTGAGCTTTTTCTTGGTTCTAAAGGCTGCTGTTATAATTCTTGGCCCAAGAGGTTCCCAGCCCATCAGCGCTCTAAAACCCGGAATAACCCGGAATAATCTTTCTTGAGTAGGCCACCCTTTGCATTATATGATCTGTTTGTCTTTGTCACCGCATAAATTACAAGGTAGAGTGACCTGTGATTATCAGAAAATACTAGGGGACACACTGTTAGGCAATTTTGTTCAGTCTGTAGTAACCTAACTACATGTATTACTGGTAACAAGGTTCTATTTCCGAAGTAACATGCTTACAGTTCATCTTACAAATATGACATATGTACATTTTTCACGTGTTTCTGTGAAAGGAAGGTGTTATATTCATTGTGCATCAAAATTTCAAGCAGTCACAGCAAAAGCAAAAGCATTTAGTGAGTGAACGGAATCAGTCACATACCCGGTACATTACATTCATTCAGAACTCAAATGCAAAGTAGTGTAACTTCAAGAGTGGTAGGGCACAGGCAAAGAATGACATAAAAGGCATGTACAGTTGAGTGTTTTGATCAGTTAACTCATTCTACCCCATCACCGAAATCCCCATATGTTGCCGTTGTCGTCTGAAGGCTGCATTGCAGTGGAGGACACAGATCGACCATGACAGTTCAAGGGTGATGCCAGAATAGCTTGGCGCCCATAGGCGCCAAGCTATTCTGGCATCACCCTTGAACTATTACGGTCGATCCATATCTTGCTGCGGTGGGTCTGGGGTAGAATGAGTTAACGTAACTTGGACACAGTGCACTCATGAAGTCAGAGGAAATCCGCTATGGCCAT
This sequence comes from Semisulcospira habei, assembly GCA_036245525.1. Classification (NCBI taxonomy): domain Eukaryota; kingdom Metazoa; phylum Mollusca; class Gastropoda; family Semisulcospiridae; genus Semisulcospira; species Semisulcospira habei. Next base: position 29,838,772 of record BTPG01000002.1, read on the forward strand.
AAGTCGTTTGACAGTGAAGCCGCTCCCCACCCTCCACCCCCACCCACTATCTCCAAAAGAAATATCTCTATAACGAAACACTGTTCTGTAGCACGCTATGAACAAAATATCATTTATGTTAGTTGATCTAATAGGATTTACTTTAAATAAAATTATATGATTTGCCGATTTTGCTGTACTGTCATAACTTGAATAAATACATGAAATCACTGATATTGCATCCTTATGTTTGCCTCAGACACATCTATATTAGACCTAGTACAACTGAATAAAGTTGATTTTCACGCAAATGAGCGCAGCTGACCAAGTTTGAATCTTGAGGAATTTCAGGCACACATGAAGTTGGCATGCCTACCTGATACCAGGCTCTATTAATATGGTATTAACCCATATCATACTGAGGCTAAAAGCTTCAAATTTGTACACTGCCATATACAAGCTACATTATAGTACTTATAGATAAGGATATAGACCAATGGAGGTGACTTTTATTTCAAGGGTGGTGCCGGCCAGAATAGCCTCTTGGCGCCTAGAGGCGCCAAGCTATTCTGGCACTACCTTTGAACTATTTTAGTCAAACATTTCACACAATGGTGTATTCCGGATGATAAGGGTTTGGAATGGCTTGTTCGCCTTTCGTTAACCAAATCATTTACTGATGACCTCGCGGCAAACTCAGCAAATCACTTGCAGATGACTGATTCCCACCACCACCAACTCCTCAGACAACAACAAAAACAACAATAAAAGAGACCCCCCAAAAAAGACAAAAATATACTCAATTAAGTCCATTGTCCCTATGTATGTTATAACATAGATGAGGTCAAGTTCCTTCAAAAAAACGAGTGAACTTGAAAACTTTTCCTTTTCTTGTCATAACTAATTGAGCTCAGAAACGGTCCAGTTGTGTTCTATATTAATGTCAACCGATTATATCATGGTCCGTTCAAACTGTATCTTTTTCCTTAAATAGCATCGATAGGTGAAACGTCATATAGGACGCAATACTAATATGTTTGGGACGAACGGTCTGGGCGAAGTCACGCCGTGAAGTCGAAGACTGATACCCGCAGAACTGACAAGAGGCTCAAAGAACAAGCCCTTCGAAGCTTTCTAACTTTAAGTAAACAACTTTTTGCACCTAAAACGTCAAACTATAAAATTATTTCGACTTTAAGTACTTAATAATAAGTATTTATATGGTTATTTGGGCTTAGGAGAGGTTATTCCGACTGTTTTCGGTCAGCGCGGCGACCTTGTAGCAAGGGAAGTAATCTACGTGTCATCGGCAGTGGAACACGGCTTAATAATACAACTTTATCAACTTTAATGCAAACCAAACTTCTAACACTTGATTATGTTGTGTCTATGTACTCAATAATAGTTGTAGATATGGTTGTCTTAGCTTAGGGCAGGTTATTCCGGGTTTTAGCAGGACTCCTTTACTCCCGGCGGCGGCAGCTGTTGCCGGCACATCAGTGTCACTGAGCCTGGCTGGATGGTTCCTCGGGGAAAACAGCTGTACCAAATGTCAGTTTCCGCTGTCTAGAAATAAGCTTCGCTTGATTTTTAGACGGCATTTCGAGCTTTCGTCGGACACGATGGAGATGTTGAGAATTAGTGTTCGGACCAGTCTACTTTCGTTTACAAAGGGCTGTACGTAACGTTTGTCGACCTAACAAAAGCGTTTGACACTGTGAGCAGGCAAGGTATGTGGCAGATCCTGGAGCGACTAGGTTGTCCCCCAAAGTTCCTCAACATGATCGTCCAGCTCCACGAGGACCAGCAAGGCCAGGTCAGACTAAACAGTGACCTCTCAGAACCATTCCCCATTCGCAACGGCGTGAAGCAAGGCTGCGTGCTGGCACCGACCCTCTTCACCATCTTCTTCAGCATGATGTTGAAGCAGGCCACAGTGGACCTCGACGATGACGACGCAGTGTACATCAGGTATCGTCTCGATGGCAGCCTGTTCAACCTCAGACGACTGCAGGCCCACACGAAAACCCTAGACCAACTGATTCGTGAGCTGCTCTTCGCTGATGACGCTGCCCTCGTTGCACACACAGAGAGAGCCTTGCAGCGCATTACGTCCTGCTTCGCAGATGCCGCCCAGCTCTTTGGACTTGAGGTCAGTCTGAAAAAGACAGAGGTCCTTCATCAGCCGGCACCCAAGGAAGAGCATCGCCCTCCCCACATAACCATCGGCGAGTCCGAACTGAAGTCTGTACACCAGTTTACCTACCTTGGCTGCATCATCACGTCAGACGCCAAGCTGGACAAGGAGCTGGACAACAGGCTGGCAAAAGCGAACAGTGCTTTCGGGCGACTATTCAAGCGGGTGTGGCACAATCAACAGCTGAAAAAAGGCACCAAGATCAGCGTGTACAGAGCTGTCGTCCTCACCACCCTGCTGTACGGTTCCGAGTCCTGGGCCCTCTACCGCAGCCAACTACGACTCCTCGAACGCTTTCACCAGCGCTGCCTGCGTACCATCCTCAGCATTCACTGGAGTGACTATGTCACCAACGTCGAGGTCCTTGAACAGGCGGAAACTGTGAGCATCGAGGCTTTGCTGCTGCGGACACAGCTTCGCTGGGCGGGGCACGTCTCCAGGATGGAGGATCATCGCCTACCCAAGATCACTCTGTTCGGCGAGCTCGCCACTGGACACCGAGACAGAGGGGCACCAAAGAAGAGATACAAAGACGGTCTCAAGAAGTCGCTTAGTGCCTGCCAAATCGACCACCGCCAGTGGTCTTCGCTTGCTGCGGACCGTGACACCTGGCGCTCCACCATTCACAAGGCAGCCGTCTCCTTTGAGGACTCTCGCAGAGCTAACCTTAAGGACAAGCGGCTTAGAAGAAAAAACAGAGTTGTCGTAACTCAGAACCCTGACCAGACCTTCCCCTGCAGCCACTGCGGTCGAACCTGCCTGTCCCGGATTGGCCTCCGCAGCCACGAAAATGCCTGCAGACGACGTGGGCAAGCCCTATAGAATCTTCGTTCGCGAAGTCAAGCCAAGACTTTCGTTTACCATCAAACAACTGTAGCCAATCGTAGTACGTGTTACAGTTCGAAAGGCATGTGGAGTTACTTCCCATCGTCGAGCAGACGACAAATGTAGTATTAGTAGTTGTAGTATTGTGAGGACAAAATAGGCCGTGAGGCCTTTGCAAATGTCCTTTCTTTCTTTAATTACTTATGGGTCTGTTATGCATGCAAAGTTTCCTATAAATCATTCATCATAGGAATAGAAAATCTCTTTAAATTTTGGTAATTCGTCCAGCTGGTTTTCAAAAGAATTTATATCAGGTGTTTTTTTTTAATGAAACTGGTAACTCATTCCAAACAATGGCAACTCTGTTAGAAAAACAAAACTTCCGCAGGTTGGTGTTGCAGTGATGTACAAAGATTTTCCCTTCAGAGTTTCGGGTTCTGTCACAAAATGGTGCTGCAAAAAAAGTCGTTCCAATTCACCAGGTCCTCGATGCCATTATAAATTTTAAAAACTTGGATTAAGTCTTCACGTAGTCTACGTCCACGTAAGGAGTGTACTCCAAAGTATTTGAGTCTGTCTAAGTAAGTCAGATTTCTACATTCTTTAATCAGCTTTCTTGCTCGTCTCTGTACCCTTTCGAGTGCAACTGATTGTCTCTTTAAACCTGGGTACCATACAGTGTTTGCATATTCTAAATATGGTCTGACTAGTGATTTATACAGTTTACTAAAAACGTCCTTATCCAGATAATTAAAGGCTCTCTTAACTACTCCAACCATTTTATTGGCCTTATTGATACAGTTCTGAATATGGGGGTCAAAAGATAGAACTTTATCGAAAACAACACCTAAGTCTCTTTCCTCCTCACAAGATACCACCTTTTTAATGTCGCTGTTAACTTTCATCAAATAATCATGTTCAGGATTGTTTCTTCCAGCATGCAAGACCTTGCATTTCTCTACATTAAAATGCAAGTCCCATGTGTCGGACCACTCTTGCAAGTAATCCAAATCATACTGCAACATGTCTTTATTGCTCGATTCATTATAGATTTTTAGTATCGTCTGCGAATATTTTGCACATGCTATTAACACAGTTTGGCAAGTCATTTATAAATATCATAAATAATATAGGTCCTAGGATGCTTCCTTGAAGTATACCGCTCAGCACCTTTATTTTGTCTGATTTTGCGTTTCCAACCTTTACCACTTCAGTGTTCTCTTCAGTTCGTGTAAGAAACTTCTTATCCAGTTGGAAATGTTTCCACATACACAATAGGCCTCTCAGCTTCCGAAGAAGCCTTTCATGAGGAACAGTGTCAAATGCTTTTCTAAAGTCTAAGTATATGATGTCAACCGTTTTTTTGTTGTCAAGTAAGGAAGTTATATCATCCATAACTAATAATAATAATAATTACGGTATTTATAATGCGCTTATCTTATAATAATGATAACTCTAAGCGCGCACTCACAACTCGCGCACGCTTTAGACAACGACTCATGAACCACAAATAGTGAAATACATTACGACAGTCTGCTTAGGGTGGGGAGTGTGGTGGTATAGTGCTAGAACTGTTGAAAGAGGTGAGTTTTGAGGGCGGACTGGAAGGAGGAGAGAGAGTGTTTCTGACGGAGAGAGAGTGGGAGAGTGTTCCAGATGGATGGACCATATACTGAGAAGGAGCGGGGGCCAAAAGTGCTGAGTTTGGTGCGGGGGATGTGGAGGCGGAGAGGGTCGGAGGCGTAGTGGAGGGAGCGGGAAGGAGGGAGCGGGGAGGCGTGTAGGGGTGGAAAAAGGTTGGAGAGATAGGTAGGAGCGTAGTTGTTCAGGGATTTGTAGCAGAGAGACAGAATCTTGTATTGGATGCGTTGGGGGATGGGGAGCCAGTGAAGGAGCTTGAGCAGGAGAGTGATGTGGTCGGATTTTTTCTTTCTGAGGACGAGGCGGGCAGCATTGTTCTGGACGCGCTGGAGAGTGAGAGTGGTGGAGTGAGGGAGGCCGGAAAGGATAGAACTTGCAGTAGTCGATGCGAGATAGGATGAGAGAGACAACAAGTTCGGTGGCAGCTCCGGTAGTGAGGTATTTTCTGATCTGACCGATGCGGCGGAGGTGGAAGTAGCATGCCTGGGCCGTGGCGGAAACAAAGCTGGTCATGGACAGAGAGGAATCGAGGATAACGCCGAGGTTTTTGGCCGAGTCAGAGACTGAGGGAGGTGGGGGTGCTGTCGAGTTGAAGGTGGAGGGAGGGAGGAAGCTGGGAAAGTTTCTGGCGAGTGCCTACCAGCATGGCTTCCGTTTTGTCGTCATTCAGTTTAAGCTTGTTTGCTGTCATCCAGTTTTTCACGTCTTCGTAGCAGTCAGCCGTGCGAGTCAGTAGTGACTGAGTGTTGTCGAGTTTGTCTTTGTCTAGTAGTTGTGAGTCGTCAGCGTAGAGGTGGTGGTGTATGTGGTGAGACTGGATGATGTTGGACAGGGGAGACGTGTAGAGTGTGTGAAAATGACCGGACCCAGGACGGACCCCTGTGGAACTCCGCAGGAGAGCGTGACTGGGTTGGAGGAGACGCCGTCGATGGTGACGGACTGCTGTCTGTCGGAGAGGTAGGAGAGAAACCAGGAGTGAGCAGAGTCAGTGATGCCAAAGGAATGGTGAAGGCAGTGGAGGAGGATAGAATGGTCTATAGTGTCGAAGGCGGCAGAGAGGTCGAGTAGCGTAAGAAGGGAGATGTTGCCCGAGTCGGTGGAGAGAAGCAGGTCGTTTAAGATATGTAGAAGGGCTGTTTCAGTGCTGTGATGTTTGCGATAGGCAGACTGGAAGGGACTGAGGAGGTTGTTGTCGGCGAGGTGGAGGTTGAGCTGTAGTAATCGAGTAACACATGATCGTTTCTTTCTAAAGCCATGTTGGCATTCAGTGTACATATTATTCACAGTAAAATGCTTAACGATCTCGTCTCGGACTTTAGACTCTAAAACTTTACATACTATGCATGTTAAACTTACTGGTCTGTAGTTTCCTGCATCTGACCTAGAACCTATTTTTTTTTAAATAGCACTTACCCCTGCGGTTCGCCAGTCTTGCGGTACAATACCTGATTTAAGGGAAAATGTAAATAATGTGCAAAGGGGTTCTGCCAACTCATTACACAACTCTTGCAAAACTCTGGGAGGGATGCAGTCTGCTTTGGAAGGATTTAATTCTTTTAATTTTTTCTTGACAATATCAGGAGTTATTACGATATCTGTTATAGTGCCCCGATTCCATTTTGAACCTCTACCAAGCAATGGAACATTACTCAAATTTTCTTCCACAAATACACTTGAGAAAAATTTATTGAAGGTTGCTGCCTTTTCATTATCTGCTACAGCAAGTGCATTTATTCCAGAATTATATTTAGTTTGTTCCTGTACATCCTTCCAAAATATTTTGGGGTTTATAAATATTTTGGGGTGCATTTTACATTTATCTGCAATATTTCTTTCATGTAATTTTTTTTATTACGTTTTATTAATTTATTACAGTCATTTCTTAAGGTAATATATCTATGATAATCCCTACCTTCTTTAGTTTGAAGATATCTTTTATATAACTTATGCTTCTTTTTAATCACTCTTAAAGTACTCTTATTCATCCAAGATAGTGGGATGTGCAGCTCCATACCTTTCAAAATCAAAGACTTAATTAATGCCCAGAATTTTTCCACTCCGCACTTTTCAGGTTTAATAGTTGTAAAGTCTATATTTGCAACATTTGCTCTCAGACTATCATAGTCTCCCTTCCCAAGGTTAAGGGAGTGTTTAATACTCTGCGTCATCTTTACCTTAGGCACATACAGCTGGAAGAGTACAATATCGTGGTCACTCTTGCCAATGGGATCCAAGTGTCCAATATCTGAAGTTAGCAACTCGTCATTTACTAAGATTTGAGTCATCTAATGTTGACCTCTGACCTTGTCTATTCAGTCCTCTCTGCGCCGTCTGGTGCTTGAGGCGACGGCAAGGGAGCGCCACTTTTGTCTGTCAGCTGCTATTTTGGGTGCTGTTTGCAGAGTAAGGCCTCTGTTCTTGAGCTCTCGCTCCACGGTTCGGCGCCACGTCTCCTTTGGTCGCCCACGGTTTCTCTTCCCCTGTGGTGTCCATCTCAGTGCCACCCTTGGTAATGAGTCAGGTGACATTCTGCAAACGTGGCCTAGCCATCTCCATCTCCGTGTGGCGATGGTTTCAGCGATGCTGTCTGCGCCTGCTCTCTTCCGTAGTTCCTCGTTTGTAATCATGTTTGGCCAGAAGACCTTCATGATCCGTCGCAGGCACTTGTTCTGGAAGACATCCAGCTTGCGTTCCGTAGCGGTAGTGGATTTCCAGCATTCTGACCCTTATAGAAGGACACTCAGCACGTTGCTCTTAAAAATACGGAGCTTGGTGTGGATGCTCAGGCTTGTGGTCCTCCAGATGGGTTTCAGCATTGCGAAGGCTTGGTTGGCTTTGCTGATTCTTGTGGTGATCTCCCTTGTGCAGTCTCCATCTGTGGTAACCTTGCTGCCCAGGTACGTGAACTCGTCCACCTCTTGCAGAGGTTGGTCATTGATGGTGATTGGGTCGCCCACTATGGTGTTCTTCCTCATGACTTGAGTCTTCCTAATGTTGACCCCGAGACCTATGGAGCTTGCTGACTGTGTCAACTGTTGTGTCTTCTGTTGCATGTCCTGGTTTCTGCTTGCCAGCAGCCCGATATCATCGGCGTAGTCGAGGTCATCCAGCATTGAGGTCAGCGTCCACTGAATTCCCTGCCTCCTTCCCTCTGTGGTGCGGCGCATGATCCAATCAATTGCCATTGAGAATAGGATTGGCGAAAGAATACATCCTTGTTTCACTCCGGTTTCCACCTTAAACGGTTCGGTGAGCTGGTTGTTGTGGACGACTCTGCACTCAAAATTCTTGTACAGGGACCTGATGACGTTGACAAGTTTCTGGGGGATTCCATAGTATCGCAGGATTTTCCAAAGGGAGTCTCGATGCAGACTGTCGAAGGCCTTCTCAAAGTCTACAAAGACCACATAGAGGGATCCATTCCATTCGTTAGACTTGACCTTGTCTATGTCTTGTTGGATTTTTCACCATCTGAATCAGGAAGGCGTCCCTTAAGCACTCAAAAATTTGATTATTTTTCTCACCTGTACAGGAGCCATCCCATCCTGCATACGGGAAATTAAAATCTCCGAAAATGTAAATTTTGTCATATGTTTGTATCTCCTCGGATCGTAAAAGTTGTAATAGTAAATCTGTGTTTTCAGTTGTGGAGCTGGGGCTTCTATACACACAACCAACAAGAATTTTTTCACCAGAAGCACTCACAAAATAGTACCACAAGCTCTCTTCAAACTTACTATTGTTCAGTGTTTCACATTCTTGAGCATTTAACTTTTTGTTAAAGGACAACTCCTTTCTTAGGGTTTGTGTTAAGAAACATATCATAATTTGGTAATGTGTATTCCGAGTCCAATGGGGTATAGATCCGACTTTTAGCTTTTACTTCAGTAAGACCAATGATGTCAGGCTTTATATCAGCAATCCTTTTTAAAAGTTCACTCTTTTTATTTAATGTACCGCTTAGATCGATATCGTGCTCAAGGTTGATGTGATTACGGAAAAAAATAAACAAAGAAAATGAGTTAAAAAGGAAGCATTAATAGAAGAAAGAATGCAAGAGAGCGGCAGGTTTATAAACAAGTGTTAAGGGTCCGTTGCCTTAGGAAATCGATGGGTCATTGTCCCCTCAGCTGAAAGTGTTATGGGTCATTTCGGGAAATGATGCGTCATTGGCGCAGGGCGCGTGCCTAAATTGAACCCTGATTTTTCTGTGTTCATGACTGTGCTGCGGTTCGCCTTAGCCAGGTGCAACTAATTATCAAATGAAATGTCATCAGTTTTCTGTTTCCTTACGATATGAATCTGTTGCCATTGTTGGGTTTTGCATGACAGTAATGAGTAAAGAATGTTTGTGCGTTATGTTCGCAGGTGGTTGTTTTCAGTTTGTCCTTATACTTTTGATCACTCATGTTTAACTTTCTCTTTGATTTGTAACGTACAAAGCCAAGAGATCAAAACACAAACAAAACTACAACCAGATCAAACAAAACAAAAAAAAAACAAAAACAAGAAAGGCTTCGCCATTTATGGCTCACATGTATGACCGATTTACATGTGTAACCTTTGTGACAAGGGCTAGCTTCTGCAGCAGCAAAATCCAGGTTTTCTGAAAATGTAAGCATTTTTCACACATCTGTCAACTCCCCATGACCCTTGTGATGAGTCGACTAAATTAGTATGCATAGTTAGGTCTTATCATCAGCTATCTTTGTACCAAATTTGGTTGAAAAGTTTGCAAAAATTTGGGAATACCTACAATTTTATAAAAAATCAGCATTTTTCACACATTTGCCAGCCTCTTGTGACCCATGACCTTTCCAAGAGTTCATTCAAATTAGTATGCATAGATAGGTCTTACCATCAGGTATCTCTGTACCAAATTGGGGTTTGAAGTTGTGAATAGTGTTTGAGAAAAAACATCTTTTGTCAAAAAATGGCTATTTTAGGCCTATTTCCAGAGCTCTCGTGACCCTTGACCTTTCCGAGAGATCAACCAAATTAGTGTGCATAGAAAGGTCTTCCCATCAGGTATCTCTGTAGCAAGTTCGGGTTTAAAGTTGTGAATAGCATTTGAGAAAAAACATCTTTTGTCAAAATATGGCTATTTCGGACCTATTTCCTGAACCCTTGTCCTTTTTGATTGTACATTGTTTAACGTCCCGACAGCAACAAGGCTTTCTCAGGACGTGCCTGCACTGCTTGTGAAAAAAAAACAACTAAACAGAACATTGAATGTATGTCGCCAGCCGGTCAAATACATTAAATAAACCTAACACATGGGGCCTAAATAAAGCTAAGACCATTTAGCAACACACATCCAATATCAAGAGCTACAGGCCGTGCAGACAGTAGGGAGAGTGTTAAAAAGGCAAATACAGGTGAATGGACAAAGGGTAGACAGAAACACATGCCCCAGAATAGAGAGAAAAACCCACCCTGTCTTGTCCTTTTTGAAAGGTCATCCAAATTAGTATGCATAGATAGGTCTTACCATCAGGTATCTTTGTGCCAAGTTTGGGTTTCAAGTTGTGAATAGTATTTGAGAAAAAAAACATCTTTTGTCAAAATATGACTATTTTTTACCTATTTCCTGAGCTCTTGTGACCCTTGACATTTCCGAGGGATCAACCAAATTAGTACGTATAGAAAGGTCTTATCATCAGGTATCTTTGTACCAAGTTTGGGTTTCAAGTTGTGAATAGTATTTGAGAAAAAATAAATTATGCCAAAATATAGCTATTTTTGACCCATTTCCTGATCCCCTGAGACCTTTGCCTTTGTGAGAGGTCACTCAAATTGGTATGTTTAGAAAGGTCTTACCACAAAGTATCCTTGGGCCAAGTTTAAAGAATGTGGCTTGAATAGTCTCCGAGAAAATGCCAATGTTAAAGTTTACCACGGATGACGGACGGACGACCACTGGCCCAAAACATACTCACTTTTTCTTCACGTGAACCAAAAACACCAAGCCAAGAAAGAAACAAACATCAATCAAAAAGAGCAATAAAATGAAATTTTCTAAAGTTTGGTTTCATTTCATTCATTTAGTCTATTGCACACACTTGTATGCATATCCATCTTGAGAATCAAAGCTTTCACTTTCTGCACTAGTATTCAAATACTTTCTGCCTTTACCCTGAGAGTATTTGAATATTTGATATCTCACAAATGTTTGCTTAGCATCTCAACAGCATCAAAGAATTACAATTGTGATCTCAACAACAAAAAAACCTGAATTTTTAATGTTTGTCTTTTAGATAGTGTGAACATAACTTTTAACTCTTTCTTTCACAGACAGACAGAAACTCATTTAAACAAAAATAGATAATGATTAATTGCATGTTGATTTTAATGTTTTGCCTCTGTGCGTTATATTAAACACAATAAATACACAAAATACAATCTGCCACCAAATTCACTCGTGCATGGTATCTTAAAAATGTTCACGTGATTAATGCTCACCATAATCATTATATGCATACCGCTACTCTGTGCCGTTGGACCTTATGTCTCAACATGGTACAGTCCCAAATCAATGTCGTGACCTAAGGATACCGAAAATTGTGTAACTTCTCATTTGATTAACCCTTCAGCTGTTGGCATCGGCTTTTGTCACGATGATCCCCGCAAGAATCATCGCGACAAAAATCACTACCAACAGTCACAGGGTTAATGCTCTATTGCCATGCTGTGTACTGGTATGTGATTTTGGATCTTACTGCTTCGTCGTATGGTCCAAAATCACAGACCAGCACACATCAGCAGAGGCAAGTTGTACAGAAATGTTAGCAATGTCAGCAAGTTGCACGTCCGGTGTATGCACAGGTCGACCTCAGTGTTATGTGCACCAGTATACCAGGCAATTGGATTATAACACAGTTAGATCTCTGGCGAGTGGGAGGCAAAATACAGACCAACAAGAAAGGCAAAGCCCTTATGGCTCACGTGTATGACTGATCCACATGTCTGACAATAAAAAAAAGGGATGACTTCTGCACTAACAAAATCCACGTTTTCTCAAAATTTAATCAGTTTTCACAAATCTGTGAAACACCCATGACCCTTGACCTTTGTGATGAGTCGACTAAATTATGATACATAGGAAAGTCTTATCATCAGCTACCTTTGTGCCAAATTTGATTGAAAAGTTTGCAAAAATGTTGATAGTAGGGCTCGGGAAGTTCCCTGCGTTGCCTAGGAACATCGGCTGCCACGCCGCCATCTTGAAAGACTTCAGATAGTAGCAAAGTAGTGTTTCAACACGTTTTTCTTCATGTTTGTTTCTCTTTGGAGACAAACAAAAACAGATTTTGGTTAGCGGTTTCCTACGGTGATGGCAAGACTTGCTGTTATTGCCTATAGCACGTCAGGACTTTCCTGACATTGTCCTGACAGTGATTTCCCGATGAGCACATGAGTCGCGAATCCTCTCAAGATGGCCACTATATCTAGCGTGATGACATCAGCTTCCCGAGCCCTATAACTACAATAATTGGAATTTTATACACATTTGTCGACCTCCTGTGACCCATGACCTTTTCCAAGGGGTCACCCAAATTAGTATGCATAGATAGGTCTTACAAACAGGTGTCTCTGTAGCAAGTTTAGGTTTGACGTTGTGAATAGTAATTGAGAAAAAAACATTTCTTGTCAAAATATGGCTATTTTTTTACCTATTTTCTGAATTCTTGTGACCATTGACCTTTCCAAGGGGTCATCCAAATTAGTATGCATAGATAGGTCTTACCATCAGGTATCTTTGTACCAAGTTTGGGTTTGAAGTTGTGAATAGTATTTGAGAAAAAAACATCTTTTGTCAAAATCTGGCGATTTTTGGAACTATTTCCTGAGCTCTTGTGACCTTTGACCTTTCCGAGGGATCAACCAAATTAGTATGCATAGGCCTTCCATTCAGGTATCTCTGTTGCAAGTTTGGGTTTGAAGTTTCAAAATTCTGGCGATTTTGGACCTATTTCTTGAGCTTTTGTGACCCTTGACCATTTTGAGGGATCAACCAAATTGGTATGCTTAGAAAGGTCTTACCATCAGGAATCTTTGTATGAAGTTTGGGTTTGAAGTTGTGAAAAGTATTTGAGAAAAAAAAAACATCTGGCTTCGTGCCTCAGGTGATGAGGCCAAATGTGCTGATCTTGCCCCATCTGGATACTCTGTAAAATCCTTCCCCCGCGATTCTCGTGGGGGTGGTATTGCAGTCGTCCTCCATGAAGCACTGCAGCCTTTTGCATCATTCTCAACGTCTTTCAGTTTCTCCCATGAGTCTTTTGAGCTTGTACAGTTTACTCTAGCTTTAACTCAGAAAACTGTTCATTTTCTGTGCCTCTACAGACCTCCGCCAAACCGCAAGAACAAATTAACTGATTCAATGTTTGTTGATCAATTTCATGATCTTCTCGATCACTGTAATTCTCTTGCTGGCAGTCTGATAGTCCTTGGTGACTTTAACATCCACTTTGACAATCAGAAGCACCACATCACCTCTGCACTCATGGACATTTTACACATGTTCAGTCTTTCACAAGTTGTCGACAAACCAACTCATAGACAAGGGCATACTATTGACTGGATCCTTCATAGATGTGACGATGATATCTTGTGCTCAGCACAGGTTTCTGATGCAATATGTTCAGACCATTACTGTGTGATCAGTCATTTGAGGGCCATAGTCCCACCTCCAGTGCCTATGCTTACCATAGTGCGCAATGTTCGTGCCATTGACAGACTAGCCTTCAAGGCTGACCTCGTTCAGTCACTGTCTCACCATCCTAGTCCTAGTGCCGAGGAGTTTGATTCATGTTTACGCACTGTCTTAGACAATCATGCACCTCTTCAAAGCGTAAAAAGTCAGCTCATAGAATCAGCCCGTGGTATAGGTTTGTGAGCAAAGAGCTGCGTTCGGCTAAGCAGATGCGGCGCCAAGCTGAGAGAATGTGGTGCTCAACTAGGTTGACTGTTCACAAGCAGATATACACATGTTCTAAGAAGCATGTAAATGAGATTGTTCATGGAGCAAAATCTTCGTTTTACAACAGGAAGATCAGTGAGTGCACAACAAGCAAAGAATTGTATAATGTGACCAATAAGCTTATGGTGAAGAAGACTCCATCACCTCTTCCCACTACATTTTCCCCGTGCCAGCTGCCTCAGCTTTTTGCAGATTACTTCGTTGATAAAGTCCGCGAAATTCGTGATTCTCTGGATCTCATGCCCACTTCAGTTTTGTTCACCAAAAAACGCTTTAGTGGAGAACCTCTCTCAGCCTTCGAACCTGTGCTAGAGGATGAGGTCAGAAAAGTGATCACAAACACTGCCCCCAAAACTTGTGAGTTAGACCCCATACCCACTCCCTTGTTGTACGAGTGCCTGGATGAAGTGTTGCCTGCCATTACACAAGTCATCAACAACTCTCTCTCCACTGGTATTTTTCCTGAAAGCTTCAAGACTGCACTTGTAAAACCCCTATTGAAGAAACCATCTTTAGACCCAAATGTACTGAAAAACTATCGCCCAGTTTCCAATCTTACATTTCTATCAAAGATTCTTGAGAAAATTGTCCTTGTTCAAACTTTAAAGCATGTCAACTCTAATAGTCTGTTCAGTGTATTCCAGTCTGCATATCGTCCCCATCGTAGCACTGAAACAGCTTTGCTGAAGATATTCAATGACCTGCTTTGTGCTTTGGACGAGCGCAAGATCACAGTCCTTGCTTTGCTGGACCTGTCCAGTGCGTTCGACACTATTGACCATGAACTTTTGCTGTGCCGTCTTCAATCTGTATTTGGCATCGAAGGCACAGTCTTGGCATGGTTTAGTTCATACCTGACTGAACGATCCCAGATTGTTTCTGTCGACGGCTGTCGTTCTGAGCCATCACCTCTTCGGTTTGGTGTACCCCAGGGCTCGGTCCTAGGACCTGTATTGTTCTTACTGTATGTTCAGCCCCTGTCCGACCTGATTTGTAGTCGCTCCATTTCCCATCATGCATTTGCAGATGATACGCAGATGTACAAAAGTGATACTGTCGAGCGAGCTGTGAATGCCGTCCAAAGTATAAGCCAGTGCATTGACCATGTCAAATCATGGATGACCACCAACAAACTGATGTTAAATGATGGCAAAACTGAAGCAATGTTGGTAGCTAATCCAAGATTATCTTCGTCCCTGCCTTTACCGTCATCATTGTCTGTGGATGGAACACTCATTGGCTTCTCTGCGAGTGTGAGAAACCTGGGTGTTACACTTGACAGCGAGTTATCTATGTCACAGCATGTCAGTGCAGTGTGTAGATCCGCTTATCTGGAACTTCGTCGTATTAGTTCAGTTCGTCACCTGCTGACCGTGGAAGCCACTAAAACACTAGTTTGTGCATTTGTGCTGTCCAAGCTAGATTATTGTAACTCTTTGCTTTGTGGCTGCCCTCAGTATCTCATTGATCGCCTCCAAAAAATTCAGAACAATGCAGCCCGGCTTGTTGTGAGAGTCCGTAAGACTGAGCATGTCACACCCATCTTGAAGTCCCTTCACTGGCTACCTGTGTCCTCACGTATTCAATACAAAGTTATGTCAATCTGTTTTAACTGCCTTTCAGGCACCAGCCCAGAATACTTGTCCTCTTTGCTGCATGTGTATACACCCTCTCGTGAGCTCCGCTCCTCTTCTGATAAACGGAAGTTGTGTGTACCTTCTGTCCAAACTAAAACATTTGGTCAGCGCACTTTTGTTTATCAAGCCCCAGTGTTATGGAATACACTTCCTCTTGAGGTCAGAAACAGTGAGTCTGTCTCTGACCTCAAGAGGTCGTTGAAAACTCACCTCTTCAAGCTTTACTTTGAATAACTGCCAGTGTTTGATGCCTTAGTTGTAGTTCTGCAATCCTCCTTGTTTAGACTGAATGTTAATTAGAATATAAATTATTATGTATGTATTGTTGTTTAGTTTATTGTAAAAGTGGTGTGTTCGGGCATTGTGCTTTGTTTGTTATGTGCATATGTCATTGTATTTTTATTTTTGTGTACAGATTGTAAAGCGCTTAGAGCTTTTGAGTAAGATTAAGCGCTATATAAATACTCATTATTATTATTATTATTAAAAATATGGCCATTTTGGACCTATTTCCTGAGCTCTTGTGACCTTCGACTTTTTTCAAGGGATCAACCAAATTAGTGTGCGTATAAAGGTCTTACCATCAGGTATCTTTGCACCAAGTTCAAGTTTGAAGTTGTAAATAATATTTGAGAAAAAATAAATGATGTCCAAAAATTGCTATTGTGGATATATTTCCTGATCCCCTGTGACCTTGACCTTCGTGAGAGGTCACTCAAATTGGTATGTTTAGAAAGGTCTTGCTACAAAGTATCCTTGGGCCAAGTTTGAAGACTGTAGCCTGAATAGTCTCTGAGAAAATGCCAACGTTAAAGTTTACCACGGATGATGGATGAGGGACGGACGACCTCTGGCCCAGAACATACTTTTGCTTCGCACGTGAGCCAAAAAGGACACCTGCCATACATGTTACAGGCAAAGAAATAAGCAGGAAAGAAAGAAACATGCTCTGCAAGGACAAACACAAAACAGCTGTTGTTTCTTTCCAAGTGCACATCGTTGATCAATGAAAAGTGGAAGGTCCTCCGACCCATGTCAGCTGTAGCTGGCCTTGTGCACAGCTGTGCACAGGCCGACTAAGGCTGACATCAACCTGATAACCTTTTGCTTATTGGGCGTTCTTAAACCTATAAAAATTCAGCACCACCTCAATGTGAACGCACATTTTAAAAAAATGGTCTGACTTATGGCACCCAAGTATCACCAGGCTTTCCGCTAGCATTTAAAATTGTCGGTCATGGGGACAGACAGCATGATGGCCTTCCATTTTTTTCTGTCCCTGTCAAAATTGGTCCATCACATATATGGAGAATTTTCCGTTAATGAAAAGCCTGATCATGGCATACTGAGGCTGATCTCTTATCTTCAGAAACACTACAGTTTGAATTCACTGCACCAATGTGAATATTTTACAAATTCACAGCTCCAATACAGAGGTTGTGAGTTCCCCCAAATTAGACCGCTCTTTAGCATGAAAGACGAGAAAGTGCAGTGGGCTGTGGGCAAGACGGCATGTCACTATGGACAATCGGCAGTATAAGCAGGAAAGCAAATTATTTCCATGACATCGCCAACTACATGCAGAGTTTACATGAATAAAATGCATCTACTGTTGGTAATAACAAAGTTGAATAATTATACTACCTATTAAAATGACCTGGTAGGGCATTTTCCAAAGCCATTGTGACTGGCTTCATCGCCATATACAGTTCTAATGCATGTTGAGTGATCATTTTTCTCAGCATTATTTCTACAAAAATTGAAAAAAAAAGTTGAATTTTAACAGCTCAGTGTATGACCAAGCAGCAATCGTCAATAGTTCTTGGTCAATTTGAGCTTAAATTTTGCCGGATATTACATGTGATTTATAGCAAAACATTGTTAGCTAAGCGTAACAGCTAGCCGAGTTGCCCACATTTTGTGGCTCGCTCAGTCTAGTCTCTGCACAAAGTCACGTAATCTAGCCAGCATTCTCGCGCAAGTTGGGAACTCACAACCAGCTCATATACTGCAGTATACTGAGGCTGACCTGTTTGTTTAGACGCAGAGAAACATTTGTAATCAAAAATGGGGTGAGGGCAAGCTTGTGAAAATCATCCAATCAAAAGTAACAACAAGGAAAATATCACAAACCTCAAACAGTGGAGAAATGCCAACATGGGTGATGGGTGTACGATACCCTACACTAATTTTGAGCTATCATAGTCCGTCCATCTGCTACAGATGATGCTTGCATCCAAATTGATGTTGATATATGCACCATTCGCTTATACATGGGTGACTGTAAACAACTGAAATGACTGAAACGGACCACTGACTAAAACTATGTCCCATAATCCATGGCTGGCAAGAGACATAAATTCTCATGAGCTCCTTCAAGTGCAGGGGCTCATGAGAATTTATGTCTCTTGCAGATGAAACAGGCTGGCTAAGGACTGTTCCGTCTGAACCAAAAAGCTGAAATTCAGCTTTTTGGGGATTTTGAAAAAGCTGAAATCAGTCTCCAGGACTGAAGATTGTCACCGAAACTTGTCTTGGAACCAGTCAAAAGGCCTGGATTCACAGTAAGGCAATGCCATACGGCTGCATCCGATGACTGATGTCTGATCAAATGCTTCATGACGTAATGGCGCTACGCTCTCTGGCACTGTTGGAAGAAAAAACAGCTTGGGTGAATGTAATCA
The DNA here is from genome assembly GCA_036245525.1 of Semisulcospira habei. NCBI lineage: Eukaryota > Metazoa > Mollusca > Gastropoda > Semisulcospiridae > Semisulcospira > Semisulcospira habei. The sequence continues at coordinate 29,856,718 of BTPG01000002.1, forward strand.
CACAGGCTCTGACACTACCTTCAAAGGCCTGGGGGCGCGTCGTGGGACGAGCAATTTCACTGACTGTCAGATGACTCACGCTTGATGAAAACAGAGCACGTTCTATGCCCATCACGCATCTGATAGTGCCTGATCGTGACGTTAACCCTTGGGTGTCGGTGGACGTTTAGTCATGACGATTCCTACAGGAATCACTGCGATTGAAACTGCTACCAACACCCAAAAGGTTAAATTCAACCCCTTCTATTCTAAAAGGACCTTGCGCGATACGTCACTGCCACACAGCGTTGTCTTATCGTGGATTCAGGCCTAAGGTGGACAGTTCAAAGTGGGAATCATCATGCACTAAAAAATATCCAGCAAATCATCATGTATTGCAGGAAAAGAGTATCTTTGCAAATGAACAAATTTTACAAGAGCGTGTCACAAATTCCCAATTCCAGATGAAATGCACGACTGTACGCCAACTAATCCCTATCATCTGCAAGGGGCGTTGATTCTCATAAGCCCCTGATGCTGCATGACTGAGCGCCAGGTAATCCAGTTTCCCTGTCAGGGGCATCATAGATTCTAATGAGCCCCTGCAGCCAAATGCAAGAGGCATAGATTCTCATGAGCCCTGCTGACGCTGGGGCTCATGAGAATCTATGCCTCTTGCTGATGATAATCAGTTTCAAAAGTTCCTCAAGTTAAGGTGTTTACAACTTGTGTGAAAAAGATGATTTGATGCTGATGCTTTGACAAAATGAAAAAATGAAAACCAAAAGCCCAGATGGACATGATTATCAGTGGCTCTCTCCCTTTTTGCCGGCAACCTGAAACAAAGATGAGAAAATGTAAGGATATTATTCTTTCTTTTGCAAACGATAATCATTCACAAATAAAAAGAAACTTTACATTATTCAGTGCACCCTGTATCAATAGCTGCGAAAATGTTGTCTAGCAACACCTTAGAACACCATTGCAGTTACTGATGTGAGGCTCCCTGAACTAGTTGGACAATAATATATTTCAGACTTTGCTTATAACAAGGTCACACAACAATGCTTTTTCAGATATCCTGGCCACACTTCTCTGCTTGTAAATTCGCAAATAAAGGCTATTCTAAGGACAAAATTGAACAAGATTTTTGAAAAAAAAAATTAAAATATCCTGCAAATATCTCTTTTTGTAGTTGTTGCACTTTGCATCAAACGTAATAACCCTTATCATTTGGAATACACCAGTGTGTGAAATAAGTTTTACTAAAATAGTTCAAGGGTAGTGCCAGAATAGCTTGGCACCTTTAGGCGCCAAGCTATTCTGTCACTACCCTTGAACTAAAGCCATTGGCCTATATCCTTATCTGTAAGTACTATAATGTAGCTTGCGTATGGCAGTGTACAAATTTGAAGCTTTTAGCCTCAGTATAATATGGGTTACATAGCACAACTGACCTTTTGCACCATGTGGATGCCCTGCGTTTATTATTTACTGCGCCTGTGTTCAGAGTGAATGCGTGCATTTCATGTGAGAGTGCATGCTGAGTTGAGGCGCTCTGAGCTGATTTATATAATGACCAGTATCATTACTACTTTATATTAATTTTTTCCTGACAATTGACACTAACTCACCCGTTTGAATTCTCCCATGTTGGTGGTACAGACAGGCGATCCCATGAAACCAACGTAGTCAATCTGTGTCGTCTCTGTACTTCCCTGGTTGTCTCGTATGAACAGCTTAAAAGACAACAGAAATAAAACAATGCTTACCGGCATTCCTACTGTTTTGGCACTACCCTCGAACTATCATATCTGACTTATTTTCTGATGCTGTAACTCACCTGTTATATACGCCTCCAAGTCATGATCAAGTGTGAAATTTATAACCTGTCAATAAAGGCCATCATTTACAGCCTAAATGATGGCCTTTAATGACAGGCGATCTTGTATATGATTGGTCACTCAAAACAGGTTCTGCTGTAGATGTTTCTCCAAGCCTTTAATTAAACTCTTCCATGCACGCCGTCAAGAAAACCTGACCTCTGAGGAGCGCACACCAGCGTACCCCCTAAGTGCACACCTATCTGTGGAGCAGGCGTGACCTAAAATACTCAAAATTCCATTTCCTAACACTACTTTCTGGACCCTTCCAGCTATAATGTACTTCTTCTACTGAAGCGGAACTGGTTCCATTCACCGTTGAATGAAAATACACGAAAAGAATAGAGTTAAATAAGGGACATTCAGCATAGTAAATACAACAAACATGTAGTTCTCCATTCCCCAAGTATCACTTATCAACACGCACACCAGCAGTGGTAGTGTCCATCTAAACCAGTTACCCCCAATTTATCAAACCTGACAAGGTTTATAAACATCAACATACTCTAATACTGGTACCGTGAGAAAGACACAGAAATAGTACGGGAAGGAGCCTGCATGGTATTGGGCAAGTTTTCCTGCCTGCGTGTGTGCATTAGAAGTCATGAAAACTTGACCACGTGCATTTGGGAGGCTGGCTACCATGCGCAGAAGAGTCAAATCTGTTTGTGGGGGTAAATTTTTTTTGGGGGGTGTAATTTTAGATATGCTTCATTTTAACTCACTGTGCCCACGGTATGAAATCCCCACATTTTGGAGTTATCCTCTGAGGACTGCATGACAATTCAGGAGACAGATCGACCATGATAGTTCAAGGGTGGTGGCAGAATAGCTTGGTGCCTAAAGGCGTCAAGCTATTCTGCCACCACCTTTGAACTATCATGGCCAAGCCATATCTTGTTGTGGTGTGTCACGGGGCAGAATGAGTTAAAATTTAAACAAGAAAGGCAAAGCCATTATGGCTCACGTGTATGAACGATTTACATATGTGTGACCTTTGTGACAAGGGCTGGCTTCTGCAGCAGCAAAATCCAGGTTTTCTGAAAACGTAAGCATTTTTCACACATCTGTCAACCCCCGGTGACCCTTGACCTTTGTGATGAGTCGACTAAATTAGTATGCATAGAAAGGTCTTACCATCAGCTAACTTTGTACCAAATTTGGTTGAAAAATTTACCAAAATTTGGGAATACCTACAATTTTATCAAAAATCAGCATTTTACACACATTTACAAGCCTCTTGTGACCCTTTAGCTTTCCAAGGGGTCATCCAAATTAGTATGCATAGATAGGTCTTACCATCAGGTATCTCTGTACCAAATTTGGATTTGAAGTTGTGAATAGTATTTGAGAAAAAAACATCTTTTGTCAAAATATGGCTATTTTTTTACCTATTTCCAGAGCTCTCGTGACCCTTGACCTTTCCGAGAGATCAACCAAACTAGTGTGCATAAAAAGGTCTTCCCATCTGTAGCAAGTTTTGGTTTAAAGTTGTGAACAGTATTTGAGAAAAAACATCTTTTGTCAAAATATGGTTATTTCAGACCTATTTCCTGAGCCCTTGTGACCCTTGACCTTTCTGGAGGGTCATCCAAATTAGTATACATAGATAGGTCTTACTATCAGGTAAGTTTGGGTTTGAAGTTGTGAATAGTATTTGAGGAAAAACATCTTTTGTCAAAATATGGCTATTTTTCACCTATTTCCTGAGCTCTTGTGACCCTTGACCTTTTCGAGGGCTCAACCAAATTAGTACGTATAGAAAGGTCTTACCTTCAGGTATCTTTGTACCAAGTTTGGGTTTGAAGTTGTGAATAGTATTTTAGAAAAAATTAATTATGTCCAAATATAGCTATTTTTTAAACCATTTCCTGATCCCCTGTGACCTTGACCTTTGTTAGAGGTCACTCAGATTGGTATGTTTAGAAAGGTCTTACCACAAAGTATCCTTGGGCCAAGTTTGAAGAATGTGGCTTGAATAGTCCCCAAGAAAATGACAACGTTAAAGTTTACCACAGACGATGGCGGACGAACAACCACTGGCCCAAAACATACTCACTTTTTGCTTCGCACGTGAGCCAAAAAATAAAGATTACCGTAATACTCTGTACGTTCTGGAACTTAACAAACTTGAGTGGAATCATCCCTCCTTCTTTTACGTCATCTGGCGTCAAGCTGCAAAAGCAAAGAGAAACAAATAAGGCAAAGCTCTTAAGGCTCACGTTTATGACCAATCCACATATTAATATGTGTGACCTTTGTGATATGGACCTTTCCAACATGTCACTGAAATGAGCAAGTGTTCAAGTGTCTAAACTTAAGTAAAGGGTTGGCTTTTGCACAAGCGAAATCCGAGTTTCTCAAAATGTATGCATTTTTCACAAATTTGTCCACCCTGCCCCTTGCCCTCTTTGAGGGTTCGACTACACTAGTATGCATAGAAAGGTGTTATCATCAGCTACCTTGATGAGAAATGTTATTGAAAGTTTGAAAAAACTTTGATAAAAACTACAATTCTATCAAAAACTGGCATTTTTCACTCACTTGCCAACCTCCTGATGCCCTTGACCTTTTTGATGGGTTATCAAAATTAGTATGCATAGAAAGGCCTTATCATCAGGTATCTTAGTTTTGGTTTGAAGTTGAAAATAGTACTTAAGAAACAAAAGTTTTTGTCAAAATATGGCTATTTGGACTCACCATGACCCTTGACCTTTGCAAGAGACCAGTAAATTAGTATGCATAGAAAGGTCTTATTGTCAGCTACCTAAATCTCACTGAAAAGTTGGCCAAAACTTTGATAAAAACTACAATTCTATCAAAAACTGTCATTTTTCACACCTTTGCTGAACTCCTGTGACCCTTGAACTTTCTGAGGGGTCACCCAAATTAGTATGCATAGAAAGGTCTTACCATCATATAGCATATCTGTATCAAGTTTGGGTTGGAAGCTGAAAACAGTATTTGAGGACAAACAATCTGTCACAATACGGCTATTTTGGACCCTTTTCTGGACTCCGTGACCGTGACATTTTAGAGAGATTACTGAAATTGGTATGTTAAGAAAAGTTTTACAACAAAGTACCCTGGGGGGAAGTTTGAAGTCTGAGGCTTGAATAGTCTCCAAAAAATACCAACATACGTTTACCATGGACGACAGACGCGGGATGGCCCATAACACAAACTCACTTTTCCTATTGCATGCGAGCCATAAAATCAATAAAAGGGATGATTTCTAGAGCTTATAAGTTATATTCCAGGATAAGGTAAAAGTAGGTAGAAACAAGAAATTAATTTTTCTCTAAAATGCATTTTTTCGAAAAATACTTACCGATGATATTACTGTTAGGAATATTGTCTAAGCTAGACTAATTTTAGCCAAAATTTGTTGTGTACATAGTAGGGGAGGTAACAAGGGGCGCTATAGCCTAGGCCGTGACCCGAGTAGCCTCCCCTCCATCCCCATCTGGGCATGCGCCCTCCGGATGCTCACCAGTCTGTTTCTGCGCGGAACAGCGGCAAGCGGGGCAGGTGGGAGGGTCATCCGAGTAATATCACCAGTAAGTATTTTTCGAAAAAATACATTTTAGAGAAAAATTTATTTGTTTCCTCAAAACACATTACCGATGATATTACTGTTAGGAAAAATGATGAAGAGGAGGCGGGGGACGCTATAACGCCCCTTAGCCCCAGTTACGTGTCAACGAGACCCGCCCTCCCATGCAAACTCCGGATAATTTTAGCGAAGATTACCTACGGTGTCAGAGGCGGTGTCTCCCACCAGCAAAAGGTTCTGGCGCTGGCTGGAGAGGTCCCTCAGGTAGAACCGGGTGAAGGTCGACTGCGTCCGCCATCCCACGGCTGCTACAATGTCTTTGACAACGCAGGTGCGGTCGAACGCTAGGCTTGCGGCCATGGCTCTGACCTTGTGCGCCCTGATGTTCATTCGTTTGGCTGCATCAGGGGAGAGGTCTTGGTAGGCAGAGCGTATCACCCATTGGAGCCAGGAGGATATCATCTGGGCCGAGATGTCATTTCTACCTGGAGACAGAGGGAGGAAAAGGCGGGTGCGTCACCTGCGTAGCAGCTTGGTCTGGCGCAGGTAGACACGTAAAGCCCTCACCGGGTCCTGCTGTCTGGACTCTCGGGAAGAGCCGGGGTCTCGTAATGGTGGAATGGTGACCACTTGCAGGGCAGTCAAAGGCGATCAGGTCTTGGCGAGAAACGTCGGATTGGGCAGCAAGTAAAGAGAGAGCCGTCCAGAACTGCAAGTATGTGGGCCGCGTTGAAAGGGCGTGCAGCTCGCTGACCCTGGAAGCCGAGGCGAGGGCCAGCAGAAAGCAGGTCTTCCGCGTCCTGGATAGGTTCGAAGCGGGCAGAGTTGAGCCAGGTCAGCACCCAGGGCAGGTCCCAACGCGGCACGAGCGAGCGAAGGGCGAGACGTTGTAGCCCGAAGGAGGCCATAAAATCGGCGAGGTCCTTGCAGTCGCCAGGGTCAGGGTCATCCCAGATGCTGGTACGTGTCAGCAATCATGGCCAGGTAGCCCTGAATGGTGATAGGCGTTAAATGCTGGTCGGAGAATAGCCAGAGGAAAAGCCGCCAGCTGGGGTACCGTCAAATCTGTCGGGTAGAGTCGGTTGTCGTCACACCATTGGCACATGACACTTCCCCTCGTAGACTTGTCTGGTCGAGGATCTGCGAGCTGTAGTGATCGTCTCCACTGCTGCACCTGAGAAGCCTCTAGCCGCGAGGGCTTGCCGCACAATCTCCAGGCGTGGAGGAGGAGTCAGTCGGGGCAAGGGTGGAACAGTACCTGTCACGGTTGCTTGAGCATCGTGCATGGTGTGGGAAGCCGTAGCGGAGGAGCCGTGGCGAGGTTCAGGAGATCAGTGGTCCACGACTTGGTCCAGCAGAAAGGGGCCACCAGGAACAGGACCGCATTGCACCCTCTGAGCTTGAGTAGCACCTTGGGGACCATTACCATCAGAAGGTAGGCGTAAGCGACCAGGCCGTCCCATGAGATTGAGAGAGCGTTCACCGCCCAGGCCAGCAGGTCTGGAAACGGAGAGACGAAGAGAGGAAGCTGGTGATTCCATCGTGTCGCAAAAAGGTCGATCATGGGTGGTTCCCAGAGAGCACCGATCTTCCGAAAGATGTCTGGGCGAAGCGTCCACTCGGTGTGCAGGAGTTGGCCGCACCGTGAGAGTGAGTCGGCCAGCACATTTAGATGACCCGGGATGAGCCGCGCACGGAGAGTGATGCCTCGATCTTCGCACCAGCGGAGCACCTGGTAGAGGAGAATGCAGAGGGAGGGAGAGCATGTCCTGCCCTGCTTCTGGATGTAGGCGACGACTGTGGGGTTGTCGGAGAGGACTAGTAGCTCCTGATGACACAGCAGTGTTTCCCACGCCAGTAGGGCTTGCCAGACCACCTTCAGTTCCAACCACTTGATGTGTTGTGCCACCAGACCCGATGGCCAAATGCAGGAGGCCATGGAAAACGATGGTAGCAGGTGAGCGCCCCAACCGGAGAGACTTGCGTCGACGCAGAGGGACAGCCAGGGTGGAGGCGAGTGGAGGGTAACACCCGTCGTGAGCCAGCCTGGATCCGCCCAACGAAGCAGGTGTGGAAGCAACATCGGCAGTACCGGGACCAGAGCCTCGAGGTCGTCCGTCGAGGGTCGCCAGTGTAGAAGCAGGTGTAGCTGCAGCGGGCGAGAGTAGAGACACCCAAGGGGAAGCAGATCCGCTACCGCACTGATCAGTCCCAAAAGCTGAAGCCGACGTCTGGCGGGGATCGCCGTCTCTTGAGACACCTGTCGCGCCAAGGTCGCCAGCTTCTGAATCCTTTTCTCTGGTAGCCAGACGTCGTTGAGGTCGGTGCAAAACTCCCTGCCTAGGTGAATGAAGCGGCGGGAAGGCGTGAGGTCGGACTTGCCCACGTTGACCAGGAAACCGAGCGTGTCAAGTAGGCGAAGAAGCGCGTCTCGATCGACCTTCAAGGCTGCCTCGGACTGGTTCCGCAAAAGAAGATCGTCCAGGTAGTTCGACGTGGGGCTCGAAGACATTCGCCTGGCTCTGGCCACCACCGCGTCCATGATGCAGGTGAACACCCAAGGGCTGAGGTTGAGTCCGAAGGGAAGAGCCCAAAACTGGTAGATCACCCCCTCGAAGGCGAAGCGAAGGTACCGTCTGGCGGCGGGATGCATGGGGACGTGCAGATAAGCATCGGACAGGTTCAAACTGATGGCGAAGTCCATGGGCTACACTGCGGCGCGCAGGGCTCGAGCGGTCTCCATGCAAAAGGACGGCGCGATGATGAACTTGTTTAATGCCGAGAGGTCGATGACGGGACGCCACTTGCCGCCCAGCTTGGGCACCACGAAGAGCCGGCTGTAGAACGCTGGGGAGTCGTGGCGAGCCACGACCTCCGTGGCAGCCTTCTGGAGCAAGGCTGCTACCTCGTGGCGCAGGGTGTCTGCTCGGAGCTGGTCCATCGGCACCGAGGTCCACACGGGCGAACGGCGTGTGGAGGGGGGGGGGGGCCGGAGACCGAAACGAGATCTGAAGTTCTACTGAGATGGTCGATAGAGTCCACGGGTCATCTGGTAGCAGCAATCGTCATGCGTCGCTGCGAAGCGCAAGCCTCCCGTCAACAGGAGACCCGGGAGCGGTCGGCGGGGTGGAAGGGAGGGGCAGTCAGTGGGCCCTGCCTCGCCCGGGACAACGGGCAGGCTTGGCCAGGTCCGGCTGGGCGGGGGCGAGGCGGAGTCGGGGAGCGCACGGGGGCGACGAAAAGCCGGTGACCGGGGTGGCAGACGACCTCTTCTGGTGAAGGGGCGAGAAGACGGTCTAGCAGAGGGTCTAGCAGACCACAGGGCGCGACCCACGGCTTTGCAGGCTGCCTGAAAGCTGGCTGGGGCAGTGCATCTGGGCCAAGATTCCTTATTAGCGTCCTTAACCGCGAGCATAGTGGGTCTGAACAAGAGGTCTCCACCGAGCGGCGCCTGGCGAAGCTGTAGCTTCCAAGTTGCTAGGGAGAGGGCAGGACCGAAGGAGGGCATCCCGACGCAGCAAGTCGCAGTTGGTGGCCGCGGACATGGCGTTGACTGCGGGGCAGTCCGTGGCGCCGGGGCGGTCCGTGGCGCGGGTGCGGTCCGTGGTGCGGGGGCGGTCCGTGGCACAGTGGTTAAGGCACCTGCCACCAATGCCAAAGGTGTGAGGTTCGATACCGGGTTCTGGCGTTGGACTTTTCTCCTCTGGTAAGTGTCACCGGTAATTCAGGCGGACCGTCGGGGGTTCTTTCTCCGGGTACTCCGGTTCTTCCACCCCCCCACCCCCCACACTTTGTTACCGGTCTCAGGCCACTTTACAAATTTCAAATACAAGCGATCAAAAATCTCTGTAACTTCAGTAGCTGAACTGGCCCTTCGTCTGTCTTGTACTGTGTTTGTCTTAAATGGCGTAAATCCGTGTCTGTTACGTGAGTGTGTGTGTTGGGTTTCTGTTCGCGGCGCTTTGAGTCGATTTCCCCAAAATTGAGAAAAAGTGCCTATATAATAACGGTATTATTATCATTTTATTATTTTGTGGTAAGCGGTGCGGTTACCTGAAACCGCCAAGGCCAGCAAATCTCCCAGCAGGGGCGAGATCGAAGGATGCCACGCAGACTCGACGCGACGAACAATGGCCTGCGTCACGAGGTCCAGAAATCCTGCTGAAGCCAGGGCATTTCGGATGAGGGTTGCCTTCTGCTCCACGCCGGGGAGGAGAACCGTAACTGAGGTGTGCCTGCCAAAGCCACCACCGGGGGAATCCGCCTTCTGAAGGGGGCAAACAAAGCTCTGCGAGTGGCCCGCATACCAAGTCTGACGGAAAGAAATGTCCAGATTCGTCAGCCACCAATCGTCAGAGAAAAACCCCTGAGTTACCGAAGGAACCCTGCTGGAGATGCTCAGAGAAAGCGTCGCGCATGTCTCTGAATCCTGGAGGCTGGGGGAGCGACTTGAAATGCTTGGACTGGCGCTCCGCGTCCACAAAGGCCGAAGCCTTTCTCTTGAGCGAGGAGGGGGGGGGGGGGGGGGGGGACGATGGGCAGTCCTCCGTGGGAAGACAATCCGCTATGAGACAGGCCGCCTCGTCCAGGGCCCGAAGAGTCTCCAACCTATGGCCCAAGGACGACGGCTGTAATTCCACATCATCGCGGGAGCTTGCACGTCCAGACGGATCGGGGCTGTCATCTCGGAGGAGCGCCGAAGCTGAATCCTCCGGGGCCAAGCTGAGGGCGTCCTCCTGTACACGGGCTGGGGAGCCGCGGGGGAGCCATTCTCTTCCATGTCGGGGAGAAGAGGACTCGCTAGAGTCCCGCCTAGCGGACCTAGCCATAAGAGAAGCCCTACCTCGGGAGCGGTGCCATGAAGAAAACACCGCCACAGAGTCAAGCGACGACTTCCGCGACGATAATGCACTGCGTTGTACCGACCAGCAGTCACGCTGGGAGCGGGGTGAACGGGCATGACTGGTGCGGGAGAGAAGCCTAGCCGGGTGTCGAAGCGGGGACGTTGAACGTCCCGAATGTCGGGATTGGGAACGCCGAGCAGAGCGCGGCGGCGACGACATCTGAGAAAGAAGTCCCGTGGCAGGATGAACAGCGGAGTCTGGTTCATACCTAGAGGTCGCTCGAGAAGGTCGGCGGGAAATCGAGTGGCGAGAAACCGTCCGTCGGCGAGTTGACCTGTCCCTTGAGCGTGAGCATCGCCGAGCTACGTGGGTCCGCTCGGCTCTACCAACCATGGAAGGCTCATCCTCCCTGGAGGTTAGACGGGGCGAGCGAAGTCGTCGTGACCCCATCCCGTGCCAATCTCTTTCCGGCGAGCGGTCGTGCGTTTGACCCGAATGCCAATCCGTACGCTGTCCCCGGTCACTGACCTTGGATCGGGGCGCCAAAACTCTAGGCTGGTCTCGTGTCGCGGCATAGGAGGCAGAGGCTGGCCTATAGCGTTCCTTATGAGGCTCCCCAACCCGTGAGACACCACTGGCCATGTCTGCGGCATCCACCGATGCTGGAGTTCGTGCCTGGGTTGCTGTCTGGCGCCGGGCTGAAGGCGGCCGAACAAGCATCACTCTCTCCCGTGCCGCTCACGGCAGTTTCCCCTAACCCACTTAGTTTGCCGATAGCGGTAACCTGATCTGCCTAGCGCAGGCATCGCCAGACTCCCAGCGGCTGCAAGCGCCGTAGTAGCAACAAAGAAGCAAAAACGGATACCTCTTGTGAACAACTAACGATTTAGCCAATTTTCCAGGTTTTTACAGCACTAACATCTTTCTCACCTTAAAGGCAAATGGTCTGCCTTTATCAAGGTTATAATTTCATTTTCTGCACTTACACTGGAAGTGAATAAAATACTTGGTAAGACCAGTGCATTGCCAGACTCATGGCTGCCACAGCAGCAACAAAGAAGCAAAAACAGATACCTCTTGCAAACAAGTAAAGGTTTAGCCAGTTTCTCAGATTTTCACAGCACAAACATCTTTCTCATCTTAAAGGCAAATGGTCTGCCTTTATCAAGCTTATAATTTCATTTCGTGCACTTAAACTGAAAGCGAATTAAACACTTGGTAAGACCAGCACTCGTGATGTAACCTTTTCTCTAAGGGGCTCAAGTTCAGCATATGCGCACACTGCTGGAAACGGCAACCTAGCTATTGCAAACAATTTCTGCCACAGCTCGCTCGCACACGCGTACTCTTTGAAACTAAGTGGGTCAGAGCCCGCAGCAAGACACTGCCGTGCACGCGCAATAGGAACAAAGAAACAAAAACAGATACCTGTTGCAAACAAGTAAAGGTTTAGCCAGTTTCTCAGGTTTTCACAGCGCAAATATCTTTCTCACCTTAAAGGCAAATGGTCTGCCTTTATCAAGCTTATAATTTCATTTCCTGCACTTACACTGAAAGCGAATTAAACACTCGGTAAGACCAGCAAATGTGCTGTAACCTTTCCCCTAAGAGGCTCAAGTGCAGCACACGCGCACACTGCCGGAAACGGCAACCTAGCTATTCCAAATAATTTCTGCCACAGCTCCATTGCGCACGCGGGCAAATGGCAGGTTAGCTCGCACACATGCATAGCCGTTGAAACTAAGTGGGCCAAAGCCCGCAGAGAAAAACCGCTGTGTGCTCTAGGCTCCACAACCGATGACGTACCACTCGTCGGGGCTGTAGCAGCCACCGATGCTGGAGTTCATTCTTGGGCTGACATCAGCTGATTACGTGTCAGACGGTCCCTCACTCGAGGCTCCACAACTGATGACCTACCACTCGTCGGGCCTGTGGCAGTCAACGATGCTGGAGTGCGTTCTCGGGATGGTAGAGACCGATCATGTGTCAGTCCATCCCGCGTCGCTCGAGGCTCCACAACCGGTGCCGAAACACTCATTGGGTCTGTGGCCGTCACCGATGCTGGAGAACGTTCTCGGGCCGATGTCCGTTCCCGCATCGGAACCCGCGCTGCTTGAGGCTCCACAACTGGTGACATACCACTCATCGGGTCTGTGGCAGCCACCGATGCTGGAGTTGTTACTGAGGCTGGCTTCGTCCGCTCACATCTATTCTTTGCCCCTCGCAGCTCCACAACCGGTGAACTACCACTCGTCGGGTCTGTGGCAGCCACCGATCCTGGAGCTCGTTCTCGTGCAGGAGTCGGCCGTTCACGCCGGTAGAAGCTCCATAGCTGGGACCATAGCACCTCCAGCCAGGGGGCGCAGAACGTGCACGGGTGCGTACAAGCACAGCCGGAGCAGGGTAGGCAGACAGTATGCTCATCACTCGGCCACTGAAACTGCCCACATCGCGTGCAGGTTCGGACTTGCATACTGCAACACAAAGTGCACAATGAATGGCGAGCGAGCGTGACCTTCACGGGTCCGCAACCAATATCAGCGCGTACAAAACAAAACGAAGCCAAGCGAACGGCGCAAGCCAACGCCCGGCGCTCTTCCCCTTCCCCGAGCGCCGGCCGAGAGCAAGAACCAAGGTTTTACCTTGACATGATGGCAACGTCGACAAACCAAGTGTGAAGACCAACACCGTCACCTCGGCGAAGGCCAGCAAGAACCGCCGGCGGGGCACCCAGTCCGCCGCCGGCTAGGCCAAGTCTGTGGCTGTAGGAGAGGTCGGAGCGGTCACAATGACGCCACAGGCTCGTCCGGTGGAGAACAACACGAACCGACGAGATATTCTGCAGGCAAAACATCCCAGGCTAGCCCCAGGCACGGAGCGGGGGGGCTCAAGGCTAACAGCACCGAAGCTGCAAGTTCAGGACAAACAGCGACCGGTCACACCATACACAGCCGCCACGGTACGTGAGCACAGTTCACCAGTCACTACAAGGCTCGTTCCAGGCCTAAGAATCGCTAGAAAACCACAGCTAAAGCGTCCAAGCGTCTACCACAAGGCACACAGCCGCTAGCACTTCCAAGTGCCCAAGAAAGTCGCAAACACCAACACTAGTTTCTTCCCAAAGAAGGGGCAATCCATGTATACAACCTTCCACTGTCTAGCGAAGAAACAGACTGGTGAGCATCCGGTGGGCGCGTGCCCGGATGGGATGGAGGGGAGACTGGCCTGGGCTATAGCGCCCCTTGTTACCTCCACTACTATGTACACAACAAATTTGGGCTAAAATTAGTCTAGCTTAGACAATATTCCTAACAGTAATATCATCGGTAATGTGTTTTGAGGAAACAATGGCAAAACTGATAAGGATCATGTGCATGACTGATCAATATACTTAATCTGACTTTTTTGACCCTGACCTTTCCAACAGGTCACTGAAACAGGCAAGTGTTCAAACATAAGGAAAAAGGTACCAGCGCAGTCCACGTTTTTTTCATAATCTATGCATTTTTCATTTTTGTCAGATTGGAATCTCTGTAAAGAAAATGCTGAATAATTGCAAAGGCAACTTACTCCACCTGCTGTATAGGCTCCATACCGTCCGCCTGGTCAAAGTCGAGTGTGCGTGGCTGGTTGATGAAAATCTTCACAGTTTTGGGGCCTTTGTCTGCAACAAGACAGTGCACAATGATAACATGCACTGGTTGTCTCCCTTAACCCTTCAGCCTCACGGCCATGTTTAATTCCCAAATTTTGGAGGTGTCCCTTTATGCCTTCAGGCACCAAGCTAATCTGGCACTACCCTTGAATTATCATGGTCAGCCCATCTCCTGCTGTAGGGAGCCAGGGCTTAATGGGTTAATCTGCTTCCCCCAATCAAAATCAATAATGCAGTGCTGACTGATGGGGTAGTCTATTGTGCAGCAGAAAAGCGCCGGCCACCGGTGCTAAAGGACCGAGGTTTGACGCTAGGTGCCAGTGCTGCACTTTCCTTCTCTAGTAAGTGTCGCCATCAACCCATTTGCTCCAAGGCCGAAATCCAGACAGTTTGGGGTTGTCCTTTGAAGACAGTGTTACAATTCAGGAGACTGATCGACCATGATAGTTTGCCGGGTGGCGCCAGAATAGCTTGGCGCCCTCTGGGCGCCAAGCTATTCTGCCACCGCCCTTCAACTATCATGGTTGATCCACATCTTGCTGTGGTGTGTTTGGAGCTGAATGAGTTAATTTATGTGGAATTTTGGGGATCTTTCTCTTCCCCAACCCCTCCACTTTGATGAATATATAAATTTCAAATACAAGATATCAAAATTTCCAAAACTTCAATTCCTGAGCTGAGCCTCCGCACAACGTGAATGTCCTGTGTTGTCTTGCATTTGTACCGTGCCCATCTTCAGAGTCAATCCATGTGTTTTACATGATCACCCATTTTGGGTTCAGGTTCACGGTGCTTTGAGCCGGTTACAGCATGGGGTAAAGCAACTATACAATAAACGGTATTATTTTTATCCCTACGTCGCACGACCAATCCCTTTAGCGCAAACCGTACCATGTGACCTCGCTACAAAAACCCTTGTAGCGACTAATTTCTGACTTTTTGTAGCCCTCTTTCAGACACGTCTTGGATGCCAGTTTTGTTCTATAAAAGGTCACCAAAACATTCTAAAGTACAAAGTTATTTAGTGTCGTTCAAAACAAAAGAGACACTACAGGAGACGGCAACTTCATGAAAGATTAATTACGTGATGTCTATTATGTATAAATGTATATTGCTTTGACATCAGTCATGTCTGGCATGATCCAGGTCGGAAGATTACTTCTTGATTTTTCTTTTATGAAAATAGTGGAGGAATGAAAACAAATATGTTTGCTGCACGGACCCTTGTAGGCATTCAGGTGGTCAAAGGAACCATCGAAACCCCTCAGGCCTTTGGCCTCAGGGGTACAATGGTTCCTTTGACCTCCCTCAGGTCTACAAGGGTCCAATAGGTCACTGTAAAAAGCAAGTGTTCAAAAATAACACAAGGAAAGGATGGTGTTTTTTTGTTGTTTTTTTTTGCAAAATCCATGATTTTTCCAAATTTTCAAATTTTCCCCTTTCGTCAACCTACCATGGCCTTTGCCCTTTTTCAGTAGTGAACCAAATTAGTATGTATATAAAGGTCTTATCCTCAGCTAACTTTCTGCCAAATTTGGTTGAAGAGTTCCTGATAAAAACTCAAATTCTACACACAAAAATACATTTTTCACATCATTTGCTGATCTCTTGTGACCTTAACCTTTCAAAGAGGTCATTCAAGTTAGATGCATAGGGAGGTCTTACTGTCAGGTATCTGTGTACCTGGTTTGGGATGGAAGTTGTAAATAGTATTTGTGAGAAAACAAGTTTTGTCAGAAAATGGCTATTTGTGACCTATTTCCTCATTTCTTGTAACCCTTGACCTTTCTGAGAGGTCATCCAAATGAGTATGCATAGGAAGGTCTTACCATCAGGTATCTCTGTACCAAGTTTGGGTTGGAATTTGGGAATAGTATTTGAGAAAATACATCTTTTGTCAAAATAAGTCTATTTTAACCTATTTTCTGAGCTCTTGTGACCTTTGACCTTTTGAGGGGTCAACCAAATTATTATGCATGGAAAGGTATCATCAGGTATCTTTGTACCACATTTGGGTTTAAAGTTGTGAATAGTATTTGAGAACAAATCAATTTCACTTATTTCCTGATTCCCTGTGACCTTTGAGAGAGGTCAGTCAAATTGGTATGCTTAGAAGGGTTGTACCACAGAGTATCCTTGGGCCTAGTTTGAAGACTGCAGGTTGAATAGTCTCTGAGAAAATGCCAATGTTAAAGTTTAAACACTGATGACAGCAGACGGACGACCACTGGCCCAGAACATATACTCACTTTTGTTTCGCTCTAAAAGTCTAAGAGCACAAAACTGCTACCGACAGCCAAAGGGTTAACAGACGCTGGTTGACTCAGCGGTAACAAATGAAGGTAGACTACCAGTATGGATAACTGTTCATAGTACCAGCGGCTGCACGCACCAGTGGGTTACTTTTGTAAGACTAACAAACTTACAAAGGCAGACGGTTACGGACAATTTATAGAAACATACCTGCTGGTCCTTCCAAACGCAAGGAGTGGATCTTTACAGCTTGGCTGAAGCCTACATTGATGATCAACTGTAAATAAAGCCACATGATAAACATTGAAAGAATTTAAAAGTTGACAAAAAGAATGGCAAACCCCTCAAATTTTCCATTGTATGCTTGTCGTTTAACCCATGTCATCCTGATACACCCATTGCTTTAAATCAATTTAACTGATAGTTCAAGGGTGGTGCCAGAATAGCTTGGGGCCAGAGGCGCCAAGCTACTGGCACCATCCTTGAACTAAAACAGTTGATCTATCTCCTAATCTGTAATGTAGCATTCATAGGACAATAAGCAAATTTGACAAAATCAGCCTCAGGATGTAATGGGTTAATGGACAATAAAGTTTATTCAGTTCAATTTTAAGCTCACAAACTAACTGACCTAGTCTACCGGTAACCATTGATCTTGACGTTAATAATAATAATAATAATAATAATGAGTACTTGTATAGCGCCTAACCTTAGATTAGTGCTCTAGGCGCTTAACAAAAACTAATTGTACAAAAATAACTAATTACAAAAACGCAATTTACAAAAGTATTAAAAACTAAATACAACGCACTCTATAAACAATCTATAAAGTCACCATTCAAAAATGCGATGCTTATGGACTCATACTCGCACTCATGCAAGCGCACACACACACACTACTACTTCTAACAGAGATAGAGATGACTTCAACATAACAAGTCTGTGGCAAAACTCATTCGTAGCAATCAGAAAAAAGATGAGGGGGAAAAAAAAAAAAGAGAATTTACTCAAAATTGCCTTCATACACGCTACCAATATTCCCAGTTTGCCTGCAGAGTTTACCACTGCACTTGTGACATTGACTTTTTTTTTTAACACATTTTCCTGACTGTTGACTTTTATGGTTGGTCATTCAGTTTAGCATGCATGAGAAGGTAAGACCTATTCTTCACTACTTTTTGTGTCTAGTTTGATTAACCCATAAAGCCCTGAAAGAGTATGATAGGATGTTGATCGACCATGATATTGCAAGGTTGGTGTCAGAATAGCTTGGCGCCTGTAGGCGCCAAGCTATTCTGACACCTACCTTGAAATACCATGGTCGATCTGTCTCCAGAACTAGGATGTAGACCTCAGAGGATATCTACCTAAAATTTGATAATTTTGTCCTCAGGGTAAAAGGAGTTAAAAGAGCCGCACAAAGTTCATTTAAGAAAACAAAATGAGCATGGGTTCACAGGGTATATACAAAAAACAAATTGTACCTGTTCATCACAGTCTGATTCCAGGAATCCACCTTTTCCCGTCAAAGCATGTGTGAGGGGATGATCATCCGATTCATTCAGACACTCACATTCAGCCTTGTTTATAAATGAGGACAAGTCCATCTGTGAAGAGACATCATTTTCATCACATTCTTTTTCGTTAAATGTTTGACATCATATCTAATGACATCATTTGTGGAATTAGTTCTTTTTGAACATGTTTGTTGAAATATTTCTTTTTGAACATGTTTATACAATGTCATTTTTACATCACACTCTCAATAAAATTAAAATGAATTTTTCTCTAAAATGTATTTTTTAAAAAAATACTTACCGATGACATTACTATTAGGAAGATACGCCTAGCTTACCAATTTCAGCCTAAGAACCTGTTGTGTTCCCACACAACCAGGGAAGCAACTCTAGGGGGCCGTAACCAGGGACACTGAGTAGTCTCCCGTCCCTCCCCATCCGGTCACGTGCCACGTGGTGTCACACCAGTCGGAAATGCTTAGCTTACTAGTGGCAAGGGGACAGGTGGGAGGGTTCTTCGAGTAATGTCATTGGTAAGTATTTTATGAAAAAATACATTTTAGAGAAAAATTCATTTGTTTTCTCAAAAACATTACCGATGACATTACTATTAGGAAGAATGGCGAAGAGGAGGATTGATTGATTGTACATTGCTTAACGTCCCGACAGCAACAAGGCTTTCTCAGGACGTGCCTGCACTGCTTGTGAAAAAAAACAACCAACTAAACAGAACATTGAATGTATGTCGCCAGCCGGTCAAACACATTAAATAAACCTAACACATGGGGCCTAAATAAAGCTAAGACCATTTAGCAACACACATCCAATATCAAGAGCTACAGGCAGTGCAGACAGTAGGGAGAGTTTAAAAAAGGCAAATACAGGTGAATGGACCTCGGGTAGACAGAAACACATGCCCCAGAATAGAGAGAAAACCCCACCCTGTGGGGCTGACCAGGGTGACCCTGGGAACTAAAAAATACCTAACCCCACCCAAGTCCCCCAGGGCAGACCCGGGTGGGGTAGGCGAAGAGGAGGAGGGTGCCGCCCACAATGTTACCCCCTGTATACCCCAGACCCGCCCTTCCCAGAGCAACCTCCCGAACCATTTCAGCTAAGCTTTACCTATGATAATAATAATATAATAATAATAATGGCTACTTATATAGCGCTTATCCTTAAATAAGCTCTAAGCGCTTTACAAATAAAGAGTGGGAGTGGAGAGGGTCATAAAACCAGAGAAACAACGGATTCTGCAATACACACGCACACACACACACAGGTACATAATGACAAAGAACTGAGCTACATTGGGGTATCGAACAGGTGGGTCTTTAGGGCAGATTTAAAGGCAGTGAATGAGGAAGAATGTCTAATGTCTATAGGTAGTGAGTCCCAGACAACAGGTCCAACGTGTGCAAAACAACGGTCACCTCTGGTTTTGTATTTGAAGAGCGGGACTCTGAAAAGGCGTGTGTCACTACTTGATCGGAGGGAGCGGGAGGGAGTGTATAGTTGAAGAAGATCAGCGAGATAGGCAGGGGTAGAGTAGTTAATAGCTTTGTAGCACAGACAGGCGATTTTGTACGAGACTCGTTTGACTGGCAGCAAATGAAGTTGTCTCAGAATAGGAGTGATGGGCTGACGCTGTGAGGCGCGGACAATTAGACGTGCAGCACAATTCTGAACTCGCTGCAATTTCTGAATGAGAAACTGAGGGAGACCATCTAAGAGGGCATTGCAGTAATCAATGCGGGACAAGACTAAAGAGACGACCAGTTTGGTGGTAGCTTCAGCAGTGAGGTAATGACGGATAGAACTGATACGTCTTAATTCCAGAAAAGCAAGTTTGCAAACATGATTTACATGCTCCTTCATTTGAAGATCTTTATCAAGAAAAACGCCAAGATTGCGAACAGAATCAGAAAACGGAATAGGTGCGTCACAAATGCGCATTGAGTCAGGAGAATTGGGCAGCAGTCGAGAGGCACCGACAAGAAGAGCTTCTGTCTTGCCCTCATTTAATTGAAGTTTATTTTCACACATCCAGGACTTAACATCTGAGATACAGTTCTGAACATCTGAAATAGCCTGACTGGAGCTGTCTGGAGGTGCAGATTTCCGAAGTTGTGTATCATCCGCATACATGTGATGATCGGTTGAATGCAATGCGATAATCTGAGACAGAGGATGAGTGTACAGCGTAAATAGAATGGGGCCCAGGACAGAGCCCTGGGGGACCCCAAACTCTAGCGCAGCAGCTTCAGAAAGAACGTTCTTGACAGAGACATTGATCTGACGGGAAGACAGATAAGAGTGAAACCAGGTGAGAGCTTTACCAGAAATACCAAAGTAGTTTTCTAGACATTGGAGCAAGATAGAGTGGTCAATGGTGTCAAACACAGCTGACAGGTCTAACAGGGCAAGAACTGAGATCTGGTTTTCATCATAGGCACTTAGGAGGCCATTAACAACACAGAGGAGAGCAGTTTCAGTGCTGTGCCCGGCACGGTAAGCAGACTGAAGCGGATGGACGATTTTGTTTGACTGTAGGTATTTAGTGAGCTGTGTCAGAACGACTCTCTCAAGAACTTCGGACAGAAAGGGCAGGTTTGAAACGGGGCGATAGTTCTTTAGCTGGTTGGGTCAAGATTCCACTTTTTCAGGAGAGGTTTGATAACGGCTGATTTGAATTCTGACGGAAAGACGCCTGACTCAAGAGACTGATTTATGATTTTGGTGATGGTGGGCAGAAGAATTCCAATGTTTTAAAAAACCAGTGACGTTGGCATGGGGTCAAGCTCACACGTTTTAGGTGGGCATTTCTTAAGAATGTCAAAAACAGCCTGTTCAGAGACGGGAGTGAACTCGACAAAGGGGTGATCAATATGGGGAGGGTGGGTGTCAATATGGTCGCACCGCACAGCATCAAGGCTGTCTCGAATGGACGTCACCCTGTCAGTGAAAAAGCTACAAAAAGTGTTGGCTAAGTGAGCAGCTGGGATGTTGGTGGGAAGGGGAGAGCCAGGAGATCTACCAAGCAAGCTATCAGCAAGGGCAAACAATTTTTTACAAGTGTCACTTTCAAGCATCTTGGAGCAGTAAAAACCTATGGCGCCAGGAGGGAGTGTTGCACTGCGGCGATGTCCCCCACCAGGGCCAAGTTTTCCCGTTGGCCCGCAAGGTCCCTGAGGTAGAACCAGGCGAAGGTAGATTCCACCCGCCAGCCCACAGCCGCCACAATGTCTCGGATGGCACAGTTGCGGTCAAAGGTGACGCTCGTGGCCTAGGTTCTAACCTCATGTGCCTGGATCCTTAGCCTCTTACTGTTAGCTCCCTTCGGGGAGAGGTCCTGGTAGGCGGACGGGATGACCCAGCGCAGCCAGGAGGATATCGTCTGGGCCGAAATGTCTGCTCCGCCTGGGGACAAAGGCAGGAGGAGGGACCATCCCCTCCGGACGGGCTTCAATGGGCGCAGGCAGATCCACAGGGCGCAGACCGGATCTTGCTGCCTGGTCTCCCGGGGAAAGTTCAACCCTTTCTGCAGGCCGAATGGTGATCACCTGGGACGCAGTCAAGGGAGACCTAGTCTTGGCGAGGAAGGACGGATCAGTGAGGAGTTGAACAGAGCCATCCGTTCTGAACTGCAGGCAGGCAGGGCGCGCATAGAGCGCGTGCAGCTCGCTTACTCGGTCAGCAGTGGCGAGGGCCAACAGGAAGCAGGTCTCCCGAGTCACGTCCATGAACCGGGCCAGGGGGAGCGGTTCGAATCGGTCCGAATTCAGCCATGTGAGCACCCAGGGTAGGTCCCAGCGAGAGATTAGCGAGCGAGGGACCGGCCGCTGGAGGCCGAAGTGGGCATCAGGTCAGTGAGGTCCTTGCAGGCGCCGGGGTCCAGGAGGCCCAGGTGGCGATAGGTGTCAGCTATCATAGCGAGGTAACCCCTGATGGTGATGGGTGCCAGGTTCTGCTCGCCGAAGAGCCCGAGGAAGAATTCAGTAAGCTGAGGGGTAGTCAGATCTGTGGGGGAGAGGCGCTGGTCGGCGCACCAGGACCGTAGGACTAGCCACTTTCCCTCATAGACACGCCTGGTCGAGAGTCTGCGGGCTGTAGCGATAGCCTCCACCGCTGCACTCAAGAAACCTCTAGCGGCAGGGGCGTGCCGCACAATCTCCAGGCGTGTAGGAGAAGACGCTCTGGTATGGGTGGAACAGCCTCTGGCGGGGTTGCTTGAGCATCGTGCGTGGTGTGGGCAGCAGTAGTGGGGAGCCCGTGGCGAGACTCAGAAGGTCGGTGGTCCACGACTTGGTCCAGGCGGACGGGGCCACTAGTAGCACGGCCGCGTTGCATCCCTTGAGCTTGAGCAGGATCTTGGGGACTAGCACTGTCGGAGGATACGCGTAAGCGATGAGGCCGTCCCAAGAGATGGAGAGCACATTGACTGCCCAGGTGAGGGGATCCGGGATGGGGGAGACAAAGAGAGGGAGTTGACAATTCCACCTCGTGGCGAAGAGGTTGATCATGGGAGTCTCCCAGTGAGCGCAGATCATCTGAAAGATATCCGGGTGAAGAGTCCACTCGGTGTGGAGGAGCTGACCGTGCCAAGAGAGGGAGTCGACTAAGACGTTCAGATGGCCCGGGATGTGTCGCTCTCGGAGGGAGATGTCGCGGTCTTTGCACCACCGGAGGACCTGGTACAGGAGGATGCAGAGGGTTCGGGGAGCGCATACCACCCTGCTTCTGGATGTAGGAGACCACCGTGGAGTTGTCCGAGAGGACAAGGAGGTCCAGGTGTCGGAGACGTGTCTCCCACGTGCTGAGGGCTCGCCAAACCGTGTTCAGTTCCAACCAGTTGATGTGCCTGTCTGCGAGGTCCGGAGGCCAGTGGCCAGATGCCATAAGAAACATCCGTAGAAGGTGTGCGCCCCAACCAGTTAGACTTGCATCCACGCAGAGAGACAACTGGGGGGGGGGGGGGTGAGGGGGGGGGAGGCAAGGGGTACTGACGCGAGCCACGCGGGGTCCAGATGCAACTGGAGCGGGTGGGGGTACAGCCGGCCAAGTGGTAAGAGATCCGCCGCCGCACTCATGAGGCCGAGGAGCTGAAGCCATACTCTGGTGGGGACCGCTTCATCCTGGAACACCTGCTGGGCCAAGGAGGCTAACTTCTGGATCCGGGGCTCCGGAAGTCTCACCCTGTTTAGGTCGGTCAGAAACTCCAAGCAGAGGTGCACAAAGTGGCGGGAGGGTGTGAGGTCTGACTTGGCCGCGTTGACCAGGAAGCCAAGCCGAGTCAGCAGCACAAGCAGTGCATCTCTGTCCTTCACTAAGGCAACCTCTGACTGATTTCGTAAGAGGAGGTCGTCCAAGTAGTTTGAGGTGGGACTTGCAGATGACTGTCGGGCCTTGGCGATGACGGCGTCCATGATGCGAGTGAACACCCACGGGCTGAGGTTGAGGCCGAACGGCAGCGCCCGAAACTGGTAGACGGCGCCGTCGAAGGCGAAGCGCACGTAACGCCATGAGTATGGGGACGTGTAAATACATGTCCAACTGGTCCAGACTGACGGCGAAGTCCATGGGCTGTACCGACGCCCTGAGGGCCCTGGCTGTCTCCATGCAGAACGTCAGGGCTGCGATGTACTTGTTCAGCGCCGAGATGGGGCACCACTTGCCGCTGGGCTTAGGGACCACGAAAAGGCGGCTGTAGAAGGCTGGAGAGTCGAGCTGCGTGACGACCTCCGTGGCGTCCTTCTGCAGTACAGCGGCAACCTCGCCGCAGAGAGCGTCGGCCTTGAGCTGATCGGGCGGGATTCCGGTCCACAGGGTTGAGCGCCGCAGCAGCGGCGCGAAGCAACAGGCGTTCAGAAGGCCCTAGGAGATGGTGGCGAGGACCCAAGGGTCGTCTGGAAGCAGCGAACACCACACTTCGCTGCAGAGGGCGAGCCTCCTGCCGACTGGAGACCCCGAGACGGTCAGCAGGGGTGGAAGCGGTGGAGAGTTAGGGGGCCCTCCCACACACCGGGTGGGTCAGGGCCAGGCGGGGCCGGGGCCCGGACAGAGTGGGAATGGCCGAAGGCAGGGGTTCACAGGGGGGCCCGGGCGTGCGGAAGCGGGCCGAGCGGAGGGTATGACGATCCGCAGGGCACGACCCACGGCCTTGTGGGCTGCCGGAAAGTGGGAGGGAGCAGAGCTGCTAGGCCATAGGTCCTTGTTCGCGTCCTTTACCACTTACCAGGTGGGGCCAAAGAGGAAGGAGCCACCAAGGGGGGTGCGCCGGTGAAGCGTCTTCACCTCGGGGGGACAGGCCACGGCAGTTTAGCCTATGCTCTTTAGTTTTCAGCTCTATGCCTGCCGGCGCGAGCCAGCACACTTAAGAGATCGGCTTCGCGGGAGCACTGAGATAGCGAGGCAGCCTCCTTCCCCTTGCTATCAGCGCGCTAAATACCATCACTGATAATGCACCAGCTATGCGGTCTCGCTTCCGCTGGGGATACGAATAGCGCAGCAGCCGTCTTTGTCTACAGTACTACTGTGCTTGACCCCGATTAGCTCTTAGCCTCTGCTGCATACATCGGCGAATAAGCTGTAAATTACAGATGTTGTCTGTAAACCGGAATTAATTAACCTGCAGTTGTGAGTGATTATTTGAACATACATCGTCTTGTAGAGGAGAAATTGTACTATCTTTGGACACCAAACATGCTGGGGTAATCTGCGTGGATGTTTGTCTTGCACTGGCTAAAAGTATCACTAGGAGACGGATTAGATGCCGCCTTCCGTTAGTTTATCAAACTTTTTCATCAGTTTATCAAAGAATTCACGGCTTCCAAATGTCTTGGAAAGGAATGTCCATTCTCCATGGCTTTAACAAGCTATACTATACATAATGCATCAGATAAGGGCACACATTGGAGTGATACATCCGGCACAGAAAACAAGTCATTTACACACAAGCACTGTCTACAGCTGAAGGAAAGTTCCTCGAACTACACACGTTGTAATCAAGTAATAAGCACAGAATTCGAAGAGGTGTTCAAACCAAACTTATATGAGCTTGAAGAGGACAATTTCAAGCATAATGTTACATAATGATATTTACGATTGCAACTTTGTAGCCACGGTAATAATAAGTTATAAACAGGCTAAACTTATCACATGCCTGACAGACTTCAACAGGGAACAAAGAGCGCAACGCTTCCCGCCAGCAGCCAGGCTGGAGCCTGCTATGACCCACGCGCACTTATCAGTGAAGTGGGTCACGGCTGGCACAGAGCCCAACTAAAAAGAGGAATTCAGAGAAGGGTGAACTGCCGTGAGGCCACAACAGGCTTGGAGCACAGCATCTCGACGCATCAAGTCACAGTTCGACGCCGCGACCATGGCGTTGACGGAGGTGTGATACGCGGGCCAGTTTGCCGCCACCGCAAGGGCGAGGAGGTCACCTAACAGTGGCTAGGTGGACTGGTGCCAGGCGTCCTCGACGTGACGGACAACTGCTTGTGTCACGAGCTCCAAGAATCCTGAGCATGCCAAGGCATTGCGGATAAGGGACACAGTCTTGTCCAAACCGCGGGGGATGCTATGCTGCGACTCACCCGGGAGCTCCTCTGCTGATGGTGGGGTGAAGCAGAGGGTGAGGCCCATTGAGGGGAGCGACGGGACGAGACAGAGCTGGTGCGCGCTGAGCGCCTGTCCCGCGGGAAGCGACTGCAACGAAGTGGGCAAGTCTGTCGGGTCCGATCGGGTGATTTCCTCCCAGAGTGCCCCGAAGGAGGAAGGGGACGGACGCCGGGGCCAGCGAGGAGAGGCGAGTTGGGTTGAGCGAGAGGGTGGGCGAGGCCTCGAGGCGTGTGATGTGGCTGAGCGAGAGGAGGACGAAGAGGGCCGGGGGCTTCGTCGGCCATCGCGGTCGTTAGTGTCCGAGGGGCGGGTGCGCAGGGAGCTCCTAGCATTGTGCGGCTTATCAGGTATGCCAGCAGTAGGGGAGACAGGGCGACGGAAGTCGCTGTAGGTCAGCCTCAATGAGGTGGGCGCTCTGCCAGTTGGTCTCCCTGGGGGAGCGAGCAGGCTTATCCCCGTGAGATGCGTCAGGGCCCGAGGTGTCAGTCACAACCATGCGGGATAATTGTAGGCCGGCCTCCATGAGGTGGGCGCGCTGCCGGCCGGTCTCCTCCAAGGAGCGGGCGGGCCAGGTCCGAGGGGGCACAGTGGGACCAGAGGTAGACGAAGGCCTGGGACCTGAAGAGTAAGTACGGGCCTGATGCGTTGTCCTCTCCCCCAGGTCCGAGCGGGCGCGTCTGGTCTCTTCATCTGACAAGGAGGGGGCGCCAAGGTGGTCGGCGTAGGGCGCTCATGCCGGAAAAAGCTCCAGAGCTGCAACCAAAGTTCCTCCGGCCAGGCGGCGCAGGTGTCGCAAGAGTGGTCGGAGGCACAGTCGGAACAGGGGAGGCAGACTGCATGGGTATCGCTCAGCCATTGGAAGTCGCCACATTGCAGGCAGGTGCGGACTTGGCAACTGCAACACATATCAGACATGAAAGGTGACCGGGCGTGGGCTCCCTGTGGCCCCACCAAACGAGTTCACGCGTTCAAATTGAGCTGTCATACGAGCAAACGAAAAGCACCACGGTCGAAGCTGCCTCCCGGCCACCAAGCGCAGTTGAGGGCATGAACCGAAGCCTTACCTTGCCATGGTTGCGGAGACGGGGGGAAAACCTGCCACAAGTCCCTCAGAAGCACCGGGCGGGAAGGTAGAAGTCCCAGGGGGCACACAATAATCCCAGTGAAAAACACCCGCAACCACGTAAATCCACGACAATGAAAGGGAACCACACGTAATCCAGCAGGAAACACACTAATCTAAAAGCGACCGGTCACACTGTACACAGCCAAAGGTCCTGTATGCTTGAACGCAACCATTCACAGTAAGCTAATCAAATAGACTGGCGTGACACCACGTGGCACGTGACCGGATGGGGAGGGACGGGAGACTACTCAGGGTCCCTGGTTATGGCCCCTTAGAGTTGCCTCCCTGGTTGTGTGGGAACACAACAGGTTCTTAGGCTGAAATTGGTAAGCTAGGTGTATCTTCCTAATTGTAATGTCATCGGTAATGTTTTTGAGAAAACAAATCAAACACTAACTGACAACTTCTCATTTCATTGTATCAGAATTACAACATTAAAGAAAAACTGACTGTAATGAAAAGGAAAGACTATGTGTGTGATTTTGAACTACTGGCTCATAGCTGTTCGTAAGGTTCAAAATCACACACCAGCACACAATTCTCATTACATTTCAAGGACTTTGACAGAAGGCTGTGTTCCAATAAAATAAAAATAACTATCAAAATGTGTGCTGCACAGCTGTAAAATCACACAGTAGCATATAAAACAGTGTTGCAGAAAATTGGCATTCCGTAAAAACCTCGTCCACAGGATTTTAAGTAGTAACTGTTGTATGCAGGTTGTCATGAACTTATAAACCTAAGAACACATCTGGTTTTGTTTTCTCAAAACACATTACCGATGGTATTACTATTAGAAATGGTTTCTTAGCTAGTCTAATTTTAGCCCAAAATTGTTGTGTACGAGTATGGTCATGATGGCAGGTGAGGGGCGCCATAGCCTAGCCGGAAACCCCGGTCACCTCCCTTCCGGTTCAACCACGCATGCGCTCGGCACTTCCTACCTCAGTCAGTTTCTTTGCTAGTAAAAGATAGGTTGCAGTGTTGATTCTAGGATTTCAGAAAAGTGAGCCCAAAGGCTCCCTCTAATCAAAAAAGGGAGCCCCTCAAGGTGTAAAAGGGAGGCCCTCAAATCGCGTTGCACTGCTTACTTTAAAACGACATATATACACACATTCATACATACAGTGGAGTCCGCTTAACACAAATTTCTGGGGACACGGAAAATCACTTCGTGTTAACTGTATTTCGTGTTAACCAATATGGCCTCAAAATTGATCACGGCCCTCAAGGAGAAAGTGTGTAAGACGTGTGCGTGAATGAGTACCAGGTTAAAAGTGCACGACATTATCGTACTTTCTATGCATACCTTCAGCTCGCTAGGAAAACACAAGGAAACGTGTACAGCTCGAGTATTTAATGTAAATCCATCAGGTAAAATCCATACTAAGTTACAATCCTCAGGTAAAAGCAACACAGGCTGAAGTACAATCCCGCATCGGTAAAAGGGTTGTGTTGGTACACGAATGATACAACATGAATACAGTACAGAAATGCTAGCCAATGAGAAGACAGATTACAACAGCCGAAGGCTATTCAGCCAATCACAGACTAGAGTTCGCTCTGATCTGTCATGTGTACTTCCACAGCGCGAGAGCGACATGTGAATTGGTTTTCTGTGAATGGAATCTGTGTTCGTGTTAAACAGGTGAATAATAGTGAAATTGCCCTGGCTCGACTCAGGCCACACTGCACCAAGACGCTCGAGCAGGCTTTTACGCAGCAACGGTGCGGCCGCGCTGGTCGTGCAAAAAAGCGTCCAGTTTCTTTTTTCTGCGATTCTTCGGCCGCGCTATCGGTGTTTTTTTTGCGATTTGGAGCATAATATTGCGAGAAATCGCGCAAAACGCGCTCTAGAATCAATACTGAGGTTGTGTACGTCAGTGGCTCTTCATTGGACTGTTTTTCTTCGGTGGAACTTGTGTTCGGGTTCCCTCTTGTGAGCCTTTGACTTGGACTTTCGTGTGGTTACAGGCCTTGCTGTTGGAAGAATTGAGTTTTGAGAAGGAAGCCTTTCTCGGACTTTAGCGCCTTGTGAACTTTACTCACCTGTGGGCCGGTCGGCTTTGTGCCTCCCTCAACCGGTGCCCTCTCGCTTCGCCCTAGGCTAGCCTCGTGGACTTCGGTAGTCTTACTCTACCTGTGCCTTGCATTGCTCTTCCTTCTTCGCCGACCGTTGTGACTGTCGTCGCTGGGTGCTACGCTGTTCACAGACCGGGAACTGACGGGAACCGGTTCTTCGGCGCCATTTTGGTGGGACGGCGTCCGGCCTTCTCTGGTGGTCTTGTCCTTTCGTGTCTCTTCTCCCTCATTATGGCAAGGCAATATCTCGGTCACTGCTTCCGTCCGGCGCTCAGGGGAAGGGTAGAGCGCCGTGCATCAGCATACGCTGTGAACTTTCTTCGTATCGTTTTCGCGGTTCGTATTGCATGCCCGCGGGGACACGTTCGCTCGTTTTTCATTGTAACAATATGTTTTGCAGTTGGCAAGTCTGTACCTGTACTAGATGTGGACAATTCCAATGGCCCAGTGACGGACATGAAGTTTGCCTTCCCTGTTCCACCTGTACTTCCTCCAATCCATGCCTGGTCGGCGCCCCCTGGTTAGAAGAGCAGTGGACCCAGTTATGGAGCTTTTACTGCCGTAAACAGCCGACACCAGAACGGATAAGGGGTTGCAACACCGGTGAGTCCCATAGTGGCTATTACCAGGCGACAGGACAGTCTACGCCACAGCTTAGGCCGCGAGCCCGTCCTCCTGCGCCGTCAGCTTCCACAGTACCACTTAGTGGCCTTGGCCCGGTCGCAGTTCCTCGAGCCCCGAAAGCTAAGCAGCGAGACAAACCCCATTCTCGGCACAAGGTTGCCCCGCTGGTATCCCCCACAGTCCTTACTAGGGGTTCTTGCCAGCCAACAGAACAGTCTATGCCGCGACTTCGGTCGCGAGCCCGTTCTTTGCCACTGGAAGCACCCACAGAACCAGATAGTGGCCTCTGCTCGGTTCCGCCGTCTTCGGCGTACGAGATAACGTTCAGGAACAGGCTTCAGCTCCGGTACCTGTCTCTGCCCCGGAGGTAACTGCTTCCAAGATGGTGGATCCTCCTCCTCCGCGCGAGCCTAACGCAAGAGATCAGCGCTCTGGATATGTCCTTCGCACACCTCGACCAGAAGAGCAGATGCGCCGGACGCTCTCCCGCTCGTCAGCTTACGGTATGCAAGAGGCTGCTTACATCGAGAAGTTCCTCCCCGGTCTCGTTCTGATCGCCGACACTCTTCTCACCGCCAATCGCGCTCAAGGGACAGGTCATTGCGCCGACGGTCTACGTCCCGCTCTTCGCGTGATAGCCGGCCCTCTCAGACGTCTTACAGGTACGACACACCTTCGGTTGGTCGTCAGTCCAGGTCGCGTCCCCCGTTCTTGGGATCATCTTCGCTTAGAGCGCACCCGTCTTCTTCTCCTCGCTCTAGACGTCGTCTTCCTCGGTGAGACGCCACGCTCGACGACGCTCCCGTTTCAGGAGTTCCCGCTCCCGCCACAGCCGCTCCCCGCGGGACAGCAGGTCACCTCATCGTATCTCACGCCAGTCTCGGTTTTCGTCTCGGGAACAGCCGCCAGTTCGCTCTGTCCAACACCGCTCCCTGGTGGGAAGGTCCCCGACCAAGGCCTCGACGTCTTCCCGACCCATGGCCGTTCCTGACCACTCCCTCCTTCCTCGTTCAGGATCCCCCCCCCCACGCACCTTGCGAGTAGAGGATGACGCACTCAGCCTGGCCCCCGAGGACTCGGTTTTGGCCTTGCTTTGTGAAGACAGCCCCGCACATTCTAGTCCTTCTCACCCTGACCTTGATGATACGGATCAGGATCTACAGCCTTCGGCGGGTGGACACAGGTTGGAGACCCTCCGCGCCCTGGATGAAGTGGCTCGGATCATCTCCTCATGCCTCCCGGCGGAAGACTGCCCGCCCTCCCCACCGCTGAAGAAGAAAGCTGCACCATACGTGGATGCTGAACGACACTCTAAGACCTTCAAGTCTCTTCCTCAACTGCCGGGCTTCGCCTGCTTACATGATGCGTTTTCCGCTCGCCTCGCGCAGGGTTTCTTGGGCCCCAGCGGGTTTTTCACAGACACCAAGTGGCCCTCAGATTTGCACATGTGTTTTCGGCAGACCTGGTATGCGGGACACACACAGAACTTCTCCTGTGCCCTGCCAAAGCCAGACCCTTCCGCCTGTTTTTTGGCGGCTTCTCCCGCACGTCGCTTCCTTCTGCCCGGCGTCGATCAGACAGCGATTCTCATCTGCAATGCTCTAGCTTCAGCGGGATTCCTCGACCTCCTGACTCAAGCTATAGTCTGTCGCGTAGAAGAGGCTTGGCATCCGTCCCTTACGCTGCTGCTGGGAGACTTGCTCGCCCTAGCCGTCTCCGGTAACCGCGCTGCCTACCACACCTGTGTGAACGCCATGGCGGCAGCCTCTAACTGCGACCTTATGCGTCGGGATGCCCTTCTCTGCGCCTGCCCACTCCCTGAAGACTTGAGGCTTCAACTTCGACAGGCCCCCCTTGGCAGAGAACTACTTTTTGGTCCTACATGGCTAGCGGTTAAAGAAGCGAATAAGGACTCCTGCCCAAACGACCGGCTCCACCCTCCTTTCAGCCTACCCGCAGGACGCTGGGTCGCACCCTGCGGGCGTCCAGACCCCCACCCGTCCCTACACCACAGGTGGACGCCTCCTCCCCAGACCTCCGGCCTTTCCCCGCGCCCGTCCTCTCTCGGCATCTGCCTCCGCGCCCGCGACCAGGACATGGCCCAAGCCTGCCCGTCGCCCCGGGCGGGGCAGGGCCCACTGACTGTCTCTCCGCTCGGCCCCCGCCGACCACTGCGGGGTCTCCTGTCGACGGGAGGCTCGCACTTCACAGCGCCGCGTGGCGGTCGCTGATACCAGACGACCCTTGGATTCTCAAGACCATCTCAGAAGGACTCCTGATCTCTTTTCGTTCTCCGCCCCCTCTGCGACGTTCTCCGATGTGGACCTTGGTCCCTACAGACCAGCTCAAAGCGAACGCCCTGTGCACCGAGGTAGCTGCCTTACTTCGAAAGACGGCCACAGAGGTGGTTGTTCGACACGACTCCCCAGCCTTCTACAGTCGACTCTTTGTTGTGCCCAAGCCGGGCGGCAAGTGGCGTCCTGTTATCGACCTGTCGGCGCTCAACAAGTTTATCGTAGCACCGCACTTCCGCATGGAGACAGCTTGGGCCCTTCGCGCCTCGGTGCAACCTATGGACTTCGCAGTCAGCCTGGACCTCTCGGATGCGTACCTTCACGTTCCCATACACCCTGCCTCCAGACGGTATCTACGCTTCGCGTTCGAAGGGGTACTCTATCAGTTCCGCGCGCTTCCCTTCAGCCTCAACCTCAGCCCTTGGGTCTTCAGTCATATCATGGAACAGAAAGCTCAAGCTGGCGCCATCACCAACCTGCGCCTGTGGTCAGGAAGACCAAACAGCGGAACATATTCTCCAGAGATGCCCCCTACTGGACGATGAAAGAAAAGAAGTGTGGCCGTCGCCAACTCCACTGCAGACCAAACACTACGGCAGTCGAGAAGACCTGGAGAAAACGACGTCATTCATCGCCGGTGCTGGACTGACCGTATAGCCCACTGCGAACGAAAAGAAGAAGAAGAAGACTCATATCATGGACGCTGTGGTAGCCAGAGCCCGTCGTACGTCCACGAGCCCCACGTGCAACTACCTCGACGACTGGCTGTTGAAGAATCCGATTCGTGCACCTGGGCATGGAGTTCTGCACCGACCTCAACATCGTCCGGCTGCCGGAGCCTCGCATTCAGAAGTTGGCAAGTCCCAGTTGACTACGATCCCGGCCAGGCAGTGGCTGCAGCTCTTGGGTCTGATGAGTGCCGAAGCAGATCTGATCCCTTTGGGGCGTCTCTACTCCCGTCCACTACAGTTGCATCTTCTCCTTCACTGACGCTCCTCGTCCTCCGACCTCGAGACTCAGATTCCGATCCCAACTATGCTCCATCCTCACCTTCTGCGCTGGGCAGATTCCTCCTGGCTCGCGACGGGAGTGCCGCTGTTCTCGCCACCCCCTACCCTCTCCCTCTGCGTTGACACGAGCCTCTCCGGTTGGGGTGCTCACCTCCTTCCGTCGTTCGAGACTGCCTCCAGTCTGTGGGCCCTGGGTTCGCTGTCCCGACACATCAACTGGTTGGAGCTGAAGGCGGTCTGGCAGGCAAGCCCTCCTTGCTTGGGAACCTCGTCTTCTACATCAGGAGCTCCTGGTGCTGTCAGACAACTCCACGGTCGTCGCCTACATCCAGAAGCAAGGCGGGACCCGCTCTCCCTCCCTCTGCATCCTCCTCTACCAGGTACTGCGGTGGTGCGAGGATCGGAACATCACTTTCCGAGCGCGTCACATCCCCGGTCACCTGAATGTCCTAGCCGACTCCCTCTCCCGATGCGGTCAGCTTCTCCATACCGAGTGGTCACTGCGTCCAGACATTTTTCAGATGATCGGCGCAACCTGAGAGTCTCCCATGATCGACCTCTTTGCCATGAGATGGAATCGACAGCTCCCGCTTTTCGTCTCTCCAATTCTGGACCCCTTGGCCTGGGCAGTGGGCACCCTCTCCATTTCTTGGGAGGGTCTGGTACCCTACGCCTACCCGCCGAACGTGCTCGTCCCCAAGGTCCTACTCAAGCTCAGAGGGTGCAAGGCGATCCTGTTCCTGGTGGCGCTGTTCTGCTGGACCAAGTCGTGGACGACCGACCTCCTGAACCTCGCCACGCCCCCCCCCCCCTCCCCCCCCCCTCCCCCCCCCCCACCGCTACCACTCCCCACCCCGCGGACGATGCTCAAGCAACCACGGCAGGCACTGTACCACCCGTACCCAGAGCGTCTCCTCCTCCACGCCTGGAGGTTGTCCGGCAAGCCCTCACCGCTAGAGGCTTCTCAGGTGCGGCAGTGGACGCGATCGCTACAGCCCACAGATCCTCGACCAGACGAGTTTACGAAGGCAAGTGGAGAGTTCTCTGCTCCTGGTGCAACGACAGAAGCCTCTCCCCCATCGATTTGACAGTTCCTCAGCTGGCGGATTTCTTCCTCTGGCTGTTCAACGACCAGCGGTTGGCACCCATCACCGTCCGCGGCTACCGGGCCATGATCGCTGACACGTACAGGCATCTGGGACGACCGGACCCGGGTTCCTGCAAAGATTTAGCCGACCTGATGGCCCACTTCGGTCTTCTACGTCCCACTCTGTGTTCCCTGGTGCCTCGTTGGGACCTGCCTCGGGTGCTTACCTGGCTCAACTCGCCTCGCTTCGAGCCGATCCAGCTTGCGAGATTACCGGACGTGACACGAAAGACTTGCTTCCTTTTTGCCCTTGCCTCAGCCTCCAGGGTCAGCGAGCTGCACGCCCTTTTGGCGCGTCCCACATGTTTGCAGTTCCGGACGGACGGTTCGGTGCAACTGCTACCTGACCCCGCCTTCCTAGCCAAGACCAGATCCCCTTGGCTGCTCCTCAATTGGTCACCATCCTACCATTAAGGGAACCAGGCTCCACCCGTGAGTCCAGACAACAGGACCCGGTGCGAGCTTTACGTGTGTACCTGCGCCGGACCAAGCCGCTTCGCAGGGGACGCACCCGCCTATTCCTTGCTCTGTCCCCAGGTAGAAATGACATCTCAGCCCAGACCATATCCTCCTGGCTCCGGTGGGTGATACGATCGGCCTACCAAGACCTCGCCCCTGATATAGCCAGACGCATGAACATCAGGGCGCTCTAGATCAGAGCCATGGCTGCAAGCCTAGCATTCAACCGCAACTGTGCTGTCAAGACATTGTAGCGGCTGTGGACTGGTGAGCGGAGACCACCTTCGCATGCTTCTACCTGAGGGACCTCTACGATCAGCGCCAGAACCTTTCGCTGGTGGGGGACATTGTGGCGGCGCAACACTCCCTCCCGGCGCCCCAGGCGCCCTAAGTATCTTTGCTAAAATTAGAGGGAGGTTGCTTGGGGAGCACGGCTCTAACAGATTCGATGGCATGGGGAGGGGCGTTATAGCGGCACCAGCCTCCTCTTCGGGATTCTTCCTAATAGTAATACCGTCGGTAATGTGTTTTGAGAAAACAAATGTATTTTTCTTTAAAATAAATTTTTGGGAAAAATACTTACCTATGGTATTACTTGAAGGTCCCTCCCACCTGCCCCGCTTGCCGCTGGTCCGCTAAGAAACTGACTGAGGTAGTAAGCGCCGAGCGCATGCGTGGTTGAACCGGAAGGGAGGCTACCGGGGTTTCCAGCTAGGCTATGGCGCCCCTCACCTGCCATCATGACTATACTCGTACACAACAATTTTGGGCTAAAATTAGACTAGCTAAGAAACCATTCCTAATAGTAATACCATCGGTAAGTACTTTTCAAAAAAATTCATTTTAAACAAAAATACATATATATATCAACGTAAACATCAAGAAGAAAATCACATTTATTTTACCTACACTGGAATGACTTTTTAGGTTACTAAGAAAACCATTTGACATTTTGTGACTTTAACCCATTTAATCCCAAGGTCCCATTTCCATGGGTGCGACAGAAAAAAAAGTTGAATCCTGAAGAAAATAAAAAGTTGAATCCTGAAGCCTGGAAGTCGCACTGGGGGCACTTTTTATGTGATTTTTTTTTTTTTTTAAATCTGAATATCCGGCTGTAGCCGGAAAAGTCCCACAATGCATTTCCCAATTTTGAAGTGTTACTTAACGACTAGGCTATGTTATATGTACCTCTTGCAGGAGATGGCTTGACCATGATAATTCATGGGTAGTGCCAGATTAGCTTGGCACCCTCAGGCGCCTAGCTAATCTGGCAATACCCTTGAATTATCATGGTCAAGCCATCTCATGCTGTAGGGACTTGGGGCTAAATAGGTTAAGAAGTGACAGTGTCTCATAACTTAGCTTGGTATCAAGCCTGATGTCAGTAATAACTAATATTAATAAGTTTGACTAAAACTGCTGACTAGGGATCCTGTTTTTGTTTAAATCGTACTGTGCTTGGTACACACAAGTTTGAAGGTCAGTTTGATTTTGAAATCAGGTGAGAAAAAATGAACGTTGACACCATGTCGTCAGGAAAGCACACAACCAGATCAAGCACCACTCAACTGCAAGAGGTATAGATCCTCATGATCCCCCACAGTCTGCAGGGTCTCATGAGGATCTATGCATCTTGCCAGCAAGTTAACTCATCTGACCGGCTGTAATCTTCAACATACGTGTCCTTTGATGCGCATGTCACCCTCTCCATCCTCGTCATCCTCTGTGTACCATTTACGGATTTTCTCCTCTAGTGCCGCTGGATCTGCCCCCCTCAGCATGTCAATTTTCACACGATTTCGATAAAAAATAAATGTTGGCATGGCTGTCACACCCTGCGACTGGGCAGTTTCCTGAAATGTAAAGTGCATAAATTTTTAATAAATAAACAGGTTCACACTTTTGAAAAAGTAAATTAATAAAATAAAAAGTAACTCATTTTATTTTGCCTAGTCCTCTTCTGCCTGTAACCACATGTATCTTTTATTCTTTATCTTCTAATTTAACATGGATGATGGAATTTGCTTTATAATTTTTGTCACCCAATCTAACATACAGAGTCTTAGTTCCTTAAGGCTTGATTTTCAAATACTGTTTTCAATGTTGAGTAGCGCCTAGTCTTGATCAATTGTGGTTAAAACAAGAAGTGTTTCACAAGATATGAAAATGAATTAATCTAAATTCTAATTTTCTAACCTGGCACTGGTCAACATCAATTTTCAGAAATAAAGCCTTCGGGAAGACTGTGCTGAGTTCTGCAAACTTTGGTGCAATCTGACGACATGGTCCACACCTGAAACAAGTAGTAACGAAACGTGGGAACACTTTATGGATCAGAGAAAAATTCACCCAGTTGGACTGACGCATGAATCAGTGAATGAATCACTCATCGAGAATGGCGATAACTATCATTGTATCAACAAGTTAAAGTTAAATAATTTCACTTAATGCTAACATTTTCACTGTTTTAACACTTAAAGCATAAAAAAAAATCATGGATTCTATGAACTACAAGTTTTCTGTGTGTGTAGTCATAGAGATCACAAATCAATTCTTGTGATCAAGTCAAAATCAAATGCGCAGAGTCACATCGGTAGATCGTATTGTCTCACCATGTTGCAAAAAAATCGGCTACAACTAGCCTAGTTCCAGCGTTGGCTAGTTCCGGAGAGAACATTGTGTCATCTGTGATGATTCGGACGTTCGACATTTTGGTATTTTGACACAAAGGCAACGATATAAAACAAATCCAACAGTTTTGACGCCACCGGGTATTGCACGCTGACGATCGAAGGGATACTACTCTGTAAGTCTGGTTACAAAGCTAAAGTAGCCTAGCATAAAGCTAAAGCTACGCATAAAACAAATTTGAAGATCGGCTCATATGAGAATCAACGGAAAGACATTTTTAGCCAATCACATGACACGACACCTTAGGCTGCTGAGATCAACAACAAACCGAAATGGCGAAAACTGCGGTCGTATTTCTGTTCTTTCTTTGTGGTGAGTATTTATCGCATTTTACCCAATCCAAGTCATTATGGATACAGGATGCAAAATAAAAATGTTTTGCTCCTATTCATGACTTAGATTGTAGTAAACATTCCTTGCACAGAATCTAGGAACGAGCAGACGTAGAATGATGGGATGTCTGCCCTACGGCATTCATCCATTCATTTTGACTTTGTCGTCAGATACCGATCTGTGTGGTCGGCAAGAGCATAAAAAGTCAATAATATATGGAAGACAGAGAAAGACGGAGAAATTTCTGCTTCGTTGCAAACTTGTTTGATAGTGAATCAACATCGATCACATTCATCTCAAGGATATCTGTAACAGTAGTAAATAACGCGGAAGAAAAAAAAAAAAAACAACAAAAAACCGGCAGATATTGTCAATGTTCAGTGTTTATCATCATCATCATCATGGCCCATAGCCGAAAAGCTTGTAAGGGCTACCTCCTATAAAGATCTAGTAGCATGCATGAGTGACGTCAAGATCTAATTTTTGGAACACTTCCCATTATTGAGTCACCAGTTCATTTGGGAGTCTGTGAGGACACAATCGTATTTAGTGTGGAATTGAGAAGTGCATCTCATTACTTCACATTGGTCACCAAAATGTTTTTTTGCACAAGTTGTCTGTTGTCAGCTATTGTACAGAGATCTACATGATGGGACGGATGCAGCCTCCACCCCCCCCCCCCCCCCCAGCCACCCATTTTTATTTGTAAAATGTTATTTATTATTTATATTTGTGTGCCTCAGACAGACTGAAGTGAGTCTGTGTTGATACCAAAGACCATTTCTAGTGGTTGGCAGGGAAGGGGTTAAAATATGGTGTTTTTTTCATTAACCTATATCATACTGAGGCTAAAAGCATCAAATTTGTACACTGCCATATATGCAAGCTACATTAGTACTTACAGATTTTATAAGGATAATAGCCTTAACAAGAGTGGTGCCAAAATAGCTTGGCGCCTAGAGGCGCCAAACTATTCTGGCACTACCTTTGAACTATTTTAGTCAAACTTATTTCACACACTGGTGTATTCCGAATGATAAGGGTTAATTCTTAAAGTAAACTTGGGACACCTATACCAGTTCCAAAGTCCCTGGGGATCCAAAATGTTTTGTTGTTATATATTCTATAGTCATCAGAGTCAGCACGTCTAGCAGTACTATGTTAACCCATACTGAGGCT
Source organism: Semisulcospira habei (assembly GCA_036245525.1). NCBI lineage: Eukaryota > Metazoa > Mollusca > Gastropoda > Semisulcospiridae > Semisulcospira > Semisulcospira habei. The sequence goes on from BTPG01000002.1 coordinate 29,894,976, forward strand.
AAAAGTTTGTACACTGCCATATATGCAAGCTACATTATAGTACTTACAGATAGGGATATAGACCAACGGCTTTAGGTCAAGGGTGGTGCCAAAATAGCTTGGCGCCTAGAGGCACCAAGCTATTCTGGCCCTACCCTTGAACTGTTTTAGTCAAACTTATTTCACACACTGGTGTATTCTGAAATGATAAGGGTTAAGGCTAATACAAGCATGCACATGAGAGAAGAACCCAATGGAGAAAAAAACACGCTAGGAAAAGACAAGTACAACACAATTTTTAATATTAATTATTCAAAATAGACAAACAAGTATAGAGATCAGACGCTACTTAACTTAACACAGAAGGAATGTGGCAATGTGCCAGATTCCTTCTGCGATAAGATAAGTAGTGACTGATCTCTATGCTTGTTTGTTTGTCTATTTTGAAGAAGGGTATTTACCTGAAATTTAAATAAATTGTGTTGTACTTGTCTTTTCTAAGTGTGTTTCTTTTGCCGTTGGGTTCTTCTCTGCATTTTACACGCTTGGCAGTCACCTTTTTGGTCTGGATTAAATTTTTTTAGAATCATGCACGTGCTCACACAGTCACAAGCATTCAGTCACAAGTAACGCATGTATAACAAAATCAACATACATAACGGCACCCCCACACACACGCATACATGGGACATACGACGTCACTCCACAGTATGCAGGTTTATTTCCTGTCTTGGCTTGACTTCGCGAACAAAGATTTTATAGGAGTTGCCCACGACGTCTGCAGGCCTGTTCGTGGCTGCGGAGGCCAATCCGAGACAGGCAGGTTCGACCGCAGTGGCTGCAGGGGAAGGTATGGCCAGGGTTCTGAGCTGCGGCATCTCTGTTTTTTCTCCTGAGCCGCTTGTCCTTAAGGCTAGCTCTGTGAGAGTCCTCAAAGGAGACAGCTGCCTTGTAAATGGTGGAGCGCCAGGTGTCACGGTCCGCAGCAAGCGAAGACCACTGGTGGTGGTCGATTTGGCAGGCACTAAGTGACTTCTTGAGACAGTCTTTGTATCTCTTCTTTGGTGCCCCTCTGTCACGGTGTCCAGTAGCAAGCTCGCCGAACAGGGTGATCTTTGGTAGGCGATGATCCTCCATCCTGGAGACATGCCCCGCCCAGCGGAGCTGTGTCCGCAGCAGCAAAGCCTCGATGCTCACAGTTTCAGCCTGTTCAAGGACCTCGACGTTGGTGACATAGTCACTCCAGTGAATGCCCAGGATGGTACGCAGGCAGCGCTGGTGGAAGCGTTCGAGGAGTCGTAGTTGGCTGCGGTAGAGGGCCCAGGACTCGGAACCATACAGCAGGGTGGTGAGGACCACAGCTCTGTACACGCTGATCTTGGTGCCTGTTTTCAGCTGTTGATTGTTCCACACCCGCTTGAAAAGTCGCCCGAAAGCGCTGTTCGCTTTTGCCAGCCTGCTGTCAAGCTCCTTGTCCAGCTTGGCGTCCGACGTGATAATGCAGCCAAGGTAAGTAAACTGGTGCACTGCAGACTTTAGTTCAGACTCGCCAATGGTGATGTGAGGAGGGCGATACACTGTCTTGGGTGCCGGCTGATGGAGGACCTCTGTCTTTTTCAGACTGACCTCGAGTCCAAAGAGCTGGACAGCATCTGCGAAGCAAGACGTGATGCGCTGCAGGGCTCTCTCTGTGTGTGCAACGAGGGCATCATCATCAGCAAAAAGCAGCTCACGAATCAGTTGGTCTAGGGTTTTCGTGTGGGCCTGCAGTCGTCTAAGGTTGAACAGGCTGCCATCAAGACGATACCTGATGTACACTGCATCGTCATCATCGAGGTCCACTGTGGCCTGCTTCAACATCATGCTAAAAAAGATGGTGAAGAGGGTCGGTGCCAGCACGCAGCCCTGCTTTACGCCGTTGAGAATAGGGAATGGTTCTGAGAGATCATTGTTGAGTCTGACCTGGCCTTGCTGGTCCTCGTGTAGCTGGACAATCATGTTGAGGAACTTTGGGGGACAGCCAAGTCGCTCCAGGATCTGCCACATGCCTTGCCTGCTCACAGTGTCGAACGCTTTTGTTAGGTCGACAAATGTTACGTACAGCCCTTTGTTCTGCTCGCGGCACTTCTCCTGTAGCTGTCTCAGCACAAAGACCATATCGGTGGTGCTCCTGTTTGCTCTGAAGCCACACTGGCCCTCTGGGAGTTGGTCTTCAGCGATGGCAGGTACCAGCCGATTCAGGAGCAGCCTTGCAAGGATTTTCCCAGCAATGGACAGCATTTCCTGTGGACATCTTGTAACTCCCTCTTCATGTCATTTAATCTCTCAGTGTAGATCGTGGCTGTGACATTTCTGTGTAATTGTATTATATCACTCATTGATGTCATAGCCAGAGATATATTGATGTAATCATACTTATACATACTAAAATTCATGACTACAATTCCAGCTTAGCGATAAGCAATGTGAATTACATAGAAACAATGTGGCTGGGACCCTCTGAAACAATGTTGATATTAATCTTACTGTTGTACATGTGTAACGCACGCAGACTTGCCCACAGTCGCACGTACAGACTCTCACGCAACAGACGCATACACCGCCACTGACTCAGACGGGCGCATTCATGCGGTAAAACTCAACACACGGGCTCCCTTTCTAAAGTGACTTTTATACAAGATAAATATACCAAAAAAAAAAACGCTCACAACTATGAAGCTATATACATCACTCCTTTCCCCACACCCAGCATCCACATCACATACACATCACACACTATCTCGGCCAGGCTAGGCTTTAGTTTCACACTGTCTCCAACCTGTTTGATGTTATTGCCTGGTTACGTTGGTCCTTCTCACGTCTAGGCGTGAAAGTCCTTCGTTGTACGCTTCTTCCTGCCGTCCTGTCTCTTTGGCACAGACGTCCTCGTGCTCGTACTGTAGCGCAGTTCTCGCTTTGACTCGGGTGTCTCGGTCCCGGTCGCTTCACTCCCTGAGTGACGAGCTGGAGGGGTGATGACCTCACGTTAGGTCTGGTGACTCGACGTCTCGGCGTCCGTCGCTCCCTCTTTACAAGCACTCTGAATTTACCTGAATTTACCTGAGTGGCCACTGAGCGCGGACGACGGGGTAGGAAGTTTGAGAACTTATTTTAACCCCCTTAACTGTCTCTTTATCATGGCGGTTCTTGAACTGGTTGACAGTTTCAGCTTCGACAATTGTTTGTTTCAGAGCATTCCATGGGTTCACAACTCTTTGGGAAAAATTTTTTTTTCTAAGATTCAGTCTGGACCTCCCTTTGAACAGTTTGCTGCTGTGACCTCTATGGTAAAATGATGACTGGCATGAAGTAAAAAATATGTCCGCAGAAACTTTTTCAAGTCCCTTTATGATCTTGAAAGTCTTGATGAGATCTCCCCTGTCTCTCCTTTCTTCCAATTTCTGCAAATTGCAAAAGGCCAGTCTCTCCTCATACGGCAGGTGACCAATCCCTGTAATCGATCTTGTAGCTCTCCTCTGCACCTTTTCCAACTCTGCGATGTCTTTTTTGAGGTAAGGTCGCCATGCTTGGATACAGTACTCTAAATGTGGTCGTACAATTGTTTTGTAGAGTGGGACAATAACTTCTCTAGTTCTGGCTGTAACTGTTCGCATGATCTGCCCCACTGCTCTGTTGGCTCGTTTTGCTGCCACGCAGCACTGGCGACTGACCGACAGTGACCTGTGCATGATGACGCCTAGGTCCCTTTCTTCCTCCACTGCTCCAAGTTCTTGTCCTCCCAGCGTGTAAACCTGACAAGTGTTTTTACGGCCTGCATGCAGAGTCTTGCACTTGTCCACGTTATACTGCATCAGCCACCTCTCTGACCATCTTTCTGCTACCTTAAGGTCATGCTGTAGTTTGTCGCTCCCCGCTGGGTCGGAGACGTCGCCGTAGATCTTAGTGTCATCAGCAAACTTTAGAACGCTGGTCAGCATATCGTCCTCCAAGTCATTAATGAACACCAGGAACAAGGTCGGCCCCAAAATGGATCCTTGTGGAACTCCGCTCGTCACATCTACCCATGGAGAAGCTTGTCCGTTGACCACAACTCTCTGCTTCCTGCCACGTAGCCATTCTTCCATCCACTGCAGCACTTTTCCGTCTACACCGTGTGCTTTCAGCTTGTCCATAAGCCGTTTGTGAGGGACCTTGTCGAACGCCTTGGCATAGTCAAGGTAGATGACGTCTACATCTTTCCCTTCGTCCAGCATGCGTGTCATGTCCTCCAGGAAGACGAGCAGGTTTGTCAGGCAGGACTTTCCTTTTGAGAAACCATGTTGGCTGCCTCGGATCAGCTGATGCCTCTCAAGGTGATTGTTCAGAAAATCCCGCACAACACTTTCAAAGACTTTCCCAACCTGAGAAGTCAGCGATACCGGCCTGTAGTTTCCTGCTATACATTTTGCACCCTTTTTGAATATCGGCACAACATTTGCCTCTTTCCACCCCACTGGCACCTCTCCGGTGTCCAAGGAAGCCTGAAAGATCAGTGACAGGGGATATGCTACGGATTCTGCTGCTCCCACCAGTACGGCTGGAGAATACGACAACAAAAGTCCCAACGTAACACTTGCTAAACACACAACATATTGGATCAATGAGAAACGTCACGTAACCTGGCTGACACAAATAACTCACACGTTCATTCACACACACATGTGCTTCAGAAACTGTCTACTTCCGTAACACCCCCATATCTCTGTCACTATCTTGAAACAGACTATAGCCTAACACTCTTGCTATACACTACTCTATACACTGGAAAAGACTATGCTTAACCAACCACGTACTATCTTCATAGCGGCTTAGACATACACACCTCACATTCCTTTAGTTATCTATCTCGGTAAACAACTGTCTACAAAAACACCGGTTACTTCACTGAATTCTAAACCAACATAACTAAACCAAACCGGTCAACACTATACAAGCAAATTACTCTTAGCAACGCATACTGTCTTTAACTAAGCAACTATCAATACTACATATATAGAAACATACCTGAATTCTAGGCTTCAGAGTCTTGGAATACGGGCTAGGTATCTCAAACACATCCATCCAAGCTGACGATAAGCCCCGTACTATCGATCTAGACCTCTGACAGACACGGCTTTTGCCTAGAACTCACTATAACAGTACTCACCAAAACTCCGTGCTAACAATGTCTTACAGATTTCATGTGGAGCCTCATGCCACCCGGACTATCGGCACAAACAAACCGTTAACAAAAACCGTACCGTACTAACCCTAATGTATGAGCACTATGCACGAGCATAGAGCTTCATCACAATTCCCCCTTCCTCGGGAAAAAAAAGAAACGACCGAGTTTCTTTTTAAGACTACTCGACGTACACTATCACAAACCAAGACTAACTTTGACTATCTAGAATACAAGAAAGCAAAAATACTACAGCCTTAAGCCTCAACGCACACACTCGGATCGCACAGCGAAAGCTAAAACAGAACTTACGCGCTAAAAACCTCCAGAAATGAAAACGATCCAACGACTGCCCACCCTAATCCACACAATCGCGAGACTCCAATCTCCGGTCTACCTACATATTGGGTGCTGAGCCGCATTTCTGTCCACAACAGAAGTATGCCGTCTCCAGCCAACCCGACTGGTGAGCCAAGCCCGCTGACCTATCCCCTGATTCTGGACGGAAATAACATGGTCTCTCTGTTCCCAACTACGCTTACTTTGAGCTCTCGTCGCCACTGATGTGACTGCACTGCGATTAACCTGAGCTCGTTTAACCGCCTCGACCCTACCGATGACTGGCTGCACACCCTTCATATTACCCAGGACTAAATCTATTAATGGCTCGTCGATGACACACGAAATCAGATTACCCGAGAAAAACTCCGTGTCAACTTCTATCTTCGCCAAAGGAAAAACTTCTACCTTTCCTCCGAACGAAATTACCCTCTGCGTCTCCCCTGTGAACTGATCTTTCCTAACTAGACCACGTCTGACCCCTGCAGTCGTTGTACCGGAGTCACGGAGAACAGAAGCGAGACATCCGTTTACAACCCCGTCTACCAGCGGTAGGCAACCACCTCCATCATCTGAACACACTGCGCCCAGCTGTGGTTCCTCCTCGACTGGGACCGCAAAACTGGCTACGTGAGTGGGCTGCACCGCCCCCTCCACCATACCAGGACTGTTAGGACATTGATGAGCCAGATGGCCGTACCCCTGACAGGTGAAACACTGAGCCCCTGAACTACTGCTAGGACAGTCACGACTAAAATGACCGTATGCATGACACGCAAAACACTGAGTGTCCGAATTCGCAATACGACCACGACCATACCCACGCAAAGATGTCCCTCCACGTGCGTACGGATCGCGACTGGCATTGCTGTTACCTCGATCACCGCGTCGAAAACGCAAAGTACCTCTACCGTTAACCAGCTGGGCTTCCCGTAAGGTATTGACGCCCCGGTAACCCTCAGTCGTGTTAGCAGCGACCAACCCGACTGGCGGTGTCTCGTCCTATGCGCAAGGTTTTTCGTAGGATGCGCCATCCGAAAAGCCTCCGCGTTCTGTACTAACTCGTCCGTAGTCTTGAGGTTACGCTCCCTCAAGAATACCGCTAGATCCTTGGAAACGCTACCAAAGAACTGTTCAGCCAACATGAGATCGAACAATGCTTCGTACGTGTGGTCGATCTTTGACAGTTCGACCCAACGTACGAACAAATGGGACAATCGTTTGCCAAACGACACAAACGATTCCCCTGTCTCTGGCCAACAAGCTCTCAAGCGTTCTCTAAAACCCTCCGCATTACACTGGAACTGCTGTAAGAGACACTCCTTCAAAGTCTCGTAATCTATGTTCCCCGAAACGTTCAAGCTATGGTAAAGACTCAAGGCCTGACCTTCGAGCACAGACGAAAGCAAAACGGGCCAGTTGGCAGAAGGCCAACTCAACGTCTGCGCATGAGACTCGAAACGACACAAAAAAGCGTCAATACAGTCCACGGACTCTTTAAACATCAGCAGTCTAGGAAAATTCCGTATGCCCCGGCCTACCGAATCACTCTCTGAAGTTCTAGACCCCGCATCTCGAGCTAACTGTAGTTGTACCTCTCTATTTTTCTCCTTTTCTTCTCTCTGATAGTCTAGTTCCTTCTCTCTTAACGCATGTTCCCTCTCGTCCTCTCTCTGAAACGCTCTCTCTTCTCTTTCTTTCTCTCTCTGTACTTCTAATTCCTTCTCCTTAAAGACTCTTTCTTTCTCCTCTCACTCTCTCTGAGCTTCTAACTCTTTCTCCTTTAAGACTCTTTCTTTCTCTTCTCGCTCTCTCTGAACTTCTAACTCTTTCTCCTTTAACTCTAGTTCCTCTTTCTTAAGGACTCTTTCTCTCTCTTCCCTTTCTCTCTTAGCTTCTCTTTCTCTCGCCCTATCCTCCCTATCCCTACATTTCTCCACATAGTCAAAAAGTTTCTCATCCTTAAGTCCTAACCGCTCACCTTGTTTAATATACGCCTCTACCGGGTCTACCTCCATATTTACACCAACAACTTCCAAAAATATGAAAATGTAAAAAATACAAATCACAACCAAATCAACGCCAAAACTAAATGAACTCACAACAATATCAACAACCTACGCAGAAAAGTGACTACTGACTCCAGATGGACCAAAAATAGACGATAGAAAGAAGAGCAAGGAAAAGATACTACTATACAAAGGAGAAACGACCTCATGAACAGTGCTTAGAAGAATTTGAAATCCACTGGCCAGAAGATCAGCAACGTCAGACTCTGGGAGAACAGAGCAGATACAGCAGAGAATGAATTGGCGAAGAGATGGGATGGATCGTCACAGTCTGAGAAAGCCAGCTTCCGTATCACTAGCAGGCATTGCATGGAACCCCAGGAAGAGGAAAAGGTAGGCGAGAAACCTGGCGAGACTCCAGCAGACATCAGAGACTGGGACCACCTGAGTGAATCGAAGGAGAAGCACAGGACAGAGTTGCTGGAGGTCTCTCGTCGACAGCCTATACCCGGGAAGGGGTGACGGGCGTAAGTAAGTAAGTAAAAGGAAGAAACAGGCACTAATTCCTCGCAAGATCCAGAAAACTACAGAAATAACGGATCTTACCCCCTAGAATCGGAGAGGGGAATCTAACACATCAACATGCACATAGCAACAAAATCCTACTCTAAAATATATACCGCTAAAACAGGGTCACCACTGTAACGCACGCAGATTTGCCCACAGTCGCACGTACAGACTCTCACGCAACAGACGCATACACCGCCACTGACTCAGACGGGCGCATTCATGCGGTAAAACTCAACACACGGGCTCCCTTTCTAAAGTGACTTTTATACAAGATAAATATACCAAAAAAAAAACCGCTCATAACTATCAAGCTATATGCATCACTCCTTTCCCCACACCCAGCATCCACATCACATACACATCACACACTATCTCGGCCAGGCTAGGCTTTAGTTTCACACTGTCTCCAACCTGTTTGATGTTATTGCCTGGTTACGTTGGTCCTTCTCACGTCTAGGCGTGAAAGTCCTTCGTTGTACGCTTCTTCCTGCCGTCCTGTCTCTTTGGCACAGACGTCCTCGTACTGTAGCGCAGTTTTCGCTTTGACTCGGGGTGTCTCGGTCCCGGTCGCTTCACTCCCTGAGAGACGAGCTGGAGGGGTGATGACCTCACGTTAGGTCTGGTGACTCGACGTCTCGGCGTCCGTCGCTCCCTCTTTACAACTACAAGCACTCTGAATACGACAACAAAAGTCTCAACGTAACACTTGCTAAACACACAACATATTAGATCAATGAGAAACGTCACGTAACCTGGCTGACACAAATAACTCACACGTTCATTCACACACACACATGCTTCATAAACTGTCTACTTCCATAACACCCCCATATCTCTGTCACTATCTTGAAACAGACTATAGCCTAACACTCTTGCTATACACTACTCGGCACCAAGCTAATCTGGCACTACCCTTGAATTGTCATGGTCGAACCATCTCCTGCAAATGATTGCAGATGATTCAAAACAATGCGGCGCGTCTCATCGAAGAAACGAAAGAGAGACCACATTACGCCTCTACTGAAGCAGCTGCACTGGTTGCCCGTAAAATTCCGCTACTAGTACAAAATTTCAATTTTCGCCTATCAGCATTTTGACGAATCACTCCCGCCGTACCTTTCTGCCAAGCTGTCTGTTTATCAGCCATCATGCACCCTCTGTTCCTCCAGTGAAAAACTTTTTAAAATCCCAAAGCTTAACATGACAACTGTCGGGGAGCGTTCTTTCACCTTTTTAGCCCCAAGCGTGTGGAACTCGCTGCCAACTGAAATGTGGAATCTGCCCACATTGTCACAGTTCAAAGTCACTTAAAGACTTTTCTTTTCCATCGGGCATTTAACACTTAACTCAACTTTAGCCAACTGTTGACTGACTGCCTTTTATTCTGATCCTAGAGGAAGTGAATGTAAGGTGTCTGGGAAGGGATAAGGTGGTTTAAAGTAGTGTATAATCGCGCGTGTGTCTGAGAGAGAAGGTGTGCTGTTGTGCATGCGCAGTGAGTCCAGTGTTTTCCTGCAGAACATCGCTATATAAGAACTATGTATTATTATTATTATTTAACTGGTGCATAGTTGTTAGATCACGCCTCCAAAATTTGGGAAATACGGCATTGAGGTTGAATGAGTTAAAGACACGCTTTTGCAACAGGTGGTTACAAAACTCTATATACATACAGGTCTAGCTATGGCTCATTTATTGATATAGTTACAGGAGAAACCAGTTCAGCATGTCAGCCTACTTGATTTTACTTAATTTGACAATGTCTCACTCAGCGCTTTCTTTACTCGCTGAAAACTCTACATACTGAGCTTGCTAAAAAGATATTGACGTGCTAACGGTCTGCGCAGAATCAACAAGTGCAATTTCGCATACATGTACTTTTGTTACGTGCCCAAGCTACTGTAAAAGTTCATTTAGTTTGTCGATGAGGCATAACAAACTCAAATGTGCTGAAATTTGTCTTCAGATTTATGCATAATGGTTCTTTAACCCTTATCATTCGGAATACATCAGTGTGTGAAATAAGTGTGACTAAAATAGTTCAAGGGTAGTGCCAAAATAGCTTGGCGCCTCTAGGCGCCAAGCTATTCTGGCACCACCCTTGAACTAAAGCCATTGGTCTATATCCTTATCTGTAAGTACTATAATGTAGCTTGTATATGGCAGTGTACAAATTTGAGGCTTTTAAGGCTCAGTATGATATTCGTTTAGCACGTGCATTTACTGCGTGCCCAAACTGCTGTAGAAGTTCGTTAGGTATGTCAGTTGACAAGGTATAAAACCCCAAATGCTGCTGAAATTTGTCTTCAGAGTTACACGCATTGGTTCTTTCAGCAAAATTGACTGCATCTGTTTGTTTTAAAAACTGTTGTAGGTCACATGTTGACGGCAGTCAGTGGAGATGACGGTGCTGAACATCCCTCTTGTGAAGTGTGGTCACGGATTGCGACTCAACTCAACACCAGCACAGGAACCCAGCAGACTTGCCAGAGAGGGACCGAGCCGTGCACACGCATAGACTGCAAGGGTGCATATGACTTCAGTAATAAGGTACACAGTAGCATCTTAACCAATTTAATCCGAAGGCCAAATTTCTCAAATGTTATTTTAATTTGGGAGGATTTGCCTAACAACTATGTGCTGGAGATGGATTGACCCCAATGATTCAAGGGTAGTGCCAGATCAGCTTGTCGCGATACGGCGCCAAGCTAATCTGTCTACTACTCTTGAATTATCACGTTTGATCCGTCTTCTGCTGTAGCGCGTCAGGGCCAAATGTTCACAGTACTGGTGGCTGCATGCTCAAGGTGGTTGGGGTTAACTTCACATGTTCGCTTTGCAAATGATTGTTCACCTATGGTAGTGCAATGGCAGTGCCAAATTAAATTGATGCTGAAGATGGTCCCAAGCTAATCATGCACTACCTGGATCTATTGATGCATGATTGATGTATTTATTGCTATTTAATTTATTGCTATATGACCATGGCTATTGAATAAAGAAGAGGTCAGAATCATTCCAGCATTGTGAGCAAATCTTACAAACAAAACAACATGAACATAAGAAACAACAACACAGTAACACAATATACACACGACAAAACATCCTCAACAGTAACACACTTTGACAAACTCAGAAAACAAAATATAGGATTTTGCTCACTGACAACGCCAGGGTGACTGCTTTTTTACTGTCCTGTTGAATGGTTGCTTTTATGTTTTGATTATATACTCGGAGGCAATAAAAACGCGAAGTGTGTAGGTAAACGTACCCGCAAATGAAGATTCATCACTACAACAAAACAAGAAAATTGTCTTGTTGTTTGCTTGGTTTGTTGAGCCTACTGTCTGAGCTACCTGCACACACATTTTGAAATTGTTGTCGCCTATGGCTGCCTTGTAAGACAGGAATTTGCTTGCAGTAAAATGATCAAACTGGACACACTGTGACAAGCATGTTTTCTGTGAAATGTGTCAACACACATGTTTTGTGGACTGCTTATGATGTTCTAAACTGCCTCAAAAGAAACTTGAATCAAAAAATTCACTAGAGGCACAGAACTTTTTAATAAATCATATTTTCTGCAATGTGAATTACTTTTAAGCCATTTTAAGCCCATTCTATTTATAGAATGGACTTTTTAGGACGGGTCACGGTGGGGCGAATTTAATAGCATGTCCATGATGTCAAAGGCGGGCAGGCTAAACCTCTAACAATTGAAGTAACAAGATAAAAATTACCTCGCTACTGAACGTACATTTGGCGCGATGCGCCGTATGTGCATATGTATGTGTGTGCGTATGTATGTAAACAAGAGAATCTCCGATTCGTTTCTTCAAAATACATTACCGATGGCATTACTGTTAGGAATAGTGTCTTAGCTAGCCCAATTTTAGCCAAAATTGGTTGCATACCTATATGGCAGGGCAGGCAACAAGGGGCGCCATAACCTAGCCCGAATCCCAAGTAGCCTCCCTTCCATCCCCATCCGGACACATGCCCACCAGATTCCCGCCAGTCTGTTTCTTAGCTAGCTGTGGATGGTTGTGTACCTATGCGTCTCTCTTTGGCTGTGTAGGGTTGACCGGTCGTCATGTGACTTGGACTCAATGCTCGTTCAACTGTGCTAGCTACTGTATTCAATGAAACTGTGCTAAGCTTGGTAGCTTACCAGTGGTTTACCTACGACGGTTCGTGTGCAGTTTCTCTCAACGGTGACGGACTTGGCTGTGTACTGTGTGACTGGTCGCCTAGTGGCTTGGAGTTTGGCCATGTACTCTGTGTTAGCCTGGGACTACTGTGTTCATGGTGCTGCCTTGGAGTTACCTTTGTCATACACTGTGCTAGCCTGGGATTTCTGTGTTCACTGTGCTAGCTTGGAGTTTACATACGTTGGTTATGTGTGGCGGCCTCTGCCGGACTTGTGGTGCTGGGGACTTGGATTCTTCCCGCCCGTGTTCCGCACGAGCCTTGGATTACTGTGTTACGGTGTGAGCTTGGAGCTACCTTCGGGGTGTGGCCTCTACCATTGGTGGTGCGGAGCTTCGCTTCGGCGACACAGTTGGTCCCCTACGGCCCTTGGTCTGGTCTCCGGCCTCTCCGACATGGTCAGGTAAAACCTCGGTCGTTGCCCGTGACCTCAGGGAGGGAGGTAGGTTAGAGCGCTGGGCGGTGGCACTGGCCGTGGATTTGGCATTGGGTAGGAAGTCTACCTTCGCTCGTGTACGCTTGTCGCGTGGCCTCAGAGAGCCACGCTCGTTCACCTATCATTGTTGACTATGTGTTGCAGTTTCAAGTCCGCACCTGCACGCGCTGTGGAGTCTTTCAATAGCGAGTGACGAGCATGCCGTGTGTCTACCCTGTTGCGGCTGTGCCTCCACTCACCCGTGCATGGCCTGCACCCCTGGCTGGAAGAGCAGTGGTCCCAGGTGTGGGGTTTCTACCGCTGTGAACGACCGACGCCAGTCCGAGAGCGAGCACCTGAGCCCGCCCCTACTACCTCCACAGATGGGTCAAGTTATGTTCCCCTGGTTGTGGAGTCTCGGGCTACATGGGACGGACCAGCCCCTACCGGTCCTAGGACTTCAGCCTTTGGGCCCGCCAACTCGCTAAGTACTGATAGTAACCAGTATGAGTCTGGCCGGCCACGTGCATGCACGACCCGCCTCACGTCCTGTTCAGGCCCGGACGCGGCTTCTGGAGTACGGCCCTCCAAAGTGTCGGGACCAGTCCAGCGCCGGCGTACGTCGTCTCGATCCGAGGGCAGTGACAAGTTCCCGCGGGCGGATGAGACTGCTGGACCAGTGGGCGCTCACTCGTCAGGGAATGGGATAGTGATGAACCCGACAGAGAGCTAACTCTACCCACCTTCCCGATGTGACTTTTGGGCTGCGTGGGCTATGCCACACGCAGCGATGGCTCACCACACAGACCCTTCTAAGGCGACACATGGATGTACGGCGCCCCGGCCAAAGTCAGTGACGGGCATCTTGGGGCGAGACTGCGGGACCAGGGCACACCGCTCGTCAGCTAAAGAGAGTACAACAAGCCTGGCCAAGGAGGAGGAGAAGGAGTTATCGTCCCGCCTAACCCCCGGGTGCGCCACAATTGCGTTAGGAGTGCCAAGCAGACACCCGTGCCCGACCTTCTTCATGGATCCAGCACGGACGTTCAGCATCCCGTGCCAGGATCAGGGACAGGCGCCCACGCCCGGACATGGCTGCTGGACTAACGTGCGCCCACTCGTCGGATAAAGTTATGGAACGAGCCGGGTTCACAACGAGATCACACGCCCCGCCTACCCTCCTGGGCAGACGGGCGACTGGCTGTTGGACGGACCAAGCGGACTTCTGCTCCTCGATGGCGGGCGCGCTCGCGGAACAGGCTGCCACGACGGCACACTGCTTAAGGCCCACGACTTGGTTGCCAGCCGTCTACATAGGCCTGTCCCATACAGGAGTATGGCCAACCTAATCCTTGAAAGTCCAAGTGGTGCCGCCCCAAGCTCAGTGACAAGTCCCCTCGCCCCGGGCGACACTGCGACACCATTATGCGGCCGCTCGCCCTAGACGGAGCTGGGAGCCAGCCACAATGAGTTTGCGCGCCCCGCCTCCCCGCAGGTTCGGCCTCCCGACTCCGCGCGGCCACTAGTATTGTTTTTTGGTGTGCACAGGTCACGGTATTTTTAGTAGTGTGTGCACATTGTAAGCAAAGTCCACGGAGAAGACGCTTAGAAAGCGGTACACACATTTATTATTTGGTAATCCTTGTCAAATAGACAACCAACTAGAGATTAGCGCTACTTCTCAGGGATGTGGCAACTGAGGAGGTGACGTAAAAAAAGAATGCGCTTGTAAAGCGCTTAGAGCTAGGAGGTAAGTTTAAGTGCTGTGTGATAATGATCGTTTTCCTTTTCCTTTGCAGCTTCTGCGGACGGCACAGGGTCCCCACAGGGCCCCCAGGGCTCTGGGAGGAAATTTTCCGGTCCCGGGATGTCGTATGTCGGCCGGCGGAGATGGCGCCTGTCTATGCAGGCCCGAGCTTCTACAAGACTTCGTTCCACGCATCGAGGATCGGGATACCCGCCACTCGCTGCGGTTAGGGAACTTCCTGGCTTGCTGGTCATCGCCTACCTTGCTGCGCCCCTCTCCTCGGTCGACACCTTGCCTGCTGCCACTTCGTACGAGCTGGGGGCGGTTGCCTCCTGCGCTGCAGCCTCGACCTCCCGACCTTTAGGATGTGGCTATGACAGACGTCGTGTGCCCTTCGCACTGTACAAGTTTATCGCCACCCGTCCTTGCGCATGGAGACCGCCCGAGCCTTCGCGACGCAGGGCAGCCTTTGGAGTTAGCCATCAGCCTGGACCTTCGGATGCGTTCTGCTCGTCCCCAGGCACCCCGTCTCAAGGCGTTACCTCCGCTTCAATGTTGACAGCACGCTTCCCAGCCACTGGGTGTTCACCCGCTTCTTGGGGCGCCGTACTAGACAAGGCCAGGCGGACATCTGCAGGCGCCATGTCAACCTACCTAGACGATCTTCTCTGGTGGAACCGGTCGGGGACCGCCATGGAGAGAACCGAGAGGCACTCCTAGATCTCCGTGACAGGCGTGGCTTCCTGGTCAACGCTGGCAAGTCCGACCTCACGCTGTCTCGCCGCTTGTCCACCTAGGGATGGAGTTCATACCGACCTCTACGAAGTGCGGCTTCCGGAGCAGCGATTCGGAAGTTGACGAACCGAGCGCGGCAGGTGTCTCAAGAGAAGGCGATCCCCACCAGGGTGTGGCTTCAGCTTCTGGGTCTGTTGAGGGCAACAGCAGGTCTACTTCCCCTAGGACGTCTCTACTGCCGCCTGCTTCAGCTGCACCTGCTTCTCCCCTGACGTCACTCGACGGACGACCTCGAGTCTTGGGTGCCGGTGCTGCCGATGCTCTGTCCTCACCGTCTTCACTGGGCGGATCCCGACAAGCTCACGGTGGGAGTTCCCCTCTACTCGCCTCCACCCCAGCTATCTCTTTGTGTCGACGCAAGTCTCTCCACCTGGGGCGCTCACCTGCAACCGATGTTCTCCACAGCCTCTGGCATTGGCTCCGGATCCCGTGGTCCGACACAAGCGGTCGGGCAAGCCCTTAGTGCGTGGGAGTCACCTCTGCGACACTGGGAGCTTCTAGTCCTCTCAGACAGCACCACAGTAGTTGCCTACATCCAGAAACAGGGCGGGACGCGGTTCCCCTCACGCTGCGTCCTCCTCTACCAGGTGCTCCTTTGGTGCGAAGATCGATTCTTCACTCTGCGCACGAGAGACATCCCGAGACATCTGTATGTTCTAGCCGACTCCCCTTCGCGACGCGGCCAGCTTTTCCACTCCAGTGGGCGCCCCGTTAGGACTTCTTCTGAGGTGCTGTGCAGATGAGACATCCCAGGACCGACCTCTTCGCGACGAGGCGGAATCACCCAACTCCTCTCTTCGTCTCCCCATAACAGTCCCGCTTGCCTGAACGGTCGTCGCTCTCCTTCCCGTGGGACAGCCTCGCCGTGTACGCCTACCCGCCTATGGTGCTCGTCCCCAAGGTCCTGCTCAAGCTCAGAGGTTGCCTCGCGGTCCTGTCCTGGGTGGCCCATTCTGCTAGACCAAGTCGTGATCTTCCGACCTCCTAAACCTCGCCACGGGCCTCCTTCTGTGGCTCCCTAAAACACGCATGATGCTCAGCAACTGCGGCAGGTGCTGTAACATCCGTGCCCCGCCTGGAGGTTGTGCGGCAAACCCTCGCTGCTAGAGGCTCCTCAAGTGCAGCAGTGGAAGCTATCGCTGCAGCCCGCAGATCCTCGTCCAGACGGTTACGAGGGAAAGTGGCGAGTCCTGAGTGACTGGTGCGACGACAAGCGCCTCTCCCCACGGGTCTGACAGTTCCCCAGCGGGCGGAGCTCTTCCTCTGGCTCTTTACCGACCACCCTGGGTGCCAATCACCATTCTAAGCTGCCTCGCTATGATCGCGGACGCGTTCCAGCATTGGGCCGGCCTGACTTGAGTGACTGCAAAGACCTCGCCGAGCTTATGGCCCATTTCGTTCTGCAATGTCCGGCCCTTCGCTCACCGGTGCCGTGATGGGACCTACCCTGGGGGCTATTGTGGCGCAGCTCGAACCGCTTCGAACCTCTCCGGTTGGCACGTTTACCTGACGGGACGCGGCAGACCTGCTTCCTACTAGCACTCACCACTGCTTCCAGGGTCAGTGAGTGGCACGCTCTATCGACACGTCGTTTGTGCTTGCATTTCCCGACAGATGGCTCTATACAACTCCTGCCCAACCCGGCTGTCCTAGCCAAGACCTGGGCTCCATTGGCCGCCCCACAGATGGTCATCAGGCCGCCCGAGAGACCAGACAGCACGACCCGGTCTGAACTTACATGTGTACCTGCACCGGACCAAGCCGCTACGCAGTGAACACACCCGCCTTCCTCCCTCTGTCCCCAGGTAGAAAGGACATCTCAGTCCAGACGATACCTTCCTGGCTCCAATGCAGCGAAACGAATGAACATCAGGGCGCATGAGGGCAGAGCCATGGCCACAAGCATCGCAATTGACCACAATGCGTGGTCAAGACATTGTGGCAGCTGTGGCCTGGCGGGCAGGGTCGACTTCGCCCCATTCTACCTGAGGGACCTCTCCAGCCAGATCGAGAACATATCGCTGGTGGGAGACATCACAGCGGCGCAACTCTCTCCAGCCAGCGCGAGAACCCTCGGGTCCTCTCCGATCAGCGGGAGAACTGGTGCTGGTGGGATGGGAGACATCGCCGCAGTGCAACACTCCCCCCGGCACGCTCGGTGCCTTAGGCTATTCTTAGCTAATATTATCGGGAGGTTGCTCCAGGGAGGGCGGTTCTCGTAGGCAGTTTTGAGGGCTTAGGGGCGTTACAAGCGGCACCCACCTCCTCTTCGCTATTGTTCCTCACAGTAATGTCATCGGTAATGTATTTTGTGGAAACAAATGAATTTTTCTCTAAAATGTATTTTTTTGAAAAATACTTACCATAACATTTCTCGAATGACCCTCCCTCCTGCCCCGCTTGCCGCTTTCTGCTAAGCAAACAGACTGGCGGGAATCCGGTGGGCATGTGCCCGGATGGGGATGGAAGGGAGGCTACTCGGGATATGGGCTAGGTTATGGCATCCCTTGTTGCCTCCCCTGCCATATAGGTACGCAGCGAATTTTGGCTAAAATTAGGCTAGCTAAGACACTATTCCTAACAGTAATGTCATCGGTTAGTATTTTGCGAAAAAATACATTTTAGAGAAAAATTCATATTTCTGTACACACAAGCTTGAAACTTGGTGAAATACTTCCTTAAGTGGGTGGCTAAGAGAGCCTCCAAGCATATTATAATTGAATGTCTCATTGAAGACATAAACAACCATTTATAAGAAATCAGTTGACCCAGATTTAGAGTCCGTAATTTTTGTTTTATTTATCTGAACTTTTGCATATAGCTAGTTTGGAGAAAGACATTGGACGAGTTCGTTAGTCAGCTTTGTATCCTTTCAAATTCTTTGGTAAAAATAATTCTTTTCAGAAAATAATTAAAACAGTAAAAAAAAATTGACTTCTAGAGGAAGTCAGACAGTGGCAGTGAAATAAAAGAGGCAACTCCGTCACCACGTAGACACTGACATAATACTCTAAATATGACATCATTCGCGTGTGCGCAGCTCTCTCTCTCTCTCTCTCTCTCTCTCTCTCTCTCTCTCTCTCTCTCTCTCTCACACACACACACACACACACACACACACACACACACACACACACACAAATATGCACGTATCTCCAGGAGGAATAGATCTTCATGCGCCCTCCAGGCACATTCGGATCTATGCCTCTTGGAGATGTTTGGAGCGTGCATGCACTAACATGCACACACACATCAACGCTCTTTCAGAAGAGCATGCAGGTGACCCGTGTACTTAGAATATCATGTAGCTAGGTAAAGTCAACCTGTTTTCACACAAATTATAGCAAGACTGAAATTGTACCGTGAAGTTCTAGTTTTGTCACCATTTTCTCAAGCCTATGAAGCGAAAGTGAAAATAATATCACATAAAATATAACATTACGTAAAAACTAAAACTTAGGACATGACAAATGACGTTTGACAAATGAATGGTGCATATGTCCTGCGCCCCTTATAGAACTCACTGACGTATTGGCAGATCTGCAAGACTTTTTCAACAGGAGATAATTCAACACCAGAATCAGGTCAAAGACAAAAGGTAGAGACCATTTACAGTGAGGACAGCTCTCAAGGGACTTTGTGGGTTATGGTTCATCCCATCTTGTTTTATGCTCCAGTGGTTGATGAGATGAAGAACACGCCCATATCCATTTGATCAAATAGACATGGCCGCTACCATAAAAATAAACAACTGTTTGTTTTTCATGTTTGCAAGTCACATTGCTTTTTTAGGTGTCTTTGACAAATGAAAAGTAGGTCAGACCAGACAGGCCAGATTTTCACTCACACTAACCCAAGTGACACTGCACATTGGTTGGCTTTCAGTTGTGCCCCCCATTTCACTTTCAATTTCCTGTGATGGTAGGGTCATTGATGGTATCATAAGTCATCACAGTGAAATTTTAAAGACTGAACGCTCTCTTAACACAAGACATGACACTCCTTTTAAAACATTCTCGGAGAAATTGTGTCAAAATAAAAGGGTCAAACAAAGCATATTTTTGAAGCAAAATGCTACGGAAAAAGAAAATTCACATTTTTTATTGCCTCATGGTTTACATGTTGTAAAAATAAAAAATTAAAAATACTAAACAAATGTATAAATTTGTTGTGTGGCAGAACTCATTCCTACTTCCCCCCAGTGCTGCAGTTGAGGTGGACTACTGTTTTGGGATTGTTCTCAACCACTGTGATAATCCCATCAGTCTGGACTTCTACATCCAGGTGCCAGAAAAGAACGTCAGCCGAACCACACGTGTCTATCACAACACCCTTCTGCCCATCCCAGGTGGGTCTCAGTTCTGTTAATGATAATAATAATAATGGAAATTTGTTAACCCTTTTCATCCTGATACACCCATTTCTTGAAATAAATTTAAATAAAAGCAGTTGATCTATCTCCTAATCTGTAATGTAGCCTTCACTTGACATAAAGTAAATTTTGCAAAATGCACTTTTCTCTAAAAGGTATTTTTTCGAAAAATACTTACCGATGACATGACTGATAGGGAAGTGTCTACTTACTCACAATTTTAGCCTAGGAACCCGTTGTGCCCCTGCACCAACCGGGAGGCACTCGGGGAACCCACAGAGGGGCCGAGAGTGATCTCCCGTGACTGCCCATCCAGTTCCTAGTCATGTGATGATTACTCAGTTTAGGCTACTTAGCTTCCCAGCGGCAAGCGGGGCAGGAGGGAGGGTCCTCCGAGTCATGTCATCGGTAAATATTTTTCGAAAAAATACCTTTTAGAGAAAAATGCATTTATTTCCTCAAAAACATTACCGATGACATGACTGATAGGGAGAATTACGAGCAGGAGGAGGGTGCCGCTGTCCGCAAAATAACCCAGGGGGCCTGCAGAGCCATCCTCCCAGTCGCAAACTCCCGACAATTTTAGCTAAGTAGCGTACCTACGGCGCCGGGAGGGAGTGTTGCGCTGCCGTGATGTCCCCCACCAGAGCGAGGTTGTCTCGCTGGCCTGCCAGATCCCGGAGGTAGAAGCGGGCGAAGGTAGATTCCGCTCGCCAGCCTACTGCCGCCACAATGTCTTTAACAGCACAGTTCCGGTCGAAGGCAAGACTCGTGGCCATGGCACGTACCTCGTGCGCGCGTATCTTAAGCCTCTTTGCTCCCTGTGGGGAGAGGTCCTGGTAGGTGGACCGAATGACCCAGCGTAGCCAGGAAGAGATCGTCTGGGCCGAAATGTCATGTCTGCCGGGCCTAAGAGGCAGGAAGAGGTGTGAGCGTCCTCGACGGACGGCTTTGGTTCTGCGTAGATAGACGCGTAAGGCGCGCACAGGGTCTTGTTGCCTGGTCTTTCGAGGGAAGTCCATTCCCTGCAGCGGTCGCAGTGTGATCACTTGTGGCGCCGTCAGTGGAGACCTGGTCTTGGCAAGGAAGGAGGGATCTGGGAGAAGATGCACGGAGCCATCCGCACGAAATTGCAGGCAGGTAGGGCGCGCCGAGAGCGCGTGCAGCTCGCTGACTCGGGCCGCTGTGGCAAGGGCCAAAAGGAAGCAGGTCTTACGAGTCACGTCCTGAAGGCGGGCCAAGGGCAGTGGTTCGAATCTGGATGAGTTCAGCCACGTCAGGACCCAGGGAAGGTCCCAGCGCGGGACGAGAGAGCCGAGTACCGGACGTCGCAAACCGAAGTGCGACATAAGGTCGGCGATGTCCTTACAGGCGCCGGGGTCCGGACGTCCAAGGTGTCGATAAGTGTCGGCAATCATGGAAAGGTATCCTCTGATGGAGATAGGGGCGAGACCCTGGTCTCCAAAGAGCCAGAGGAAGAAGTCCGCGAGCTGGGGGTGAGTCAAACCATGTGGGGTCGAGACGGAGGTCCTCACACCAGGCACACAGCACTCGCCACTTTCCCTCGTAGACGCGTCGCGTTGAGGGTCTGCGGGCCGAAGAGATCGCCTCCACTGCTGCACTCGAGAAGCCTCTAGCGGTGAGGGCACGCCGCACAACCTCCAGGCGTGAAGGAGGAGACGCTCCGGGCACGGGTGGAAAAGGGCCTGTCGAGGCTAGGCTGTTTGAGCATCGTCCGGGGCGTCGGTAAGCGCAAAGGAGGGCCCGTGGCGAGGCTGAGGAGGTCGGTGGTCCAAGAGCGGTTCCAGGAAAACGGGGCGACCAGGAGAACAACGGCGTTGGATCCCCGGAGTTTGAGGAGGACTTTGGGGACAAGGACCGTCGGGGGAAAGGCGTAGGCGATCAAACCGTCCCAGGGGATGGAGAGAGCGTCGACAGCCCAGGCCAGGGGATCCGGGACCGGGGAGACAAAGAGGGGAAGCTGATGGTTCCACCTCGTGGCAAACAGATCGATCTGAGGAGTCTCCCAGTGGGCGCAGATCATCTGGAAAATGTCCTGGCGAAGAGTCCATTCCGTGTGTAACATCTGACCACGACGCGAGAGCGAGTCGGCCAGGACGTTCAGGTGACCCGGAATGTGTCTCGCTCGAAGGAAGATGCCGCGGGTCTGGCACCAAAGCATCAGCCGGTAGGTGAGCATGCACAAGTCGGGAGAGTGTGTGCCGCCTTGCTTCTGAAGGTACGCCACCACCGTCGCGTTGTCGGAAAGGACCAAGAGCTCCTGGTGCAGCAGACTCGATTCCCAAGTGATGAGGGCTTGCCAAACAGCCTGAAGCTCCAACCAGTTGATGTGACGGGCAGACATCTCTGGCGGACAGGCTCCCGACGTCGTTCGGAAGTCCGGAAACAGGTGGGCACCCCACCCTGAGAGGCTCGCGTCGACACACAGGGATAGGCGAGGAGGGGGAGACGCGAGGGGAACTCCCGAAGCCAGCCACGCCGGATCCATCCAGCGCAGCAGATGGGGACGAAGAAGCGCAGTGACCGGTACCGAGGCTGCCAAGTCGGCGGAGGGACGGGCTCCAGTGAAGGAGGAGGTGCAGCTGTATGGGCCGATAGTAGAGACGCCCCAGGGGCAGGAGATCTGCAGCGGCATTCATCGTTCCGAGAAGCTGTAGCCAAGTCCTGGCAGGTGCTGCGTCTAGCTGGCAAAGGTCGGCGGTCAAGGAGGCTAACCTCTGAATCCGCTGTTCCGAAAGACGAACCACGTTCAGATCGGTAGCGAAGTCCATGCCTAGGTGGACGAATCGGCGACTGGGCGAGAGATCCGATTTCCCTCTGTTGAGGAGAAAACCTAGTCGCGCTAACAGCCGGATCAAGGCGTCTCTGTCCGCTGAAAGAACGGTCGCTGATTGGTTGCGTAGGAGGAGGTCGTCGAGGTAATTGGAAGTAGGGCTGGACGATGACTGACGAGCCTTGGCCACTACCGCGTCCATCAGGCGAGAGAATACCCAAGGGCTGAGGTTGAGACCAAACGGAAGGGCCCGGAACTGGTAGACTGCTTCGTTGAAGGCGAAGCGCAGGTACTTCCTGGAGGCAGGGTGAATGGGAACATGTAAATACGCATCCGACAGATCCAAGCTCACGGCGAAGTCCCTTGGCTGCACCGAGGCCCTGAGGGACCGAGCGGTTTCCATGCGGAAGTGAGGAGCCGAAATGAAGGAGTTCAGCTTGGAAAGATCGATGATCGGGCGCCACCTGCCGCCCGGCTTGGGCACCAGGAAGAGGCGACTGTAGAAGGCTGGGGAGCCGTGACGCACAACCACCTCCGTGGCACACTTCTGCAGAAGAGCGGAGACCTCGGAACGCAGAGCGCTGGACTTTAACGGGTCGGGGGGGGCATGGCGGTCCACAGAGGGGCCCGGCGCAGCGGAGGAGGAGAGCGAAACGAAATCCGAAGGCCGTCGGAGACGGTGGTCCTGATCCAGGGGTCGTCTGGGAACAGCGAAAACCACTCTTAGCTGAACCGGGCAAGCCTCCCGCCGACTGGAGGACCCAAGACGGTCGGCGGGGGCGGAGCTAGGGAGTCAGTGAGCCCGCCCGCGCCCAGGGCGACGGGCAGGTCGGGACCGGGCAGGGGCAAAGGAGCTAACATGACCGGGTCGACCAAAGGCAGGGCGGCGGCGGGGGTTACGAGAAGGGAGGGGGTCTGAGGAGAATGAAGAGCTCCGTTGACCCCCAGCTGAGAGACCAGCAAGCAGGATTCAGGAAGAACCGATCATGTACAGACCAGATCGCCACTCTCCGCATCA